>JBAIZL010000020.1:440000-685000 GCA_036971475.1 Prosapia bicincta | reverse complement strand
CGCCCTTTTAAAATCTGTTGTGCTATGAGAAAAAAGCCTCTACATTTAGAGTTAAAATGAGGAGGCAGAACATCAAGTCCCTTACACTTCACCATAACTTCCTCTGTGCTAACACAGGCTTGAAAAGGGCAAGAAACTAGTTGCCGAAACATTGCACTAATTAAAAATACTTGACTTGCGATATTCAACCGTCTTATCATTTATCATCTTTAAACTTTGACATATGAAGTTGCGTTTATTTATTTCTAATAATTTTTTTGAATCGTATAGATGACAACGGATTGATTTTAGTCATTTGGTAATTCTTCAGATCATATAGAGTTGTATATTTTTTTTAAATTTTTTATATTTTTTTATGAATATTTTACATTATATCTATTTGTATTTTATAATTTGAAAAACTTTTACTTTTAAATGTTTCTAATCATATGTCGTTAAATTTTATCAATTTTCAATCCTATTATTAAAAGATGTCTGCATTCTAGGATGTGCATGATATATTCGTTGAATTTTACAAGTTTTAAATTTTATTGTTTTAAATCGGGTTTGAACCCAAGGAATGAATTTTATATTCACATCACATTGAATTTGGTAATTTGGGAATCATGTATCGTTGAATTTTATAATTTTTAAAATCTGTCTTTTTTTTTCAGATCAAATCGTCGAATTTTATAAGTTTTTACTCTTTTTATGCCCGTCTCCCTCGGATCACATCTCGTTCAACGAGAGTTCGTTAGTAGGAGAAATGCTGATCTGTAGAGAAATAGTTGTAACTGTGTTGCAAGTGGTGCATTGCGATGCGTAATATAAACATCTGTGCTCAAGTTACAATGTGCTTAACCCTATAGTGCAGTTGTATTCCTCTGTGATTAGCATCGGAAAAGTCGTTACTTGTCATACAATTCTATTGAATAAGTTCTGTATTTTTAGACGTTTGTGTATTAAAGACTTATTTACAAAATCGTCAGTGCCTGGATATAGTATCAATTGTTCACTGTTTTCATTTATGCTTTGACCTAGTAGAATTGTAATAATTTGCGTTTAATAGTGAATTCGGCAAAACCTTTGTTTTCAATAAATTGTAGTGTTGTTATAAATGTATCAACATTTTACGAGAATATAATAATATTATGATTATTACAAAATTTATATAACTTGAAGTCTTTTCCAAGTTGATCATTAAAGAAGGCATCTGGATTCATCTCTCCTTAAAAAATCCATGTTTGAAAGCATCTTCATACTTTATAACTTGCAGGTATAGGAAATGAATGTGATTGATGCAAACCCACCATCACTTCCCAATGATGACGTTTTTACTCATGGTTCATTTAGCCCCCTGATAACACCAGAACCACTAATTTTGACATTATTATGTTATTTAAAATGCTATTTAAACAATTCATGAAGAAAATTTTTTTTTTTTCAAATAATATTCAGATTTGGGAAAGGCAACATTTTTTAAAATTCTTTAAAATGTTTCTAATAATTTCTTAAATTGAAATTACAGAAGAATTATAGAATTTAATCCATATAGAAGAAAATATATTGGAAAATAATCTAATATCTTATATATATATATATATATATATATATATATATATATATATATATATATATATATATTATATTAAATATGGTGATATGTTTTCTTGTAATATAGTTAATAAATTAAAAATATTTCAAAAACAAGAATACTTTTAATGAATATATTTATTCAAAGCTTCGTCATATGTGCTACATAAAAACATACATAGGTAGCACATATGATTTAATTTTGTAGAAATATTTTATTAGATAATTATTTTCCTGAAGATGCTGGTACTATTTTATCGGCGAAAAGCTTTGAATAAATATATTCATTAAAAGTATTCTTGTTTTTGAAATATTAATTTATTATATATATATATATATATATATATATATATATATATATATATATATATATATAAGAAATATTTATTTTCAAAGAAATAAAATAATTAATATTACAAATTATGTATATATAGATCACCAAAAAACTCAGTCTTGATTTAGTAGAGTTTTTTATTTTTTTAAATTGGGGTTTAGCGTTTTTTTATTTTGATATAAAGTCATTTGCGATACTCCGTAGTGTGTTTTACATAATTTTTCAATCTAAAGAATAATAATTAGGTGAAATTAAAGTCTATTGAAATTATTGTTGTTTTTAGGATACTCAGTTGAATAGTTTCCTTACTATTTTTTTATCTGAATATAAAATAAAACTGGCCTGACAATAGGCTACTACAGATAAATGTTACTGGATTATTTGTAGCTTGGTATGTACGGAAGCTGTCTAAGCCTAAACAGTATGTGAAAGCCTAAATATATTGCTAAAAAAGTCTTCATCTCTCTCCATTCATTTTCATTAACGTCATTCTAAAACGCAATTGCGACAAAGTATGTTTTCAGTAACTTGAGACATAAATAAGTTTCTATATTTATGCCTAATGTGATGTGAGATAACCTTTGTACTAACCAATTTGAAAACATTGATTTCTACATTGTTCTATTTCTAACTTTTTCACAGTGTTGCTTATTCACAGTTTTGAGAAGTTTTTCTTTAGAAATATTCATAATTATTATAATATTTTTAAAAAAATTTATATTAAAACTTGTCTTATTAGACCCACCATTAACGTTTCTTTTATTATCTTACCCTAAATACTCATTTAAATAAAGTGCCATTAATTCTTTAGTTCTTGTCTGGACATTGGCAACTACATATATTAGAACTAGCACACCACAACACTACACTACACTAACTCAAATGGTTTGGTTCTTTTCAATCTTCTAACCATGCACTGGTTATCTAGCAACTGCACTTTGATAAAGGTGAAGTATCATAATTATTATTATATGTGTTAAATGTAACAGACAATGTCAAATTATAATATTCTGCTTGTTAAAAATTACAGTCATATCACAAATGTTTTTCCTACATAACTTTACTGTATACAATTAAAAAAAAAGAATGATTAGGTGGAGAAGATACGCACTCATGAAGGGTACCGTAGCGCCCAACCCCTGCTCACCACTGCCTGCTCCCCACCCCCTGCTCACCACTTCCTGCTCACTACCTCCTGCTCACCACTTCTTGCTCACCACCTCCTGCTCGCCACCTCCTGCTCACCACCCCCTGCTCACCACTTCCTGCTCCACCACTTCCTGCTTACCCCACCCTGCTCACCACCCCCTGCTCGCCCCACCCTGCTCTCCACCTCCTGCTCACCACCCCCTTCTTACCACTCCCTTTTCACCACTTCCTGCTCACCACCAAGACGACTTCCAAATTCCTTTATAATTTTATTTACACTTAGATAAGCTTTATTTTATTGTTTTTATTACATTACTTGTATTTGACCAAGTGTTTAGTTCTATATTTATAAAAAACAGTAAAACACAAAATATAATAGTTTTTGTTACTTTAATTTTATGTAACATTATTGTTACAGATCAATCTTTCCATTTAATGCAAACATTAAATTAGTGATTAACAATATTTGAGTTGGTTTGTGAGTGAAAGTTATAAATAAAAGAATAAATATGCTACGACTCACAATTATAAAAACTTTATTATCAGACGCGTTTCAATGACAATTTGTCGTCATATTCAGTGACGCTACACAACTTAAACTTATTTGAAAAAAAACTAAACTAACGAGATCTGTTTCTTAATTTCCTTAAAACATTATAGGTTATGTTTAGTTTTTTCAATTAAGTTTAAATTGTGTAGCATCACTGAAGATGATGAGCTATCGTCATTGAAACGCGTATGATAATAAAGTTTTTATAATTGTGAGTCGCAGCATATTTATTCTTTTATTTATTAAATTAGTGTTTGCCCTATAATAGAACAAATTGTGACAGTTTGGACTGCAGGGAAAAAAACATGGTGTAATTTTTTTTTTGTTATGAGACAAACACCACACAATGTGTCATTGACTAGTTCAAGAACCATTGATAAATCTTGTGTTAGACGTCCAAAGAGTGTAGGTTTCTGATCTCGGAACTGTAAATGCACAGCGCGCAAACCTAATCCACTGTCTAAGTGTGAAAGTGTTCTAACGACTGAGGCAGCGGGCGATCTAGTCGGCAGAGATCAGTAGCCGGTTTGCATATGAAGCGACGCTAGTTAAACATGTATTAGCCAGATAGCCGCAAATAACGCCGCGGCCAAAGATTAACGGGCTCCGGCCTCGTTTTGAATTGATCGGTTTCGCCCGATAGAACGTTTTGTTGCGCCGAATTATACCTATTGTTGCACACAATGCGACGCGGATAAGCCATGGCTGTCTGATAAACTCGGAAATTGTTTCTTAAAAACAGGTTTATTGTTCACCTGATTCAACATTGTTGTAGCCGACGGGCTCCTTTTTAGTTTGATAGTTTGATCTGTGAAATATTAGAACTAAAACAAAACGTTTTATAAGGGATAACAACAGCGCAGATATTATTAACGTCAGGAATATTAATTTGAAGTAATTCTTTTGGGATGTGGTAGAGTTTGGTAGGGGGACAAATCTTAGCAGAGTTCAGCTACCTACTATAAAGGCCTTAAAGTTAGTATTATTTTCAATACACACACCGAAAGTTATATATCATTTAACACGAGGTCCCGTGGACGTTATTATAAAGCATGTGTGTCAATATAAGGTACATATAATATTCTTTCTGTGGGAACAAAACTAACCTTTTGTTTTGTTAGTTAAAACAATATTTTTTGAAAATGCATTTTTGTCATGACAGGCCTGAGAGTGCATGTATTGCATGGAGAAAACTCTTCGGCTTGCCTTCTCGCTCACGAGTCGCTCTTCAAATATTACCTTAAATAAAGCGATAACATGTGATTTTATACAACAGCTCATTATGTTATAAGTTATGTTCTAGAACAGTAGTTTTACCACGTAGGATATTGTTACTGTAATTATTGTAAATTATTATGTTAAAATATTAGTATCAAATACTTTTTATCAGTTAATATAATAATTTATTTATATTTTTTTAATCTCTATTATTAATTCTATAAATTCATAATGAGTTATACATTAGTTTTCTAATTTTTGGGCGCATCTGACATTTTTTAAGAACCTATTTTAATAATTTCGTTAACTAAAAATTTTATTAGTAAATATCTAATGAAGGTTTTCCAATACATTCTTTTATTGGTAACTACATTATATAGCTTGTATAAACTTCATTTGAGAACATTCTTCTAAAGAAGTATTCAGTTACGTAGGCTAGTCTGACAAACTGATTTTGAAAGATCTGACTATATTTTGTATGACAAAATCTTGGTCATGAAAAATAATGTAAAAACAGTTTAAAGAAATATTTAGTCTAAATTGGGTGTCATGTTTATTTTAAAAAAACTAAAATATTTTCTTTCACCCTTTGAAATAATTTTTATTTCTTAAAAAAAATAGTTCGATAGCTAACATTTTTCCAGTTTATCTTTGTAGGTTAGTCTTGCAGGCTAGTCATTAAGATTTTATTTTATTTTTTAAATCCAGCATTTGAGGACATTAGTAATTAAAAAGAAACGTGATTTATGAACGAAATCATTTGTAGGAGATTGGTTCATTTATGACCTAAGTTTGGTATCACTGGGATCAGCTAAAAACTATTTGCAGGTAAAAAGTGTTGTTTAAAATTATAACCTCAAAATGGCCTATACACTTGAAATTCCCGCATTAGTTGAGCAAAGCCCAGTGATCTGTTTTTTTCTTTCTGAAGGTATAAAACTTAAGTTCCGATGAAATTTGGGTCTACCATTTTGAATCGGAATATAAAAGACAGAACACACCAGCTTACTTATCAAAAATAAATTCAGGACATAAGCATCAGTAGAAAGGTCGTGTCGGTATATATTTGGTATATCAAAGACGCCTTTTTTTTATTATTTGGAAGATGGGTGTGTAATAAACTGTGTCGACTCTTTAGATAAAATCTTGGATAAAATGAAGCCAGTAATAAGAGAAAATATCGCAGATCCCAAAGGAAAGCCATAATCCTCACTCCGATCAGCTGATGATAGAAACCATAGTGGGTTGGGAGGTACTACCTCATCCTCCATACCGCTCAGAGTTATCTCTCTTTGATGTTCATTTGTTTAGTTCACTCAACGAGGAGTGGAAAAACACCAAGGGAGGCCGAGGAATTTGCGAAAGTAGCTCGAACAACAAGGCAAGGATTTTAATGGTGTATACAAACTAGTAAATTGTTGTAAAGTTGTATTAATATTGTTGGTGATTATGTTGAGTAGTAATTTTAGTACCATAGTTTTTTCTACATCAGTTTTGCAATTTAATAACGGAATGTTCCTTCTTACATAATACTGTATTTAATTAAGAGAAAACAATCAAGGAGAAATGAATGTTGGTGTAAAAAATTAATCAGTTTGTTAATTTACAAAACGTTTAAGGTAATGAAACACACTTAGGAGTAAAGTGTGTTTAAATGTCTATTAGTGGAAATTGAAGGATTAAAAGATGGTGTTTTACTTTCTGACAACAATTGGCAAGAAACTGATATATGTTCCGTCAATGTATGTCCTCTTAATATCAACAATATTGGAAATGTCTTTAAAAAGTATTGCGCGAAAAAAACCACGAACTTTTAAGACGAAAAGTTAAGAATAGAAACATAACTTTAGCACAAGACCCGGCGCCTTGACGAGTTTTAGAAAGATTACGACGTTTCTTTTTAATCTTTTATTGGGTGAAAACGTTGTTTTATAGAAAACACTCTTCTAACAAATTTCGTATTAATTTCAAACCCTTGTAAGGATATTCAAACATAACTTCAGGTGTTTTCCAATGAAACTAGTAACAGTGAACTAAGACCTGTAAATAAATATGAGCTTACAATTTTTATAAGACTTCAGTGTGTGTAACTTTGGTGATGGCTGTGCGTTTGAGAAATAAAATTTATATTTTATGAAAAATATCCATGAAGATATGACTGTAACAGAATATGAAGTCTTTAATGAACTTTCAAGGAAGTATTTTAGACAATTCTTCTTTATAGAAATGTAGTTTGTTAAAATTAAAACTAAAACTTTACTCTTAAAGCATTGCTAATTTTAGAAAGCTTCTAGCCTGATTTTCTAAATACATCGCACTCTGTATAGTGCGGACCACGTACCGTGCACTTGGAGTTGCGTGTACAATCAGTTCTGAAAACATTTTACAATTTGAGAATGTTCAAAATATCAACAGCTCCTGAATCCGGCCCGGCTTAACCGATGCAACCGCCACTGTGTTGAAACAAATAGAAGATTAATTATTTGTTGTAATTATACAAGATCAACTTTTTACATATTGAAGATTGTTGATAAATTATTTCTTACATTGTTATTTGAGAAGGGATGTTTATAATTTTGTAGAAATATGAAGACTGTTTTGTGAGTCTAGCATTTTCATTTCTTAATTTAGTGGCGACGTTCTCTTCTATAACAAGTAGCGTCACGTATGTTGGAAATTTAGCGCCTGGTTTCCCGTGGCATCAACGCGATGACATTAGCGCCCTTAGACGTTGAAACTACTACATCAGCCCACCTGCGTACTACCCCTGACAAGCTATTAAATCATCGCCTTCCACCTTTGATCACTAACTATACATATCAGGAAAATATTTGTAAAACAGGTAGTATAGTGGAACAAGCAAAGGAGGAGATGTAGAGGAGAAAGTAAGAGTATGCTTCTACTTTGCCTCGGTTCTCCTGACGGTCGTACAATAGTTGTGATTTCATAATCGCTTTATCAACGACAAAAAACCTTCAGCTTTATTTACATCTTGTACGTCTTTTATCGTAAAAGGCTGTATACTATTTACAAGTCACAAAAAAAATCTAGTAAATCACAGTTCTTCTTGCAGCTTCGTGTATAATATCGTGTAGGTCTTTTATCGTAAAAGGCTTTATACTATTTACAAGTCGAAATCTTGTTGCTGTTCATGACGAGGTGGTTGTAAATTACATATAGACATAGCAACACACATAAAAATGACAGTTTAAATGAACAAACACGGCACAGATCACACATACTTTTCGATCATATAAATTCTAACTTTCAAAAAAATGGTACCGAGGAAGCACAACAGCAGCATTCCTAGCGGCAAAAATACGAGGCTGAAGAAGTCGTAAGACGAAAACGTTTCCTCCAAGTGTAAGTTAACAATTAACAACTTTTAGTTAACAAATGTCTGGTCGCAAGTAATAGCAAAATTGTAATTTGTAATTTACAAGTCATAAAATATCCAGTAAATGACAATTCTTCTTGCAGCTTTGTTTATAACATCAAGTAGGTCTTTTATTGCAAAAGGGTTTTTTACAAGTCATACAAAAATTTAGTAAATCACAGCTCTTGTTGCTTCGGTAGTAAAAAAAATCATTCCGTTACTAGATTATGATTTGTAAAACAGCCACCTGAGATGAGGTTTGAATGCAGTTTGTACACACTTATCGGTAACATATGGCTTGATCTCCCCGCTCGGCCATTAATGATGCAATAAAAAACGGCTTCGTGAATCATTAAGTTCATTCAAAAGATTAAAAGAACGCGTGTTTGCTGTAGTTTACATAAGTAGAAGATCAAATTATGGATGTGGGCCGGTAACTGTTGATCTTTGATACGAGCAAGTTTTGAAATATTAAGTCTGCACTGAAAAACTGGTTTAGTATCATGTCAGTGTTGCTGATAGAACAGGGTATTTCGCCATCCTACAATCCATTGTGCTGATGCTACAGCAGGGCACATTGCCAATCTGTGATCCGTTCCACAGGGCAGTTCGTCATCCTGTTCTTTCTACTGGCACTGTTCGTGTTTCAGTACAGTTCAGGATCTTATGAAGATAAGATATCTGTACGTAAGAAAAACACTGGAAATTATATGGATTTGGTTGTCATTTAAATAACTTTTCCACACTTTTAATGTTCATTTTGAATTTTGTTTAAAACGAGATCTATTTTAAATTAAGCAAATGTTCAAATGAAATAATCATTAACACGCTGGTTGTTTTGTAGACTAATCTCATGTAGGCTAATACTGAAATAATCAGTTTCGCACGACGAACAATAACTGCAATTAGTAGCATATATATCATACAAATTAATATAGTTCACCTCGGTATGATTTATCATCAATCACCGGATAATATGCATTTGCATGTTGCATATGCATTAGTATATTTAGCCACTTTTTACCGTTTCTGCATATTTTAACTAAATGTATTGATAATGCATATTTAATGCAAAACTCAAGGTTTGGAAGTCATTTCGTTAGCCAAAATAGCACCCAAATTGAAATACTGCCCAGTTACTTCAGTTGACGTAGAACGGCCCTTTTCTGTTTATAAACATATTTTGAGCGATCGAAGACACAACTCTACTACCGAACATTTGGAACAGTACCTGATCGTTAATGTTGCAATAGTAGCAAAATGTAGAATGTTTTAATTCAGGTAATAATTAATACACAGATAATAAAAATACTGATTAAGTGATTGTGATTTGATTATGTTGATTTAGAAGTAAAATATCTAAAAACAATAATAATTAGTAATTAATTTATTATCATACTACATTCATATAATAAGGTTTTCATGCATATTTTAAGCATTTTTCATGCATATTTCATATATCACAATTATATTATATGCAACAACGATTACTATTTAAATAAAATACAGTTGAATGTTTTCTCTGAATAATAGTTTCAGCATTTTCAATACATTAAAATTAATCCCGCGTGTATGTGTGCGTGTGCGCGTGGGTTTAAATATTATTTAGTTTTCTTATACTTGAGTTAACTATATATATATATATATATATATATATATATATATATATATATATGTATAAAATTAAAAGTAATTAATAATAATTGAAAATGTAATAATATTTATAAACTGTTTTTAAAAAAAATATAAAAAAAAGGGCTTTAAATATCAAATTTTTAGTTCTGTATTCGTTCAAATTCAATCCTAGGTGCTGCTTTTCAGTTTTTTTTCGCGTTTTTACAATTTTTCATCACTTTTGTCACTGGTAAACTGTAATTCTCGTCCCTTACAATGTAACTTGTATGTGTTGGAAATAAAAACAATGGTTCTCACTTAAGACTGCGTTGCCATTTTTATTTCGATTACAAGAAACAAATAATTTATTTTTAATATTATCGTTTTAATTTACCGTAAACAATCGTCTGTAGTTGTTTGTGGAGATATATTTCACGATTAACCCAAATAGTTTCTACTTTAGGCAAAGAAATATTAAGTAACATGTCTTTTACAATCTAATTGCGTATGTTACTTAATTAATTATACTGTATAATGCAATCCCTTTTACGGATGGGAAAAGTTCAATGTGTCTAAATATATCTTAAGTAATCACTTTTGATAAACTACAGTTTACAGGCATTTTACTGCTGGTTCCTAGGGAGTCGCCATTGAGTAATGGTGGATGGTAGAAATAGTCCCCATTTCGGAAACACTAGGTTTTAGTAATCATTAAAAAAATACTAATAAGTATCTATATGGTTGAAATCACGCAATATTTGGTGAAATAAAGTGCGAGCAAGTATCTGACGCTTTCAAAATGGTCGCGATTTAAACGAATCGTTGTCTCTCACCAAAGCAATATTTTTGACCAAGGCTAGTACAGTGTTTCTATTGCCTGGTCAGGTGGCTTCTTAGCAAGAACCAGTAATATTTAGCGAATTACTTGATTAGGAAAACATTATAACTGTTCACAGATTTTCAAAACTAACAGCTCAACATTTATTACTCCGGAATGTTGATCTTCAAAATATTTTCTTTAATGTTTACAAATTAAATACCCCTAAATATTAAGATTTAGGTTTTCTAGCTTTTAAAAACTCTTTTAAAATAATTTGTCAGCGTTGCGCGACGGAACGGAGAAATAAGAAATAGGAAAGGGAAAACCTGATATTAAAATTCGATTTACCAACTCGACGGAATTCTTATAAGCGGCTTAGCCGTGGCAAACGAGACGATATTTACATAATCTGCCATATAAGCAATGCAGAGTGGATGTAGGGGACTGGGATTAAGTGTGTGATTGAAGAATGTTAACGTGTCAAGGATTTAGTGGTCCAGTCGAAGAGATTTTAAGTGTGCGGCGACGAATTACTGCCTTTGTACTGCAATAATCGTAAGCATTCAGCGACTTTTCTCTTTGAGCCAGTTTATTTTTCAAACATTCTCAGGTTATTAGATAACTCGTAAATACAATTGAAAGATTCAGCTTTGCTAGTTAAAAGAATTGAGTCGACAGAATGTCTGTCACTTGTTAAAAATGCCTAATTGGTTTATCTGAATTGATTAAACATTCTTATTAAATTGATTTATTAAAGACAATCAGTTGTAGACATTTTTTTCTAGCAGAAAATCGTTTAATATTATTTCATTTTGAACTTAGTCTTTATAGTTCAATTAGTATAATAAAACTTTAAAACAAATGTTCATAAATGTTTTGAGATTAAGTTCTAAATATGAACCTTTACGTAATTAGGAATCAGGTGAGAATTCAAAAAAGGAGAAAACTGAGTTACGTCATACATAACGTCAGCATAGCCGATTCCGATTGCCCTGTTAGAAGATTTATAAAACGGTTTTTTATAATTTTGTATAAAATCATGATACGCAAGTAGTTTTAACGATATATAAATGGGAAATGAAAAATATAGACTTAAACTTCCGAGTATTAAGCTCGTCAAGGTAAATGGAGAAACGTCACAACTAATAAGCACACAAATTATGGTCAGAATGGAAAAATAACAATAAGAAAAGGACCAGTTTATATGTCTGAACGAAATGGGAGAATCTTGAAGGAATTGGAATTGGATCCAGATAAAATTCTCTTTTGAAGAAATGAGAATTGGGTCCAGTTAACAACCTCTTTTGAACTCTGTATGGTTCCTTCTCTGTGAAGCCAGTGAAGAGAGGTTACGTACGAAACCTTATTCTGTCTACATGGCAAGAGAATTACTCTGCCTGAGTAATGTTATTGTAGATAGGCCGGTACACTCATAGAAGTGAAAAAATATCAGAAATCTAAAGTACAATATTATGCTTATTTTTATGCCATTAAGGGTTTATTATGTTGTTTTTAACGCTATTTTCCGCAAGTAACGTTTTTCCTTGTTACATTATATTAATTCACCTTTTACCTAGAATTACTTACGTAACAAGGAAATCGTGCAACTTACTATCGATATTTAATAAAACAACGTTTGGATTAATACTGTATTAATTTAACATTAAGTAAGTTAACAGTGGAGAGGTTAGGTATAGTTAGTCAAATTTACCCCCCTTTGGGTACAATAAGTATAAAATATATACACAAAAGTATAACAATACATAATATCTCTAGTAACAAGATATTAATTTACGACTGAAATGCCATTACAAAGATAAGAGTTTTAAATATCTAAATAATATGTTTCAGGAAAACCAACAAGCAAATTAATAATAGGAAAGATTGAGCAGTAAAAGGTTTTGCTTCATTAGTCAAGAGTATTTTAAAGATATATTAATTTGACAGTTGGTTAAACGAGTTAGTACTCGTAAAAATGAGCTACTTGCTGTTCTGTTCTGGCTAGAATGTGAAGCACATTCCAAGGATATATTTGTTTATTTTAAACAAGTTTATGAAGCAATTTTACAAAACTGTAGGAACAAAATTTTTTCAAGTCCAACACTTTTGTAGTTGAGTTTTTTTTGATAAAAGCATTTTCAAAAAGGTCATATCAAAAACGAGAAGCTATAGCTGGTAATAACAACAAAGCTTATACTGATTTGAAATTATTTATAGTTCAGTTTATGAAGTTTTCATTTTATTTTATTCATTTTTTTCAAAGAGAAGTTGATAGAAACATAGGTTTTGTTTTTAACGTTATTTTCAAGTTTTTTGTTCGAGTTCTCTAGTACAATTTCAATACAATATTAATGAATCAAATTAATCTGAGAAGGCTTACTTCCTCCTAATTTGTTTTTTTCCTTTAGTTGTAATGTTGAAACGTTTCATCTGAAGACTTTATATTAAAAAAAGAGATATTTATCAGCAAATAGAAATACACAATTAAACATATAATTCTAAAATAGAATACAACTTTTAACACGCGTTTAAATTTTATGTAAATTATTACGTTAGAGTAGTAGCTACCAACCTTTTTCATTTGAAGTACCTCTAAAAAGTTATTTTTATCGAAAAGTACCCCTATTCCTAAACGTGGTAGAATTTTTTTTTCTAGACAAAGAGTTGTTGGCGACTGCTTTGTAAGTAATGGATGGAGCGGAGGCAACCGGCTGTGTATACGATATTTTTGTATGGGCAACACGACAGATGGTTCCCTGAAAGTTTCCTATCATCAAATCGTTTACCCATTCCTGCTTCAAATCTGAAGAGTGAAATATTGATGTCCGTCATTACTGGTATTATGTTCGCATACCACCCCACAGGTTAGTACTTACCCCTGGGGGTACGCGTACCACAGGTTGGGAACCACTGGGTTAGAGTATGAAGACGAAGTAGTGTTTTGCAGTTATTGTTTGAAAAGAAACCCAGAACACGCCCAGCCCTAGTGGCAGCCAACCCTTAGCGAGCTGCCTCCGTCTCACGTACGCATGCGGTTAGTATCCCTACCGCGCGTGAAAGAAACGGGATTAATTGCCCTTGTACCAAGCTGATAGGTTTTTTCCATGGATAATCAGGAGTCGGTTGAAAACTATTATTTTCAACGGGTGCTGTTATCTAGCGATGGAACTACTAATTTTTACTACAGAAAAACAAGTGCTGGACCTATTGGAGTTGCTGATCCGCACCGTGATGTTCGGCCTTTGTAATGAGCTACCAGAGCGCAGCAGTTTAGTAATGAGCTACCAGAGCGCAGCAGTTTAGTAATGAGCTACCAGAGCGCAGCAGTTTAGTAATGAGCTACCAGAGCGCAGCAGTTTAGTAATGAGCTACCAGAGCGCAGCAGTTTAGTAATGAGCTACCAGAGCGCAGCAGTTTAGTAATGAGCTACCAGAGCGCAGCAGTTTAGTAATGAGCTACCAGAGCGCAGCAGTTTAGTAATGAGCTACCAGAGCGCAGCAGTTTAGTAATGAGCTACCAGAGCGCAGCAGTTTAGTAATGAGCTACCAGAGCGCAGCAGTTTAGTAATGAGCTACCAGAGCGCAGCAGTTTAGTAATGAGCTACCAGAGCGCAGCAGTTTAGTAATGAGCTACCAGAGCGCAGCAGTTTAGTAATGAGCTACCAGAGCGCAGCAGTTTAGTAATGAGCTACCAGAGCGCAGCAGTTTAGTAATGAGCTACCAGAGCGCAGCAGTTTAGTAATGAGCTACCAGAGCGCAGCAGTTTAGTAATGAGCTACCAGAGCGCAGCAGTTTAGTAATGAGCTACCAGAGCGCAGCAGTTTAGTAATGAGCTACCAGAGCGCAGCAGTTTAGTAATGAGCTACCAGAGCGCAGCAGTTTAGTAATGAGCTACCAGAGCGCAGCAGTTTAGTAATGAGCTACCAGAGCGCAGCAGTTTAGTAATGAGCTACCAGAGCGCAGCAGTTTAGTAATGAGCTACCAGAGCGCAGCAGTTTAGTAATGAGCTACCAGAGCGCAGCAGTTTAGTAATGAGCTACCAGAGCGCAGCAGTTTAGTAATGAGCTACCAGAGCGCAGCAGTTTAGTAATGAGCTACCAGAGCGCAGCAGTTTAGTAATGAGCTACCAGAGCGCAGCAGTTTAGTAATGAGCTACCAGAGCGCAGCAGTTTAGTAATGAGCTACCAGAGCGCAGCAGTTTAGTAATGAGCTACCAGAGCGCAGCAGTTTAGTAATGAGCTACCAGAGCGCAGCAGTTTAGTAATGAGCTACCAGAGCGCAGCAGTTTAGTAATGAGCTACCAGAGCGCAGCAGTTTAGTAATGAGCTACCAGAGCGCAGCAGTTTAGTAATGAGCTACCAGAGCGCAGCAGTTTAGTAATGAGCTACCAGAGCGCAGCAGTTTAGTAATGAGCTACCAGAGCGCAGCAGTTTAGTAATGAGCTACCAGAGCGCAGCAGTTTAGTAATGAGCTACCAGAGCGCAGCAGTTTAGTAATGAGCTACCAGAGCGCAGCAGTTTAGTAATGAGCTACCAGAGCGCAGCAGTTTAGTAATGAGCTACCAGAGCGCAGCAGTTTAGTAATGAGCTACCAGAGCGCAGCAGTTTAGTAATGAGCTACCAGAGCGCAGCAGTTTAGTAATGAGCTACCAGAGCGCAGCAGTTTAGTAATGAGCTACCAGAGCGCAGCAGTTTAGTAATGAGCTACCAGAGCGCAGCAGTTTAGTAATGAGCTACCAGAGCGCAGCAGTTTAGTAATGAGCTACCAGAGCGCAGCAGTTTAGTAATGAGCTACCAGAGCGCAGCAGTTTAGTAATGAGCTACCAGAGCGCAGCAGTTTAGTAATGAGCTACCAGAGCGCAGCAGTTTAGTAATGAGCTACCAGAGCGCAGCAGTTTAGTAATGAGCTACCAGAGCGCAGCAGTTTAGTAATGAGCTACCAGAGCGCAGCAGTTTAGTAATGAGCTACCAGAGCGCAGCAGTTTAGTAATGAGCTACCAGAGCGCAGCAGTTTAGTAATGAGCTACCAGAGCGCAGCAGTTTAGTAATGAGCTACCAGAGCGCAGCAGTTTAGTAATGAGCTACCAGAGCGCAGCAGTTTAGTAATGAGCTACCAGAGCGCAGCAGTTTAGTAATGAGCTACCAGAGCGCAGCAGTTTAGTAATGAGCTACCAGAGCGCAGCAGTTTAGTAATGAGCTACCAGAGCGCAGCAGTTTAGTAATGAGCTACCAGAGCGCAGCAGTTTAGTAATGAGCTACCAGAGCGCAGCAGTTTAGTAATGAGCTACCAGAGCGCAGCAGTTTAGTAATGAGCTACCAGAGCGCAGCAGTTTAGTAATGAGCTACCAGAGCGCAGCAGTTTAGTAATGAGCTACCAGAGCGCAGCAGTTTAGTAATGAGCTACCAGAGCGCAGCAGTTTAGTAATGAGCTACCAGAGCGCAGCAGTTTAGTAATGAGCTACCAGAGCGCAGCAGTTTAGTAATGAGCTACCAGAGCGCAGCAGTTTAGTAATGAGCTACCAGAGCGCAGCAGTTTAGTAATGAGCTACCAGAGCGCAGCAGTTTAGTAATGAGCTACCAGAGCGCAGCAGTTTAGTAATGAGCTACCAGAGCGCAGCAGTTTAGTAATGAGCTACCAGAGCGCAGCAGTTTAGCAGATCCCAAACACGTCACTCATAAAATAGGAGTGACGAACAATATGATTTGACAAAATTAATTAAAACCTACATTCGTTATTATGACGCAAAGCACAAACGTTATTTGACAATAAATTAACATAAAACGTTATTGTGTTATACTAATAGACGTGTTTATATCATTATCGTGAATACGCACTTGTTGGGTAAGTGTAACAATAAACAGCTGTAACATTTCGACATTTCAGTAGCCTCTTCAGAATGTATTTTTCCTCTGAAAAGAAGTTTTTCCAATATTAGCATGAAATGTATTATCGGCCTATCTATACCTTACAAAAATGAAGCACTGGTATGAAAAATGACTTTATTTAACAATTATAATGTGTACAAAATACTTGAATTGTGTAGGTTCTTACGTTCGGGGAAACTTAATTAAAAACTTTTACATTAGTTTATGCACTAAACAATTATAAATATTTACAAACTTGCCTATAGTAGCACTTACTTATATATGACGAGGATGGCCGTTTCGGGACACATCTCCCGATATATATAAATATTTATAATTGTTTAGTGAAAACTAGTAGCTCACTTGAAAATGGAATCAACGAATATTAGCTTATTACTATCTGAACTTTAATTTATTTTGTAAAAACTTACTGAGACAGAACGTTTTAGATCGCTCAGTGGCGATCTTCATCAGTGTCTAAATTTTCCGCTTGGAGTTAGGTTACGCGTTGGCGGTTTTAAAGGCAGGTTTTCGTCAGTGGCAAAGAGTATGTGTGATTTGTATTGGGTTTGTTCGTTTAATATGTTTGTATTTTGTGTTTTTAAATTTCATATGTTTCTAGTGTATTGAGACGTGGTCCTTTTCTGTTGATGTGCAAGATTTCTAGGTTATGATTAATATCTGTGTATTTGTGTCCTGTGTCTTTTAGGTGATTGGCGAATGTTGAGTCGGTGTTCTGTTTGGGTGATTTTGTGTGTTCATCGACTCTTTGTTGGAACGTCATTTCCAGTGTATCTATTAAGTTTTCATTATTTTTTTACACCTTATCTAACAGCCAATACCGTCTGTTTTACTACATTCTGTTTTATTAAAAATACAGGAACTCAAACAATTATATCTGTACACATTGTAAACCAAGTGAGTTCGAATTCTGTCTAACTAGTTTTTTTTTCTAAATTTAAAAACCTTATTTGTTTTAATAAAAATTTTAATGCAGAAGGATGGAGTTATAATAGGATTTATTTCAAGTTTTGAAGTTATTCATTCTTATAATATAATGACCTTGTAAAGTTTTTGACGTGTGGAAGGATACCAGCTCAAGTTTCGGTTATTAAACAATAGAAACAGGCAGATTGTAAATTTAGCAAATGCATTAGGCTGGAATTATTTGCCTGGCTTTTCCCAGAGAGGAATGCCATTCCCTCGGCCATTTCCATTACAAAAGAACAATCGTGGAAGTGAAGTAAAGAAGCCTATGAAAGCTTAAAGTCGTCAGACAAGATTTGACTGTTATTGTATAAACGAGACCATCTAATGGTTGTCACTAAGGCCACAAACCAGTTGCTAAAACATACATGAGGAATCCGTCCCCTCCAAATTACGCACCAATGATGTCATGTCAGATCTTTTATTAGGAAATAATTGTTTTTTTTAAGAATAGCTCCTTTAAATTAGCGAAAGCCGAAAATGTAGGAAATTTGAAGCGGTTCATATTAAAGTGTTATCTGGTTTCGGAATTAAGGTAAATGTTGCACTTAGGCATACTTCAAAACGGTTAATTTACGTCTGTTGGGAAAGCCGTTGGCAGTTAGTTGCTAGTTTTACGTCGGCGAAATTACTTTAATTCGCTTGTCAGCAAAATCTCGCTTCCTCGGAGTATACGCAATGTCTGTTACGGACGTTGATCTTCATTATTTTTCTGGGTTTTGCACTCAGGCTTGTTCATTTTTCATCAATCATTATTGTAGCAAATAATTTAATGTATTAAACTTTGTTATAGTTGGAACTGGTTAGGAAAATGCGGGTTACACCTTCGCCCCTTCAAACACACCACAGACATGAGGTAATTCGCCGAAACTGTACTCTGTGAAACAGTTACAAACGGCACGGTTCTCGTTTGTAGATAATGTTTATTTATTTTATATTGTTTAGACTCATCAGTGTAATTTTGTGACAGTAAGTGTTTTAGTTAGCTTTAGTATTACTATCTACGTAATTTACCTAAACAGTTTTGTACCATTTTGTTATTTCGGCGGCCAAAAATGTTTACAACACTGCATTTCGGAATTTGTTCTCCCTCTAAACTCTAATATGATCTGGAATCTTCGAGCATAATTTAGATATCGAATGATATTTTATTAGAGAAATAGGTTTTTAAAATTACACACACACACACACACACACATGCGCGCACACACGCACTCACACACACAAACACACACACACACACACCCTAAACGGCTGGACCGATTTTTATGAAATTTTGTGTGCACGATTAGGTTGAATCGAGCATGGTTTAGGTTCACAATTGATCTGGTAGGGAGCGCCTGAATTTTACATTTTGTGAATTCATTTAAGGATTCAGTCACTTAAATTGAAATCTAAGTATTGTTAAAATTAAAGCAACTAATAATAATCAATAGATGGTGGTAATCACCTGGACGTACAGCTAACCTTTAAATTAAGTGAAACATTTCTTACGACAATTTTTATATGTGTTCAGATTAGTCTCTACAACAGCTGTTTTAACGCATAAGTACATTATTTTGCTGTACATTATTAAATTAAAATGTGAATTGAAAACCTCTTTAATTTACATGTAATAAATATAATAATTTATAAAATATACATTACTTAACTATTTTAATATACTGAACATTTATTATATTTTTGTGAACTAGGCTAAAAGGTTTTATTTTGAGAAAGAAATGTATTAGGTTATTATTTGTACATTTAAATCCTAGAAATACCGACGGAAATTTATTTAGTCATCTACGATACCAAATGATTTCATACTTATTGGGCAGTGGCTATAGTGGTTTTTCAGAATCGTTAAGGACAATTTAACCTCTCTAATTCGTCACGTTCGTGACCGAGGGATGACGAATTCGATAAAAACACGAATTACGGAAGTCGTGAAATTAACACGTAATTAATGGTTAGACATAATACATAAATAGGTATGTAATTTAATTAATGCCGTACTTATGTATGTCGGCGGAAAAACTCATCGACACCATAAAACCCTAGTAGCCTGCAGTATAGTATGTAATTACAAATACAGTACGCTACTCTATTTTCATAAAAGACACAAAAAACAATAATACTAGCAAGAAAAAATATGGTGTATAAAGTCTACTTACGTTTTAGTTTTAAACAACCAAAAAGGTTGTCATTTTCTTGTGTACTAGAGAATCTGTTATTCGCGTCTATACTACGTGACAGTGCATACAATGTTTGTTTTTACTGGGACGAATTAAAGAGGTTCTACTGTGTATGGTTATAATTTATGAATTCAATTGATTTTAAAACTCATTGACATACAAGTGACACAATTTAAATTTAATTTTTTATAAAAAATTTTGTTTTATTACAAGTTTTGCAATTACAACTCTATTTTCTTTTATTTAATTATCAATTACAAATTGAATGTTCTTCTTAAATACTTGAATCCTAAATTTTTAATTAAAAGAATCTCATAAATACATTTTGCTAGTCTACTTTATACAGTAAGATCCTTACTTTATCATATTGTTTTCTGATTATTTTTACCCTAAATGATCACTGACTGTGCAGTAGATATTGTTTTGCAAAACGTAATCCTAAAATTAAATTATATTTATTAAACAGAAAACAAATTATTTCTATGTGTTTGTCAGGATTCAAAGAAATCAGCGACTCGCATAAACGTTAGTGACAGTCTATGCGTGCAAACATTTTGTAAACTAATGACTACTTTCATCTTATAAAAAAACATTTTAAAAAATGAGTGTTTTTAACGATAGGAGCGCATACAGCTATTGTCAAGTTGTGTTGCAGTAGAGATTGCTGTCATATGTGTAATAGGGTAATGTGATATAAACGACTTGACTAAGGTTTATATTGGGTTGTAGTCAAGCTTCACTGTATCACTAGGACCTATTAGTCAGTGAATAGACTGACAATAGTTTATTTGGTCTTATAAAGTTGCTTACCTTTTGATCCCTTAAAAATGTAACTCAATTACAACTGTTGAGCTCAACAATAATAGCGACAGTAATAAGATAAACCATTTCTCAAAGTCATGGCATTAGAAAACTGAGAAATCGTATAATTTAGTTTAACTTGAATAAGTATTTTAGTTTTCATATGCATTGTCAGAGCAAAAAAATTGTTATTGATTGTTAATTAGAAATGTAAAAGTATTTGCTACAAAGTAAATCTACTGTAATTTCCTCAGTATACGACCTGTATGGTTCCTTAAAATGCAGGTCATTTACTAGAAACTATTTCAAAACAATCGCATGATTAACATGAATGGTTACAAGTAGATATAAGCGCTCTGAGACTGACTACATTATCATAACCTTACATCTTGTTTTTTTATTTCGCAGTTACTACTATAGGCGAATAACTCAATCAAGCAATGTACGGCAAACCATGTACATTTTTTATACTGAAAAATAGTTTAAGAAATATATATTAAAACAACATAGGTTATTCAAATACAAGAATATTTATTAATTTATATCCAAAGCTTTTCGTTGGTAAACAGTACCAACATCATCAGGAATGAAAATTACAATAATGTAAGCTATAGGCCTAAAACATATATGTGATATGTTTTTGGCCTATAGCTTACATTATTGTAATTTTCATTCCTGATGATGTTGGTACTGTTTACCAACGAAAAGCTTTGGATATAAATTAATAAATATTCTTGTATTTGAATAACCTGTTGTTTTAAATTATTAAACAAGAAAACGTATTATATATATATATATATATATATATATATATATATATATATATATATATATATATATATATATATAATATGTTTTCTTGTTTAATAATCTAAAACAACATAGGATATTCAAAGCTTTTTTACGAACGAAATATTCTTGTATTTGATATATATATTATATATATATATATATATATATATATATATATATATAAATATCGCAATATGTTTTCTTGTGTATTAATAAAGAACAAAAGTCAAAATACAAATACAAGAATTATATTTGAATTTACAATTCAAAGCTTTTCGTTGGCTAACAGTACCAACATCATCAGGAATTTTAAACAATTAAAATAAATACAATTAAAATAAATACAATCAATTTTAAAATTTTAATTGTTTATAATTCCTGATGATGTTGGTACTGTTAGCCAACGAAAAGCTTTGAATTGTAAATTCAAATATAATTCTTGTATTTGTATTTTGACTTTTGTTCTTTATATATATATATATATATATATATATATATATATATATAATAAGTTTTCTTGTTTAATAATCTAAAACAACATAGGATATTCAAAGCTTTTTTACGAACGAAATATTCTTGTATTTGATATATATTATATATATATATATATATATATATATATATATATATATATATATATATATATATATATATAGTAATCCTTACATGAATTTCTTTTTCTTGTTTTATATATATATATATATATATATATATATATATATATATATATATATATATATATATATATATATACAATTAAACGACACTTTCATAAACAAGAATTTTTATTTTATTTTTCTTAATACATTGAAGCTTTTCGTTGATTGGCATTATCAGCATTATCCAAATTTTCAAAGGTCCTTATAGTTCTATGACTTTGTACATCTGGACTATTCATATAATCGTACTATGCTTAAAACATTAGTTATTCCTATCTTATCTGCTTCATTAAAGAATGTTGAATAATCTTTATTTACGTTAGTCTTTTATTCTTAAGATTTCATTGAATACGCTAAAAGTAGTATTAGTATTATTATAAGTCTAAACATACAATTTTAGTTTATGAAAGTGTCGTTTAATTGTGTATATATAGAGAGAATGAGAGATAGATAGAGAGAGAGAGAGAGTAAGTGCGCGCGCGCTCACAGGCATATACACGCGCGTGCGTACGTACACTTATACAAACTCATTGTACAGTACATATATAACAATGTAAATTATTATTCTAACAAACAGAACGAAACGACAATGTTATAAATTATGAAATTTATTAAAGAAGCATACACAAAATATTGCATACAAGGCACCGTCATTGTATTTAAGTTAAGTTACATTTGATATATTTTAATTGAAATTAACTTAATAATTTATAGACAACGTCTGAAAATATGATTGTCACGTTTATCCTTGTGCGATATTACATTTCGACACGAAACACGGAAACTATCGCATGCGCAAAAGTTAATTGTTGAACTTCAAGAGCATGGAATATAACGTCGTTTTGAAATGTGCGAGAAAGTTGTGGTATAACTTAGAGTTACAGCTGCAACTTACAACAACGTAAAGGTCGGTTTATGAAGCTTGTATCGATTGCTGAGTGTATAGAGTGTTGCAGTTCATGTTTATTACATTCAACTCTGCTTTGTGTAAATAATGCATATAATATAACTCTCATTAACTTTATCGCTTGATATTTTGTACAATAATGTTTGTGTCGCTTGATATTTTGTACAATAATGTCTGTGTTCCAGTCTTGTAAAGTGAGCTCATCTCATAGCTTCCCAACAGGATCATGAATTATCACCGAAATGACGTTATGTATTCGTGATAAAGTACAATTCCAGTGCCCGCAGCCTTTGTCTCTTCCAGAGCGATTGTCCAGGTCGGTAAAGCGGAAACTGTTAATTAGGGTCGTGTATGAAGGCCCGAAGGTCACGGACGGTGACAAATCCCATTGTGGCGAGGCACGAAATATCAGTCTGGGGATTTATAGTAGAAAGTCACCCACCTGGAATAATGCAACTACACGGTGAAATGTGTGTAACGGAAAAGCAGTGCAACGTTAAAATATTTATTTAAGTAGCAATGAATTTAATAATAGTGCGTTGAAATTGCAATACATTGTAATGTTTATAAAAATCCGATGAGTCATTGAACTGCCGAAAAATTACAAAATAAAATCATATAGTACACATTTTCTCAAATAATAATTGTGTATCCTAATATCTTTTAAAAAAGGCGCAAATCTCTTACAATGCAGCCTTATTTATTGGCATACATAAATATGCATACATTCTACCTTATTTATTGTTATACATTTACAATTATAAAACTAAATTTTACAGTCGTAATATACATTTTTAAGTTTTATTAAATAAGCTAAAAGTCGCTGTATTAAATAATTATGTTCACTGTCATGGAATTATGGAACAATAAAGTTTGTATTAGAAATAAATTTGATCTTATTGCTAATCTACTCAAGAAGTAACACAAATATAAGTGGCTGTAATACTACGAGTAATTCACTGTCATGGAATTATGGAACAATAAAGTTTGTTAATAAATACACAAAAACCTCTTAACCACAAACTTTCTTTATTTTACCCTTATGTACATTTCAGTTACAAAGTAACCATCCTCAGAGGGATAACATACAAAAACTGTAGAAAGTTTAGTGTGTTTCCGAAATTTATTTCCGGAATTAATGCAGTATTTGTATGTTATGCCTCTGAGGATGGTTACTTTGTAACTGAAATGTACATAAGGGTAAAATAAAGAAGGTTTGTGGTTAAGAGGTTTTTGTGTATTTATTATTAAATTCAACCACAGTATATTCCTAATAAATAGTAATAAAGTTAGTATTAGAAATAAATGTGATCATATTGCTAATCTACTCAAGAAATAACACAAATATAAGTGGCTGTAATACTACGAGTAATTCACTGTCGTGGAATTATGGAACAATAAAGTTTGTATTAGAAATGATCTTATTGCTAATATACTTAAGAAGTAACACAAATATAAGTGGCTGTAACACTACGAGTAATTAACGGATTATGTAGACTTATACATAATTATCAAGTAGGCTTGCACAGTATTTGTTAAATATATACGAAATTAGATTTTTAAAATAACTTAACTTTGAATTTTGAAACTAAAACCTCTCAACATCAACGGCTGCGTTGGCT
Organism: Prosapia bicincta; assembly: GCA_036971475.1. Classification (NCBI taxonomy): domain Eukaryota; kingdom Metazoa; phylum Arthropoda; class Insecta; order Hemiptera; family Cercopidae; genus Prosapia; species Prosapia bicincta. The sequence continues at coordinate 660,559 of JBAIZL010000020.1, read as the reverse complement.
GTAGGAAATCTTCGGGATTCTTCATTGAATTTCGAAATTTTTTTGCATTCTTGTAATAATTTCTATGAGATGGCGTCCCCTCTTTCAGATTCACTTCTGTGCAAATGTATTTTAACGCTCCGCCAAAAGATGTTTCAATCTAACAAAAACTGTTTTCTTTATATTATCTGGAACGTTATCGGTTGCTTGCATTTTCAAATTACAATCGGATTAATATTTGGTGAAATAAAACTGCGGATTGGCATTGTTTGATATGTCAATGAATGAGTAGACTATATTAAATGTGAAGGAAAGATTAAAATGCTCTTGAACAGCTGTTGACAATTTAAGGCCTAATCATGATATGAACTATGAAACACCTGGTGTAAAAATGAATAGGTGAATAAGTAGGACATTGTGAAATAAACAATTAGAAATCATATTTTAACTCTTTTGTAGGAACTAGGATTGTAAAATGATAAGAGTTAACAGAAAGTGTGTTTGACATAATGCTTTCTCATTTAAATTTTACCAAGAATCATTCATTAATTATTTATTAATGGACATTATTGTTTTTGTTGGATGTGTCCCAAGTAATTTCGGCCGAGGTCTAACTCCGCTGTTGTAAAAACAATGATGGTCGTAAAACTGGACACTAAAGTGTAATTTGAAAAACAAGTGATATAAACACAAAATTTTTAAATTCCGATTTGGTCAACAAAGAAAAATTTTATTTTAGAGTCTTTTTATTAAATAATTACAATTAATATAATTAAAGTAAGATAACGTACGTTAAAACAGCTGTTCTACCACATAACCTATAACATAAAATCAGCTGTTTTATGAAATCATATTCTATCACTTACTTTAAGCCAAATGGGACGAAATAACTATATTGCATACGTTACCCCTACTGTGAAAAGTTTTTCTCCCATATAAAACTAAAATTAATTCATGAAATTTATTTAATAAATTAATATTTGAAAAAACCGTATTAACATCAAGTGTCATCCACAAGTTAAAAAAAAATGTATTTAGGCTTGATTGGATGAATAAAAAGTATTTTATTAACGATTGAACATTTGAAGAAGATATACAATATATAAAAAGAGTGTGAACTATCAGAAGGAAATGAAAAAGAAATAACATACATACACTTTACCTATTTGCTTATGAATAATACAGTACATAACCTACGGTTATTAAAATCAGCTGTTGTATGAAATAATACAAGAAGTTATCACATAATACAATGTTTCTAACTATGAAGTAAATTGCGTTAGAAAAAGATCAAAACATAACCTCCAAGTGAGTCAAAACGAAAACAGCTGTTGTATGAAATCATACATCAAGTTATCACAAAATACAATCATATATACAAAGTTTCTAACTATGATATAAATTGCGTTAGAAAACGATCAAAAGATAACCTCCAAGTGAGTGAAAACGAAAACAGCTGTTAGCATTAACCGCCATTTTGGCTTTCGGATATATTGGACAATGTTAATTGATATCCAGATTGTTACACACTTTCATACGAATTCGTAAGCGATGAATTGACATTGTGGACAATCAACTCTTCACTCAGGTTTTTTTAAAAGTGAAAACGTTTATAGCGACGCCTACAGAAACTCATTGGACGGACATAAGAATACAATTTCGCCAGTAAATCAGTTGATTTTATGTTGACGGTATGTTTTAAGTAACTGTTTTAACAATTAAGTTATTACATTATTTGTTCATCATTGTTAAGGTAAAAGGGTATTTATTGAGTAGTTTGATCAGTTAATAAATAGGCCTATATCAATATATTTAAATTGTCATAAATCTCAATACAAATAATTCAATATAGCTATAATAATATTCCAAAATATTCTAGTGTTCCAAAAATATTTTTGTCCATTTCATGTATTACTTAAACGAAAAATATTAATAATTGTGGGCCTAAGCTTTGGTTATTGTAATAGCAATGTTTTCGTTCTATTGAAATTTTTTTATCCAAAATAATATTTTAAATTTAGAGTGAAGCCTTACAATTTAATTTCAAAGTATTAGACCATATTATTAAAGAACCATTTAAAGATTTAAACAATTAGTTAAAATCTCTAAACGTTACAAATTATACAATCCGACATACTTCTACCTAGTTTAAGGAAACAGTTTGTCGCTGCTTTTCGCAATTCTTAATAAAAACTTCACTTTTAAAAGTAAGTTGACAACTGGTGAGATTACAACGTTGCAACTCGCATGTTGCCAACCTAGATTAACCGATCAGCTGACATGCGACTGTTCTACATGTTGAAACAAGCTTGTAGATTATTTTTATAAATGTATGGTTTTGCTTATGACGGATGTCGGCAGCCTTTTAACATTGTTGCTATGCACAATTTATAATAGGTCGTGAAAGAGATTAAACAGACGGCTGTTGGAACCTAATGTAAAATTAAACAGATGTAAACAAGCCCATGTCTATCGCTAGGCTATGTAATAAGACTGGTTTTAACGCATTTGAACGTCTTACATAATCCTACTACTCTAAATTTTATTCTAGCTCCGGCTCTCGCTCGTAGTTGAGTACTGTTGTTTTAAGTCCGGAGTGCAATAACAATCTTTACCTTCTTTAACCCGCGATCAATCGTGGTCTGTTTTGTAACGTAAATGGTCGGACCGCTACCGTAATAGTGGAACTTTTAGGGAACCGCTAACATTTACAAACGCATTAATTATAGCAAACATTTTCATTTAAACTAAATTTTTAATTACTTAATTGTTAAGAAATATATAATTTTCAAATGTTAAAACAATTTAACAGTATGCAAATATTTAAAATTAATTTACAGGAAATGTTTAGGTTAAGGGAATTGAAGCCTCTTAAACTAGCAGTTATTTTAATTCCTTCATAGCACATCGTGCAAATTGAGACCTTCGATCTAGTTTGCTCTCGACAGATTGATCTGTTACATTCATGACCCTTCTGTTTCCTATACCGGTTCCCCCATGTTTGTTTGACAGTACGCACATCGTGGGGCCTTTCCTCCAAGATTTTTTTAAAATGAAACCAATTTTTGTGTAAGTTCCGTTTCATACAATTGATTTTATGTAAGTTGTAATGTTTTGAATTTTCATGAATTATTTTTATCAATAAATTTTAAAATAATAATTGTACTAGCAAAACTAAATAAATAAATAAAAATATTTCATAATTTGGTAATTAACTTATATGGATTTGGACTCCTTATAGGACATTCTTGACCAGTTATATTTTTTATACTCCTCTTGAGCGGTATGGACAAATTTTCAATTATAGCTCTTTTTAAAACAAAGCTATGCAATTGTCTTTGCTAACTCAGAGATGATTATCCTGCTAGCAATTTTCGTCCCAGTGCTTTCCTTATATATGATCTGAACATAGATTGTTGCCAAGTTCAATAATCCGTTGTATAGGCCTATAGTCATTGGCCATCTCTGTTACTGACTCTTTTTACTGAGCATTTCTTCTTCATTCTATCACCTATATCAATTCCTTCCTTTAATAAGTTGTAGAACGAAATCACCTCTGGTTTGAATGAATCTCCTGTTTCGTAATAGGTTTCATCGTCTGAATGTAATTTTCATAATATTTTTGTTTTTGTTTAGAACGTCTGAAACCAAAAGTGTTCGATTATGATTAGCCTCAAAACCAAATGTACTCCTAAAAACAGTATATTTTTAGCAAACGGTCGCGCTGTTAGAACAGCCCTAACCGAACAGTGGTGCGACACTTTACACCCACCCCCATGTCGCTGCAGAACCATGGTGTTAGTCGTGGGATTAATACAAAAAATAGGTGTCAGGTAAGGTTAAGGCCCCATAGCTAGTTCATCAAAACTAGTGCAAAAAAATAAAAAAAATCCATTGCACTAGTTTTGTTAAGGGTCCCCAACGGCGTGACCGATAAGCCTATGTCTATCGCTAGACTATGTAATAAGACTGGTTTTAACGTATTTTAACTTCTTACATAACCCAACTACTCGCAATTTTACTCTCGCTCATAGTACTAGTAGGCCTACTGTTGTATAAGTCCGAAGTGCAATAACAATCTTTACCTTCTTTAATGACGTCAAGGTATAGTGCGCACCACATAACCGCGCACTTGTCCATGAGTGATCGTAGTAGGAAACGGAAAAGTGGAGCCTATCAATATAAATACTTTCCTACAAACATGATACGGACTGTTAAAACTGATTTGCATGAAACGGCCAGTATTGGATAAATTCGATTCCGTATGAAATAACAAACAATCTTGAAATATGGGCAGACTTATCGGATGCAGAAGCTGTTGATATATAAAAAATTCTGAATATGTAACATGTTTTAAGAAGTTGTAGTACAACGAGAAATCTCGCAAGGCCAAGTAGACGGTTACGTGGTCCGCACTATAGTCAAAACAGTGATGTAGATGTTTCTTAATAGTTTTTTAATAGGAGTATTTTAATTGCTAAAGCAAAATATGATTTGTTATTGAACGCTGATAGGGGCCTGAATAATAATCCTTAATTTGTTTACCTAGAGGTGAAGTATTGGTAAAAAATTTCACGATTTAGTTATTCTTACAAGATTTTTAAGTATATTTTCGTTATTGACAAAGTATTTTGCTGTATTCTAAAGAAACGTCGTTTATAAATTAAAAGAAGTATGACTTGATTAAATATGGGCGTAGTCTTTCCATTGTTTAGTACAAGGGCGACTTCCAGATTGGCCAGTACAGAATACTGGGCGGAGGATTAGTAGTACATATTCTTTTTCAATTCCTTCTATTAGCTCAAACTTGTAATGGGTGACACTTGATGTTAATATAGTTTTTTGTTCAAATATTTATTCATTAATTAAATTAAATCAATTCCTTCTATTAGCTCACACTCTCCTCATATAGGCCTATAGCTTGTATATATTTTCAGTCGTTAATAAAATACGTTTTTATCCAACTAACTTCAAATACATATCTTTTAACTTATAATGGATGATATAAATGTTTAAACAATTTTTTTGAAATATGTATTAAATTATAATAATTTGGGATATTTAGGTCGGACTTGAACCGAGTATCTTCAAGTTCGACGTCTAGCGCTTTGGCACTGAGCCAACTTCCCCAAAGTTAGAAATGTACTTCTAAAAGATCTATAGGCTATGAATTTTTTTATTGTCCTTATCTGGTTGTCGTTGAAACCTCTATTGCACAACCTTAAATTTTTGCCATGTTTACCACACAGTAAAACGTTTTATATAAGAGGCAAGGTATGCAATATAGTTATTTCGTGCTATTTGGCTTGGAATAGGTGATATATGGTTTCATCTGACCAACATCTGATTTTATCTTATAGAATATGTGACAGAACAGATTTTACACATAGGTTATGCTACTTTAATTATATTAATTGTAATTATTTAATAAAATGTTACTAAAATGAAAATGTTTTCCGTTGAAATAGTTGGAATTAACTTAAAATTTTGGTTTGTAGTAGACTACTTGTTTTCATTTAATTATTAACCTACTAATGACGTTAAATGTGGTTTCAGAATATACACAAACGTTTTGTAATTGGTAAAGTACGTCGATTTTTGTTTACATTAATTCACTCCGCTGTGATCTACATGTAGGCTACCATTTTATCTTTTAGAGTCGGATTAAAGTTAGAACGCCCATCACTCACCTCCTGTGAATGCTGAGTGTCGTACGTCTGTCTAGACTGGGTTTTAGTAAATCCATCGCGAGGGAGGGATTCAGGGCTGATTGTCCGTAGACCAAGCTAATGGCTTCCATACTGGTTCACAGGTGTTTTGTACTGCACATCAGTGAAAACAAGGTTCAGAGAAAGTGACAGACTGTTGATGCCTTTCTGTGAACCTGTCCACGTATTCCTCGCATGGAGGAGTCCGGTGAAAGAGTAGACGGGGATGAACTCTACACTCGCTGAACGTTATATTTCCGAACACTCTACGAGCAATGCTAGCCAGTTCGTGAGAGTTAAAAGCACCAGCGAATACAGACCATTCCGCGAAGAACGCAGATAGTTTGTGGAAAGCTAAAGATGGATGAAATTGTCTTCAAAGTTAGCCCGTAACGTGTTAAGATAGTGTTAGCATTTGCATGTAGATTTTTAAATCTGTAAACGCTCTGTATTGTAATAGATGTTCTTGACTAGTTTCTTCTTTAGGCCAAGCGTCTTAAAATAGGATCTGTTACCACGTCATTCAAGCGATAATGTGCATACGCGCGATGCGTGGCATAATCGCGATTGCATTTAGAGAAGCTAAATGTGTGTTTTTGTAAATTTATTCGAGTAACTATTAAACCGTGCATTTATTTAGTGGTGCTGTGCCCCAGTTTTAATGCTAACAAAATTAATGTCAACCTGAACGACGAAACGATCCGCGTGAGCTGACAAGTGCCGTGAGATATGCGACCTTGGAGGGACAGAAATAGCTGGCATGACAAATAAAATTTGTCAATTTATGTTTGCCTATGCAAGCAGTCGATTCAGAACCAACGCCCCATCTTGAACTACTGTAAAGGGAGAGGGGGACGTCCAGTCACTCGTCATCCTGTAAACACAATATTCCTCTTCATATAACTTACCAGTACTGTCTTTTTACTGTAAGCTATCACCGGCGGTAGGAGAGCTCATTTCTGAAACTGTCCCCGAGAATTTAGAATTCCCACTTCAAATAGAATTTTGAATAATTATCATTCCTGGGCCATGGACGGTGTACTTAGCTATAAGGAAATAAGTACTTGGATTAATTTGCAAGTACAGTTGAGTCTCGATAATTCGAGGTAGATGGTACCGAGGCCCACTCGGATTACACGAAAATACGCTCCTGTGCATTATAAAAAAATAGGAGTTTTCGTAAACCCTGATACTATAATTAAAAATGCACTAAATAGGTTTATAGAACTTTATATGAACATTTCTGGTAAACCCGACTCATATCCTTTGCATGCCCAATTGATATAAACATATCTTGGAAGCCCGACTCATTTATTTTGCACACCGTATGCTTGTAAACGTTTCTTGGAAACCCGACTCATATCCTTTGCATACCGTATTGATATAAACATTTCTTGGAAACCCGACTCATCCTTTGCATGCCCAATTGATATATATATATATATATATATATATATATATATATATATATATATATATATATACATACATATCTTGGAAGCCCTACTCATTTCCTTTGCATACCCTATGGCTATAAACATTTCTCGGAAGACCGACTCATTATTTTCTCCCAAATATATAAAATAGGCTCAAATAGAAATAGGCTCGAATTTAACGGAAGCTCGAAATATAGGAAATCGGATTTTCGAGACTACTGTAATTGATATAATAGTAAATAATAATGGGTAAATAATTACCTGGAGATGTCAGGTTGCATGTTCCTTGTTAGGATAATGTGGTGTCTCAGGTGAAACAATTTTTAAATATTGTGCTGCAACTAATCATGTGCAGTATATCCTCGATAACTCGGATGAAAAGGGGCCGTTGCCCATCCTGATTGTCGTAAATCCGGGTTAGCCGGAAACTAATGAAAAATTGAAAGAAGATATTATGAGCTACTTACAGAAAAACTCCTTTATATTTACCAAACAAAGAGTATTATGTACATTCTATGAACGTACATATTGTATATATATATATATATATATATATATATATATATATATATATATATATATATATATATATATATACATAAAATCCACTGCAATTCATTTCTCGGTAATTCAAATCTGTAATTTTGGCTTTATAAATTTTGTGAGGCGCTTTCGTGCGGTGCGATCTCGTAGTCTGCATAAGAGGCACAAATCATTTCCTACATTATTTTTTTTTATCTGTAGGCCTTAGATGATTTTATTGTTGTGTTAGAGATTTTATGTATGTACTGTATTATTTGATTTCTTATTTATTGTTTGTTCTACATCAAAATCATTCCGGGTTATCCGGAGTTACGAGTTAACAGAGTCCGACTTATCGAGGTTCTACAAATTTACTTTAAATACATTATAACGTTTTACAAGTGGCGATCCTGTAGTCTTATAAGCATAAGAAGCACAAAACATTACTTTGCTTCTCTGTATGTAGACGTTTTGATTGTTGTGTTATACGTTTTATGTGTACATTGTGCTTACTTGATTTTTGTTATTTCTTATTTATTGTTTTTATTGTACCTCAAAATCATTCCGGGTTATCCGGAGATCTGAGTTAAAAGGGTCTTACCTATGGAGGATCTACAGTATATGTTTACAATGATTATTAGTTTACAATGGGCTTTACATAGCCATTAGTAATATTACAATCGTATAAGTTTAACTAATACTTAAATTCAGAGAAAATTTGGTTTGACATTGATTTATTCCTTAAACAAGTGAATTTTAAAATAAATTAAGTACTTAAGTGGTTATCTCTAAATAGGTTAAGGAAATAAGTAGGTCGTCTTCAGAGCGGATGGTTTGTAGGACCTTTCGCTGGAGATTTTGGATCCAATCCGACCGGAACGAGTATTTAAAGGAGATTTCGTTCTATTTTACATTTGTTATGAGGTAATACTAACAGGCTAAACTAATACAATAACTTGTAACTCGTAATGCTAGCTCGTAACCAATTAAGTAGAGTTATTTAAATATGAGTCACACTATGCGTACTTGAACCCATATTAAGTGAACCCATAAATAAAAACTTTAGTGAGCCGTAGTACCTTGGAATAAAATAAGATTTATAAAAAAATATTTTAATAGGGACAATTTATGCAGTCATTTTACGACAAAATTTTCAGCTTAAATTAAAAAAATTATGATGGTGGAAATAATAAAATGATATAATAATTAATCTAATATTAAAAATTACTTCACCTGAGTTTTTATTGGTGTCATGCCTTTTTATGGATAACAGATGCAATCTGAACTTAATTACTTTAATAATAAAGAGAATTTCATCAGCCTTGGCTCCATGTCAGATCGCTCTGGTGGTTTGTTATTTTCTTTCCGTTGTAAGATAACGAAATATTAGCGGTAAATGTAATTAATTAGGTCCTACGGAGGGTCGCTACCTTGTGGTTGTAGTGAGAAAATGGAATTTTCTGTTTAACTTTATGTCCTACGTTTTAACTAAATAAAGCAAACTTTACATTAAGAACACAAGGTTATTTGAGAAATTTTTAACGGCTCTGTTATTACTAAGTGTAAACCTGGACTTACTAGTATTCTAAATCTGGATGGCATGTAGGCATTCAAATAATACTGTAGGCGGCATTCGAATCAGTAAAATGTAGCTAAATATCTCTGATGTCATGATTCTTATGCAACTTATGATATTATTTATTGGTTTATTATAAAAAAGTATAAAGTTTATGATATATTATTATTTAGAAGACGAAGGTACAAAGTAATAACAATTGCTTTGTAAATGTATAATATGTAATTTTATAAATGGATAATAGGCAATTATAACCTTCATTTAAACCGAAGCGTTTGAAAATCTTTCAAATTAAACTTATAGGATTATCATGAACGTTTTCATTGTTAGGTCCTGCAAGCAAAATTGACAGGATGTGTGGTTTATTTTTAAGCAACAGCTGATTGGAAATAGCGCAACTCAACGCTCGTGTTTCTGCTCCAGTCATTCGCTTAACGTTCCCGGTTTATCACTTCCCTGCAACGAAGGTTCAGATTCAATGAACTCTTAATACACCTCTTGTTATGTTGAACATTATCTCGCGTCATAAGAGACGGGTCCATGCAGTAAGTGGCAGAATGCAGGCGAATGTGACAGGATGTGCAGTTTATTTTTAAGCAACAGCTGATCGGAAAAAACTCAACGCTCGTGTTTCTGCTCCAGTCATTCGCTTAACGTTCCCGGCTTATCACTTCCCTACAACGAAGGTTCAGATTCAGTGAACTCTTAATACACCTCTTGTTATGCTGAACATTATCTCGCGTCATAAGAGACGGGTCCATGCAGTAAGTGGCAGAATGCAGGCGAATGTGACAGGATGTGTGGTTTATTTTTAAGCAACAGCTGATTGGAAATAGCGCAACTCAACGCTCGTGTTTCTGCTCCAGTCATTCGCTTAACGTTCCCGGCTTATCACTTCCCTGCAACGAAGGATCAGATTCAGTGAACTCTTAATACACCTCTTGTTATGCTGAACATTATCTCGCGTCATAAGAGACGGGTCCATGCAGTAAGTGGCAGAATGCAGGCGAATGTGACAGGATGTGCAGTTTATTTTTAAGCAACAGCTGATCGGAAATAACTCAACGCTCGTGTTTCTGCTCCAGTCATTCGCTTAACGTTCCCGGCTTATCACTTCCCTACAACGAAGGTTCAGATTCAGTGAACTCTTAATACACCTCTTGTTATGCTGAACATTATCTCGCGTCATAAGAGACGGGTCCATGCAGTAAGTGGCAGAATGCAGGCGAATGTGACAGGATGTGCAGTTTATTTTTAAGCAACAGCTGATCGGAAATAACTCAACGCTCGTGTTTCTGCTCCAGTCATTCGCTTAACGTTCCCGGCTTATCACTTCCCTGCAACGAAGGTTCAGATTCAGTGAACTCTTAATACACCTCTTGTTGTGCTGAACATTATCTCGCGTCAGAAGAGACGGGTCCATGCAGTAAGTGGCAGAATGCAGGTGAATGTGACAGGATGTGCAGTTTATTTTTACGCAACAGCTGATTGGAAATAACTCAACGCTCGTGTTTCTACTCCAGTCATTCGCTTAACGTTCCCGGCTTATCACTTCCCTACATCGAAGGTTCGGATTCAGTGAACTCTTAATACACCTTTTGTTATGCTGAACATTATCTCGCGTCATAAGAGACGGGTCCATGCAGTAAGTGGCAGAATGCAGGCGAATGTGACAGGATGTGTGGTTTATTTTTAAGCAACAGCTGATTGGAAATAGCGCAACTCAACGCTCGTGTTTCTGCTCCAGTCATTCGCTTAACGTTCCCGGCTTATCACTTCCCTACATCGAAGGTTCGGATTCAGTGAACTCTTAATACACCTTTTGTTATGCTGAACATTATCTCGCGTCATAAGAGACGGGTCCATGCAGTAAGTGGCAGAATGCAGGCGAATGTGACAGGATGTGTGGTTTATTTTTAAGCAACAGCTGATTGGAAATAGCGCAACTCAACGCTCGTGTTTCTGCTCCAGTCATTCGCTTAACGTTCCCGGCTTATCACTTCCCTGCAACGAAGGATCAGATTCAGTGAACTCTTAATACACCTCTTGTTATGCTGAACATTATCTCGCGTCATAAGAGACGGGTCCATGCAGTAAGTGGCAGAATGCAGGCGAATGTGACAGGATGTGTGGTTTATTTTTAAGCAACAGCTGATCGGAAATAGCGCAACTCAACGCTCGTGTTTCTGCTCCAGTCATTCGCTTAACGTTCCCGGCTTATCACTTCCCTGCAACGAAGGTTCGGATTCAGTGAACTCTTAATACACCTCTTGTTATGCTGAACATTATCTCGCGTCAGAAGAGACGGGTCCATGCAGTAAGTGGCAGAATGCAGGCGAATGTGACAGGATGTGCAGTTTATTTTTAAGCAACAGCTGATCGGAAATAACTCAACGCTCGCGTTTCTGCTCCAGTCATTCGCTTAACGTTTCCGGTTTATCACTTCCCTGCAACGAAGGTTCAGATTTAGTGAACTCTTAATACACCTCTTGTTATGCTGAACATTATCTCGCGTCAGAAGAGACGGGTCCATGCAGTAAGTGGCAGAATGCAGGCGAATGTGACAGGATGTGTGGTTTATTTTTACGCAACATCTGATCTGAAATAGCGTGACCCAACGCTGGTGTTTCAGCCAGTAGTATTTCAAAAGTTCTTTTCTCTAAAAGGTAGACTTCAAAATTATCCCGCCTATAACCTTTTACAAAATAAACAAAGAGGCAAATAACAACTTGAAGCTGTAGTTGTGTAATTTAAATAACTAAGTATTTAATTACAAATGAAACCTTTCATGCATACTCTCATGTGCATTTAAATTTTTGGAGTTATTTTTATAGTAGTTATTTTTTAAGACGGTTGGTTTTATTTATTAAAAGTTTATAAACATCTGCAAATGATTAATTTTCACCGGTTTTTTTTTCATTTTTAAGGCAGTAACAAATAGCCTGCATTATTGAAAATAAATTGGTGTAATTGAAATTGGAATGACCTTGTGTTAAGAACGGTGAAAATCTACGGCGATCGCTGAGTTTATTGTAAACGTAAACAGGAAAAGCCTGCGGGCACTTGCAGGAAATAAGACGTCAAGGATTAGGGCTAATGAAAGTTGCGTCGCAAAGAGGGAATCAAGGTTGGGTTACCTAAGCCACGGGTTTACCCAAAGGATGATGCTATTCACAAAATTTCATTAAATGTTCAGCTTTTTCGTTATAAACCGCATGTTTTCAGCAATGTTTGAATCTTAAAATTTTCTCCCTCCGTTTATTGCAATCGATCGTGAAGAACGAAAAAAAATAATTTCGTTGAAAAAAATACATTAGTTATTTTTGAAATACGATAATACTTTAGGAGAAAATGTAATGTTTTGGTACAAATATGCCAGGGGTATTTTTTGAAAGTAAGTTTATCCTATACAAGACTAAATTTACATTGACTACCGACAAAATACAACAGCTAGTGATTGCGTCATTACTTAATGCGACTCGAATAGCAGGCTATTTATAATTAAAAAGTAGGCCTATTAGAATCCTATTCGCGGGAAAATAAGAATCTATCTTTTAGAAAATTATTCATTTATTGTCTTATGTAAACTATTGAAGTTATTGCTCTATTTGTCCTGTACGTTCCGTAACATGTGCCCCTTAGGTTTTAGAGGGAAAACTCATTATTTTTGTTAAGACACGCACGTCCAAGAAATGAAGAAATATTCGTGTAAATCATAAAGAAATCGATATGAACGATCATGATTTTATAAAGGTAATTATCTTAATGTCGCTTAGGAAAGGCATAAAACTCGTACATTACAAAACGAAACGTAAATTTATATATCACTATGGATTTACATTTTTTAACTTAAATTGTATAATTTATCATACTTGCAAATTTTAAAGTTTTACATTTAAATTGAATTAAATATAAATAAGCCGTAGTAAATTAATTAATACAGATTACATTATTAGTAAACGAGCAATAGATGACTAAATTTACCGCGTTTTAGGAAATAATATAGTTCTCAGAATTATATTTCCAGTTTCTCCTAATGTAGGCCCTGCTATACAGAAAGCAACATAACCTAAAGGGATAAAAATAGTTGCTTTATGAATCTGTACGTTATTACATAACTCTATCGTCGCATACACAATATTTCCGAATATAACGAAAATCATTTAACCATAACGTCGAAATTACTCATAAATGAACAAAAGCAGCTCAGAATTAGTGGTAATGTTTGACTTTCGGGAATCTTCGTGACTTCTCGTTTGGTATACAGAAATCTGACGTCATATTTTTAGTTTTAACCTCGAACAAATTTGAAACAGCTGAAAGAGAATTCAAAACCTTCGATGGAGTCCATTTGGAACAGAGTGGCCTCTAAAGAGCTCTTGTTGCCTTCGTATTCCGTTACGCATTAAATTATTTCTGCACGGGTAGTTTAAAAATATTCCTCACATTTAAAAAATAAAATTTATTTTGTCACTAGGCATGCTCGTCAAAGTTCACAAGTACAGTGGGTAGATGCTTCTAAAGTTTGTTACGAGGTCTAACTTTTTGTTTTCACTATTACAGTATGATTGGAAAACTAACTAAATTTTTGTTTATTTATTGTTTTAAGACAACCGGACAATATGCTCATTATCTGTTACGAAGAAAGGAAAATTGCGAATATAGGTTGGATTAAGGCAAAGATATAAATTGCGAGTGGCCTACTTGATATTTAGAGTGTTGTTGGAGCCGCTGACTCAGTGTTTGTAGAACCTCACTACTATATGTACCGGTTCACCACAATCACTGTGTTTTATTCACGACTGTGCCTAGATGCGAGAGAAGCTTTCCCCCCCACTGGTCGGCGAAATCCCTCCCATGCGTCTCTTGCTATATCTCGTGAGTTATAGATGTAATTAGGTAGGACTAAAGAAATACCGTAATGATACCCTGGTACTTAAAATATAGGGGATGTTTCGTACCGCTAGTTAGCTCACTTGAAATAGTTCTGATTTCACCTGAGGGGGGAGGGAGATGTCTGTCCAGTGCCTGCAGAACGAGCTAATACAGAGGGCACACGAAAGAACTAAGTGAATGGCATTTAAATCTTTCGCATTAGAATTATAAATTAATTTACACTGATGTATGTGAAACTAATGAACCTAAAAATTTTGGGAGAATAAAGTGCACTAAATTACATCCACATTTCGTGTGTATACAAAAATTGCATTTCTTCTATTATATATTTTTACAAACAGAGAAAAATATTCTCATCGCTCAAAGAACTGAAAATTATATATAACTGGTAGATAATCATGTTATTCTAAACGAATTTCCTCTCAATTTCGCCTAGATATAGAGAACTCACTAAGTTTAGCCCGGCCTGTTTTCAAATTAAACCTGTTTCAGTATTAGACAAGTAAAACGTACATTCGGGGTATCTGTGTAGTAATTTATTTTTTCCTACCTAAGAGAAATCGATGGTTTTTATAATTTCCCTTGAAAGTTTTATTTTTAAAACCGTTAGGGACTAAGGCCTTACCCCCCCCCCCCTAATCATTGTCCTATTGCAGCCTATGAGGAAACTGTGTGTAAAAATATAGACATAATTTGAAAAACGACTCTTTTGCCCTTTTACACACACGAAAAATAGATTTTCTGCTTCGGTTTTATCAGATAGAAAGTTCTCTCTTTTCTGTTTTTAGTTTCTAAAATAGTAATGAAACAAAATATTAAGAGGTTTTTAATAATTTAAACTAATTTCAACTTGAATTTTTTCAATTATTTTTTTACAGCTAAACAATAATTTGTATAATAAATTAATTTCTTTAAAACATTTTAACATGTTTTTGTTTATTTGCAGGTAATACTGTGAGATATTCGCCACTCTATGAAGCCGATGTGAGAAAGAGTTCTAAGTTTCCAATATCTGTGTCGATGGAAAGTAAACGTCCCTGTTATCAGCTGAGCTCGCTGACACTGAACACTGATTACTTATTGTGAGATTTATGTCCCTTAGCGTTAATGCCAGGTATAGCCGGAACACGCATTAATTCTTGCATGATTTATAACTAAGTCATTTACACAGCAGATTCTATCAGCTCTCGCCAATGTAGTAAATACTATAAGAAACTATTTAAACATTTTTACAGAGCTTACATAATGTAAGCCTTAGTTTAAAATAAGTTGATTAAGTGTGTGGTTTTATTTGTTTTTATTTTTGTGTTTTTTTAATGCCAAATAATCAGTCCAAAGTACATAAATAAGTGCAATAACGTTTTCCACACTGTTTCATCACAATTCTCGACTTTATTCATTGCTCTACCAGATTGTCCTAACAAACAAAAATATAATTATTATACTTAACACTGAAAGAACTAAAACAAAAAATCTACCTGCAAGCTGGAGGCATCATAACCTCAAAGGTTACCAGGTGAAGCTCATTCATTAACATTACAGTACTTTCGCAAAAAGCAAACAAATGTTTGAAAACGTTATTGTTATTCCTATAGTGCAGTAAATACTTTCTATATATTTGTATAGCTAATCTGTGTCTTGATATTATATTCTGTGCCTTTTTTTCTCTACAATACAACAGTACTGTGTTACAGATGTATACTTTACTGAGCTTCCATGGTTAGAAATAACCTGTTATTTATCGGTCTATTCAGTTTATTCATTAATGGTAAATGACCACTTTAATATATTCGCTTGTAATTTATTGTAACTACTAATAGACCTTATTTTATGTAATTTGCTACAAAGATGTATAATTTTATAGTCATTTAGTTTTTTTATAAAAAGTTTAAAATGCTCTGTAAACATTATTTTTCTCACTTCTTGAGTTATTGTATATAAACACAATATACAAGAGGATCCATTAACAAGTAGAAGATAGAAGATCCCCCTCACAACTATAGAAAGCTGATGTAACTTTAAAAATAAAAGCTTGTAACCTGAGATATAATAATACAACCAGAATACAGTAAAACCTGTGAAGTTGGCCACCAGATTAAGTTGCCTCTTGTGCTATGGAACCGGGAAATTACTTTGTACAACCACAACACTGAGTAACCTTGGCACCTTTGTATCTTAATACTTTAGCATAATTTTGCACTAATGTTTTAAGTTTAATTTGTTTATATTAGTCATTCATGAGATGCCTTAGAAACTGCCCACCATATCACTTTTTTTGAGATGCAGCTTACCATAACTTTAGATTGGTATTGTGTTTCATATGTTTATGGTTTTTTTCATTTTCTGAGCACCATTTGCCTCACTGTCTTTTTTATAATGCTGTACAGTAATATACTCTAACTAAGCATGCAATCGTTTAACCTAAAAATTGCTTAGAAAGTTTACATACTGTAGAACATTTCCCAGCAAAACACGACTGGCTTGAATTATTTCAACCGAAACACGATATAAAGTAAAATATTTTATCTATTATTATTATCTACAGTATATTTGATTTCATTTACAATACAATTAAGTACCCGTAACATGACTTTAACCATAAATAATATCATAACATGATTTCCTTTATATACTGTCTTTATGGACAAATAATATCATTACGTATCTTGAATGTTAGTTAATTACATGATTAATTCCGTAACGTAGTTACGTCAATGTAAAACGGTATTTTTATTTTAACTTTAAGCTGTTCGGTTTATTGGGAACCGTAAGAAGCCAATTTACACATGCTTTACTGTATTACATAATGTAAAGAAATAAAATTTACGAGGAGAAACTGTAGCTTAAGTTAGTCGCCCTTTCGACAAACATTTTGGAAAAATTATTAAATAATATTCATCTATAACCTTTCTTTTTAATATGGCCCTTTTGTTTTACTAATCAATATATTAATAACCTTTCCAAAATTAGAATAAACGCTTTCATAAATTTGCTTGAAATGATCTGAATGCAAAATATTCACATAGTCGATATAAATACCAACCAAGAATTTACTCAGAAATTGGAATGTCTTTCTTCGATGGATAAGTAACCTTGGCTACCTCAAGCTGTCCATCCTGCAAACGTTTGTGGTTAATTCCTGGCGTGGTCATTGCCGATGCTCCCTGCTTACGAAGGTCATTGTGGACATTGTCCTTTCGTCTTTAGAGCTTTCTTTGGATCAGGTACTTTCGTATACTGTGCACGCAGTATACTGAATCTTTTAGTGTAAACATGCAAAATCGCAAAATACTCTGGACTTTGATATTCTCATCTCCATACGTAGCAGCCAGAAAGTCTATCTAGACGCCTCTCTTACGCTCAAGTCTATTTAGTCATCGAAGTGGATTAGCTCATTCGCAGTCTAATATAACAACCTAACCCTCGTAGCATTTGGGCAATGCCAACACTGTTTGAGATCCTTGTTATTGTGTGCACCTGAATTTGATTTTCATCAAGGACAACAATCCTGAAGGGCTAATCACACATGCACGTTGTAGGTGTACACTGCACAGGTTTCATTCTTCTAAATGTATTTTCATGGATTTTCCCGCGTACATTTTCATCGAACATACTTATAACTGATTTCCTTTTATGCTGATTAATCACTTTTTCCAATAAACTGTTGCTTCAGTGGTATCCTCTTATTGATATGGTGTCTTTAATCTTTCCAAGTAGCCTTCTTGTGCCAAAATGTGAGTTACTATGTAAATATTTTCGCTAAATTTCAACGAACTCGAGTTTAAATGTATTATAAGGAAAAATAAGGCTTACTATACCTGTATAAATTGTGTTTGACAGATGGCGCTGATGGTTCGCTTTGCGAGTAGACTGTACATTTATTGTAATCGTATTTTAATGAGTTTATAGGAGGTTCTGACGAAACAAATCTGTTCTATAACCTGGGCATATTACGTTAATGCTAGCTAACCCAAGGCTCAGAAACAAGGTACCCAGCGAGTTCATATAAGTGATAAGCTATATAAACTACTTACTTTTCCCATAAACCTATTTAGCCGTAACTAAGATAAAGAGTGGTCATTACTTTCAGAACACTCTTTATGTGAACTCTCTTGGGTTTAAAAAATACCGTTTTCTAATTGTGGCCATAAAGGACAGAAAATAAAAGGATTTCCAAATTAAAATTTTAATGGGAAAAACGCGAGGAAATGTAGATTCCCAACTCTGCATTATGTGTGAAATAATACATGGCCATGTTTGTACTGAAGGTAAATGTATCAAGGTCGAAGTCCAAGTCACGATAGACTCACCTCTTCCGCACGCTTGAGAAATTTAATAAATGACTTTTAACAGACTCTGAAATTAAAGAGTTTTAAAATGCCACTGATTACATAGTTTTATGAACACTCGTTTGTACAAGTCGCCACAGAATAAAATTTAATTTTCGGTGCAAATTGTCGGATTGCAGTAATTCTGCACAGTAACGAACAATTTCGAAATTTGCTTCAGGAGTATATTTGCTTTTAAAATATTATACTTTACGCAGTTTGAATGTGGCCACTACAAAGGCAACAGGGTAGGGACAAGAACAATTAAGGTGGACTACGCGAGGGGATGTTGGGAATACTAGGGGATGCTTGATCGTAACAGGGGTGTATGAACCCTTGGCAGAGGATTTTGTATGTCTGGTCTGTCATGAACACATTAGAGTGGAGACCACTCCATTGAGAGGCAATGCTAGAAGAATACCTAAACAAAGGCAGCAAAATGTAGGAACAAATGTCTCTCCTACGGAAAGAAGAAGGAGGAGGCCAGCATTTAGAAGAACAACGTATATTTCTAATGAAAAGCAATTTAGAAGAGAAGGTTGAGTGGCGGAGATTCGATTGATTTCTATCGTGGTTTTGTACACACAACAGGAAACAGAAAACGACAAACCCTGTAGGGAAAATGTCAGCCTATTTAAGAAGAATAAACAGATATTAATAAATAAGTATGAAATTGACATAGCATGATTTATTTTCTGATCCCTATGAAACTGAATATTCGTTGAATATTTTATCTATATTAGCAGTAAAGATGACCTTTAGGGTTCATAAGCGGTGCCATTAACTTATATCCTTTTAAAACAAAATATTTTAATAGGATATATATATATATATATATATATATATATATATATATATATAATACATTAATATATAGCTTTACATTACACATTGTATATAATTACAAGCTATTGATACAAGTATAACATATCCTAATTCGCTCCAATCTTTTCGATGATATGCGTTGTCAGCATTTTCAAAAGCCTGTAACAAAATTATAAATTAATAATATAGTTTGCTCATAGTTCACAAAACTTAGATGTCCGATTTACCAGAGTATAAAAGATATTTTGCCACTCTACGGCTCACCTGCTTTTGAAAATGATGACAATGAATCTATATTAAAAGCTTAGACCAATTGACTTGATTTTGTTTTTGTAATGATAATTTTTTAGTATTTAAAATACAACAAAATATATATATTTAATGAGTCGACTAAATAAAATCATTCAGTAAACATTGTCAGCGTCTTCAAGAACATCCAACTAAGTTATAGTTTGTAACTAGACTACGTTATTGTTGAGGATGTTCGCACGTAATATTTGTTCCGCTTATTCTTCGTGTAAAATTGGTTTTTATTGAAAAGGCTTGTGTGTGCGCGAGCGTGAGAGAAAGTGTGTATAAATAGGCCAACTATCTATAGCTATTTTTTGAAATTAACAATAAAAATCTTTAATTAAAAATTTTGTTTACCAAATACAAAAAATGTAGTTTAAGAAAAACAAATTTAGTCGAATATTTGGGGTGGATTCAAATGAACAAGGTGTCAACTAATCAACGTATACGCAAATTTCAAATTAGTTGAAATGCGTGTAAGTTGTTAAATTGAAAGTCGTGCACCTTGATTAGTTAGTCATCGCTCACATTGTTCATTTGAGCGTTGCGTATGTACGTTGTACCTTGGTTAGTTAACACATTGGTCATATGAAGCAGCCCCGAATATTTGTGTAACAAGGAACGTTTAAGGAAACAAAATGCAAGAGTATTACGTTTACAGAATGAAGGGAAATTTCTTGCCGAGCGTATTGAACTCATTAGGCACTAAATTACGTGTGAAATTTATCGAAGCAAAATGTAGGGCTATTTAACAAACGTCGGCAGCTCGGTCACGTACAATCGTCTGCGAAATGTGTGAATAAACGGACGTGATTTTTCCCCGTCCTCGTGTTATATTTGGGGCTTGGCAACGTGTCAAGTCCGTGTTATAAATCAAGCCGGAACATACGTTTTGTAAAACCGACCATACCTAAGTTAATGCGTGGTATTTATTATTGGGCAATACGCGAGCCTCTGTCATTAGAAGCGGACGATTGTTTCAAACTCAATGTTGGTTTAACGTAGACCCGACTCGGATAGACTGAGGAGCCATTGCCTATGAAATAAATTAACTAAAACTATCAGCAAAACGATATTGTATTACCGTGGTTTAAATTTAAATCTACCTATTCAAATTTTTTTGATGAACAAAAAAAAATTGTGGCAACCTCGAAACAGACTCACTGAAGGCAAAACTTAAATGAAAGATATGATATATATATATATATATATATATATATATATATATATATATATATATATATATATATATATATATATATATATATAAATATATATATGGTGAATAATTTATTGATTTAAAGAATTCAACTCCGAAAATTGTAAGAACAGTCTAACGTGACTAAAAAAAGTTCACTTCAAAAATTTAAAATTAATTTTCATAAAAAATACATTATTCTTTATCACTATATTGTATTAGATTTATTGAAATATGTTTATTACATGACAAATAATGTTGAAATATAACATTATAACTTAATAATGTGTAATATAATCTGGGAATTATTAAAACAGCTGTATTATAAATCATCGCTTCACTTGATAAATGTGTAATTTACCTTAATATATAGGAAAACTGAAAATAATTTGAGCATCACCTTGTATCTTCTCGCGGAGAAAACGAACACAGCTGCATAGGCTTAACAGACTCCATTTTAAATGCCGTGATTGACTTTCAGAAAATTGCAAACAAATTGGTTCATCTTCAAGAATCTAACGCATACAAGACGAACTAAATGAAGAGCGTCTAAAGAGGTTTTCACTCAAATGTAACAAATCTAGTGATAATGTATTCACTATAAGGCCGAAACATGACCTGAAAATTGTTTCTGGTGGTCTAAACAATTTTAAAAAATGCATTACGTCGTTCATTTTTAATACTATTTGTATTCTTGAATATATTGGACATTATATTTGAAAATCATTTAAACATAACCTTTAAATAACCTCTAAGTGAGCACAAAAAGAGATGTTGCTATTAACAATAATAATTCTTTGTTATCCGGTTTGTTACGCATTGTTGTAGACATTCTTATGTAATGTCTTAAGTTGTACCGTTTCGATTCCTTGCAAATTTTTAACCATAAGAACTATAACTTCAACAATAATTACTTCGTAAAGAAACTAATGACGAAAAATTTTTCAAAATATTTACATGATTTGTAGTATTTTTTTTAAGAATACCTGTCTTATTTTTATTTATTGAAGTACAGATTATTCACTCTGTCTCCTCAACTCGAACCAATTTGCTATACGATAAGTGTGAGTTCAATTTATTGTCAATATATTTGCAGTTTTTCTGGCGGCAAGCAAACGGATAAAAGAATGTCGAGTTCCGCAGCGGGCGCTCCATTTAACGACGCTGACCTGGCATCCGGTGGCAAATTGGGACGCGACAATAGGCGATCCGGGTTTTCAGTGCCAGAAATACGGCTCCAGTGAAAGTGTCATTTATTGACCTCGGGACTGTTGGAACGTATGAATGATGTGCTATATACGTAATGACCCCTCCCTGCTGGAGTGCAGCTGCCATAAAATTGCAACAGTCATTTAAATAAATTTAAATTCAGGTTTAGTCACGAGTAGTGACTGAAATTAGTTGCATTCTTATTTACGCTATAGTTAAATTTGTTTTCGTTTTTTCAGGCAAAAATCGCAGGTTGTCATTGTGCGAACTAGGCACATCGATAATGAAATTTCTAAATTACTTGAATATCTCCCCTTTTTAGAAACATTTCGTACGCAGGCTAATCGCCTTAAAAACAAACAAAAATTTAAATATAAGTTATATGGTCGGTTATTCATCCATATTATCATACATGAGTGATATTACAGACAGGTTTGTGTATAGATAATATTTTTTATGTTTATTTTTTATGTGGGTTTACATCTCTCCCTTACCCCACTCGAGAGCAGGTCTACCTCAGATAAACCTGAGGGTCGATGTAATTTTTTTCTGTTTCCTAGCACCAAGCAGTCCTCCATTCCTAGCTAATTCCGCCTACTTTCCCGCTGTCTCCAATATTAAGGGGTGACACGTCTTCGTATCTCTAATGAAAGATGTACACGAATCTGTCCAGTACGAAGTATCCACTTGATATCATAATTACTCCTTTATCCTGTACTATACTGTTTTATGTCCGTGTCTATCTCCTTCACAATCCTTTCCTTGATGACAGTAATACAGACAGATCGTCTCGAAACTACAAAAAAAGGAAGTAACTTTCAACAATAGTTGACCATACGATGCAATATACGTTAATTTGGTTTGAAATAATCTTAAAACACATGAATTACGGTCTGAGTTGACAATTGGACAAACGGCCCCCCTTAGACCTAATAATAAAAACCCGTTAGTGCTATTATGGATAAGTGTAACATACTAATATATGCTCGTATTTTTAGTGAAAACTAGTAACTCAAGTGAACATTGAATCAAATAATATGAAATAATCTTTTGCATTGGCGTGAGGCTGGTAGCAGTGCGCACTAATTCCGAATACTATTCTCATAACATCGTCTGGTGTCTTCCGGTGCTTGCGGTACAAACCTCTCTGTTGCTAAAAACTATAAAGCCTTTTCCATTGCGTGTGAATTTTGTATGATGAAAAACTCCTTAAAAAATACGAAACACAAGACTGATCGCCTTAAACCACAAAAGATCCATAAAGATTGGCAACTGCCTCCGTCAACGCATGCGCTTGCAGTTGAACAATCCTACCTTGTGGAAAGAAGTAAAGGGTGATTGTATTTATTACAAGCTAATAAGTTCTTATAGCTTTTGGCGGAAGATGTTGAAACAGAGCGGAATCAAGGCCGTGTGGAATAGTTATACAGAACTAAATGCGTGTGTCTTATGGCTTGAAGAGACGGTTGCTCAAAATCATTATGATTCTCAACCTACTCCACACAAGGAATTTGGAAGGGAACTACCTACTAGCAGCTAACACATCTAATACCCCCACGACACCTTCCTCTGCCTACTAGCAGCTAATATATTCATTACCCCAACGACACCTTCCTCTGCCTACTAGCAGCTAACACATCCACTACCCCAACAACACCTTCCTCTGCTCGTGAGACCGTAACGGAATTGGTTATAGTGGGCTCTCACTATCCCGCGGTACCAGTATGATCGATACCTCTAATAGAGGTCCGAACTACGAGTATAAGGCCTTGACTGGTCACCAGCCGTCGACTTGCAAACAAGGCCAACCTACTTCGACTTTGGCTCCACTTCATGTGACAAGGGGGACACTCCAAGTCGCAGGAATGGAAATACAGTCGGCGCCGCTTATTGTGATCATATTTGTCAGAAGCATATTTGATAACAATAACCGAACGATAACAATAACCGAACGCTTAATCACGATGTAGTCTACAGCCGTACTGCATTGAACTCACTGTATTATTGCCACAACTGTTTGTTCTGAACGATATGTAAGCCTATCATTAAGTAATTCTAATTCTGTAACACTATAATTAAACTGTTCTTACCAAATTTTGATGCTATTCCGGGCAGTTTTATATACAGTAGTAGAATTTCTGTAATTTAGTTTTCTACTTGTTAAAATTAGTGGGCATATTTCATGTCAGTTTATTTTATTCCACTGTAGATTTTTTTTTAAAACACTGAATCTAGCATAATTGAAAAAAAAAATATATAGAACTACGTAAAACACTTGATCAAAACATTTTAACACATAAAACTTCATTATAAAACACTTCAATCTTATTTACACTTCAAATTTACATTTACTTTTTCTCGAAGAATTCCTCTATATGTGACTGTCTGTAGTCTTCTCGTAAAATATTGTTTATAAATTGTTCATATTCATAATGTTTGTTAAAATTTTCTGCTTTTTGTTGAACAAACTGCCTTAGAATCTCAAGAGCTTGGTGAACTTCCTGCTTAGATCTTTGCGGTACACATTTATCATTTTCGTCATCATCGGTGCCTTCTTCTTCTTCAGTAACTTTTGATGTTGAAGCAACTACCTCACAAATATTGTCTTCAGCCATTTCAATACTATCGTACTATCGATACTATATATTCTTTTAAGGACAAATCGAAAGGCTTCAAGTTCTCTTCAGAGTCTTCCTCAGATGTAGCTTGCTCTTGATTTTCTTCAACAAAAAAACCACCTTTTCTAAAGCAATTTTCACAGTTTTTTCAGAAATTTCATTCCAAGATTTAGCTATCAGATGAATAGCATCGAGTAAAGAAGTTTTTTTAGCCAACTCATTTTATGTAAGGTTATGAAATTCATCCATATTTTCTATAATTCTAGCACGCATCTCTCGTCGACTTTTGAGATTTTTAATTATGCCTTGGTCACATGGCTGAATAATTGATGTAGTATTTGCCGGAAGGTAAATGACTTTGATGTGTTTTAGCGTAGTGCTTATGTCATTATGTGCAGTGCAGTTGTCTAGTAGAAGGACAATGTTGCGTTTGAGGCTAGTATCCCATTTAGTCAGCCATTCATTAAAAATTTTTGATGTCATCCAAGCATTGGAGTTTGAATGATATTCAACCGGTAGCTTTTTGATACCTTGAAAACAACGTGGATTTTTAGATTTAACGATAATTAAGAGTTTTTCTTTATGACCAACCATGTTAACACAACACAAAACAGCTATTCTTTGTTTACATATTTTACAGCCGTTAGCAATTTCATTTTTAAATAAGTAAGTATGTTCGGGTAAAGCACGATAATAAAGTCCTGTTTCATCTGCATTGTATATGCAGCTAGGAGAATACTCGGCCAAAATCTTTGGCTATTCCTATTGTAACCAGTCCTCAGCTCCAACAAAATCAGCATTTCTTTTTCACCACACGTTTTCTTGTAAAGAATATTTTCCCTTTTCTTCCATCGATTGAACCATCCATCTGTGGCTTTAAAATCCTGTTTTCCTACTTTTTTGGCAAGATCCTCAGCTTTTAGACGCATTAGTGGGCCGTCAACTCGAGCATCTTTTTAGCGAACATTTTTAAACCACAATTTCAAAGCTGATTCCACTTGCGGATCCTTCCCAGAACGATATCTTTTGTTGTCAACATTTGCATTACACTTTGATAATGTCAAGATTTTTTTTTTGTTGTTCAATATTTTACATAAGACAGGTTGAGAAACGCCAAGTTGAGAAGCAGCGTTTCTTTGACTCATTTTTGGTAATTTACTGTACCTATCTAGAATATCAAGTTTTTGTTTAAGACTTAAATCGCGTCGTTTCTTTTGAGATTCGGACATCTTGCTATACTTTCCTTTGAAACTTCAAATGACACTAACCTCTACAAAACAAACGAAAAAGATCTTTAAAAAATAAGTTATGTAAAATCACACTGAAATACTGTAATAAACGTTCATAAAAATTCACTGTTAAAAAATACAGTAGGACTGTACTGTAAATGGTTCCGTAGTAACATCAACTAATGTTAACAAACAACTAATGTCGACTCAGCGAGTCTAGGGTGTTTGCGTAAACAAAGAGTAAGGGAGACATTCTGAGAACTGTGCTAAGTGTTGAAACCGTTATAAAGTATTTCTGTCATTCTAAAAATAAACATTCTATAAATTAGGCGTCATTGTGTGTTGCACGTGCTGTTTACACTACTTTGTAGACATTTTTACTTGGTCTATGCTAGTATACGTTGACGCATTTGATTTTGAATGGCAAATTAACTGATAATAATAAGCGAACAGATGATTACAATAAACGGCCTAATTACAATGTATTAATATACGTCCGTGTTTGTTTTTCAATGAAACGATAACAATAACCGAATGATAACATTAACCGTGATCACAATAAGCGGCGCCGACTGTAGTTATATAGAAACAATTCAAACTACAGTACCAGATGCGACGTTACACTAGTACTGTCACCGGCGCACGAGAATAGTCCTGGCGAAGAAATGAGTAACGCTTGTTTGTAAGTTCTGCGCTTGCGCTGTCGATATATTCCTGACCTACAAACATTGACCTAACAATACGCTAGTTGTTTAGACGTTATATAAGTAAGAAATATAATTATTTACAGATCGGTAAAAGTACTAAATTTTATAAGAAAGGCTGTACAAAATAAATTATATATGATCCCGTTTCTGCATTGTAATTTTCTGTAAATCCGACGTTTTGTGTTAGAAAATGTTTTTGGGAATGATCTAACCTGTTTTGATCGCCTTGGGCCAGGGCTCTTCTTGTGTGCCGGTGACAGTAGGTGGTTTTAAGTAGTTTCAAGTTGGCCACCCCACTATTACTACACACGCGTATGAAGGGTAGGAAAGGATTGTGAATATAGGTGGTATTAAGGTAAAGTAATAATACCTTGGTAAAGGATACGAGACACACAAGTTCACGTACCTGAAGTACATCTACTCTATATCGGGATAATAAAGATAATACCTTGGTAAAGGATATGAGACACACAAGTTCACGTACCTGAAGTACATCTACTCTATATCGGGATAATAAAGATAATACCTTGGTAAAGGATATGAGACACACAAGTTCACGTACCTGAAGTACATCTACTCTATATCTGGATAATAAAGATAATACCTTGGTAAAGGATACGAGACACACAAGTTCACGTACCTGAAGTACATCTACTCTATATCGGGATAATAAAGATAATACCTTGGTAAAGGATATGAGACACACAAGTTCACGTACCTGAAGTACATCTACTCTATATCGGGATAATAAAAATAATACCTTGGTAAAGGATATGAGACACACAAGTTCACGTACCTGAAGTACATCTACTCTATATCGGGATAATAAAGATAATACCTTGGTAAAGGATATGAGACACACAAGTTCACGTACCTGAAGTACATCTACTCTATATCTGGATAATAAAGATAATACCTTGGTAAAGGATATGAGACACACAAGTTCACGTACCTGAAGTACATCTACTCTATATCGGGATAATAAAGATAATACCTTGGTAAAGGATATGAGACACACAAGTTCACGTACCTGAAGTACATCTACTCTATATCGGGATAATAAAGATAATACCTTGGTAAAGGATATGAGACACACAAGTTCACGTACCTGAAGTACATCTACTCTATATCGGGATAATAAAGATAATACCTTGGTAAAGGATATGAGACACACAAGTTCACGTACCTGAAGTACATCTACTCTATATCTGGATAATAAAGATAATACCTTGGTAAAGGATACGAGACACACAAGTTCACGTACCTGAAGTACATCTACTCTATATCGGGATAATAAAAATAATACCTTGGTAAAGGATATGAGACACACAAGTTCACGTACCTGAAGTACATCTACTCTATATCGGGATAATAAAGATAATACCTTGGTAAAGGATATGAGACACACAAGTTCACGTACCTGAAGTACATCTACTCTATATCTGGATAATAAAGATAATACCTTGGTAAAGGATATGAGACACACAAGTTCACGTACCTGAAGTACATCTACTCTATATCTGGATAATAAAGATAATACCTTGGTAAAGGATATGAGACACACAAGTTCACGTACCTGAAGTACATCTACTCTATATCGGGATAATAAAGATAATACCTTGGTAAAGGATATGAGACACACAAGTTCACGTACCTGAAGTACATCTACTCTATATCTGGATAATAAAGATAATACCTTGGTAAAGGATATGAGACACACAAGTTCACGTACCTGAAGTACATCTACTCTATATCGGGATAATAAAGATAATACCTTGGTAAAGGATATGAGACACACAAGTTCACGTACCTGAAGTACATCTACTCTATATCGGGATAATAAAGATAATACCTTGGTAAAGGATATGAGGCACACCACAAGTTCACGTACCTGAAGTACATCTACTCTATATCTGGATAATAAAGATAATACCTTGGTAAAGGATATGAGACACACAAGTTCACGTACCTGAAGTACATCTACTCTATATCGGGATAATAAAGATAATACCTTGGTAAAGGATATGAGACACACAAGTTCACGTACCTGAAGTACATCTACTCTATATCGGGATAATAAAGATAATACCTTGGTAAAGGATATGAGACACACCACAAGTTCACGTACCTGAAGTACATCTACTCTATATCTGGATAATAAAGATAATACCTTGGTAAAGGATATGAGACACACAAGTTCACGTACCTGAAGTACATCAACTCTATATCGGGATAATAAAGATAATACCTTGGTAAAGGATATGAGACACACCACAAGTTCACGTACCTGAAGTACATCTACTCTATATCTGGATAATAAATATAATACCTTGGTAAAGGATATGAGACACACAAGTTCACGTACCTGAAGTACATCTACTCTATATCTGGATAATAAAGATAATACCTTGGTAAAGGATATGAGACACACAAGTTCACGTACCTGAAGTACATCTACTCTATATCGGGATAATAAAGATAATACCTTGGTAAAGGATATGAGACACACAAGTTCACGTACCTGAAGTACATCTACTCTATATCGGGATAATAAAGATAATACCTTGGTAAAGGATATGAGACACACAAGTTCACGTACCTGAAGTACATCTACTCTATATCGGGATAATAAAGATAATACCTTGGTAAAGGATATGAGACACACAAGTTCACGTACCTGAAGTACATCTACTCTATATCGGGATAATAAAGATAATACCTTGGTAAAGGATATGAGACACACAAGTTCACGTACCTGAAGTACATCTACTCTATATCGGGATAATAAATATAATACCTTGGTAAAGGATATGAGACACACAAGTTCACGTACCTGAAGTACATCTACTCTATATCGGGATAATAAAGATAATACCTTGGTAAAGGATATGAGACACACAAGTTCACGTACCTGAAGTACATCTACTCTATATCGGGATAATAAAGATAATACCTTGGTAAAGGATATGAGACACACAAGTTCACGTACCTGAAGTACATCTACTCTATATCGGGATAATAAAGGTAATACCTTGCTAAAGGATATGAGACACACAAGTTCACGTACCTGAAGTACATCTACTCTATATCGGGATAATAAAGGCCTGTCTTGCGCCGTCTTGTAAGATAAAGGATAAGGAAGGGTAGATAGAACTTCTTGAAGGACATATTACTTCCTGATCCGCTGGAACTGGAAACAAGGAAACATGACGGCTCTCGTGTGGGCTGTCGGTTGCTTGAAGGGAAGTTACTTAATAGAAGTGTTTAAGCACTGCCTGTTGTATAGAATACTGACAGTATAAATACTCTCACTTACTTTCCTGTGAAGTGTAGAGAGGTACCTAAGCGACAACTGGTGTAAAGTATAAAATACTGAGGATATAAATACTTTCACTTACTTTCCTCTGAAGTGTAGAGAGGTGCCTAAGCGATAACTGGTGTAAATTGTAAAATACTGAGGATATAAATACTCTCACTTACTTTCATCTAAAGGGTAGAGAGGTGCCTAAGCGATAACTGGTGTAAAGTGTAAAATACTGAGGATATAAATACTCTCACTTACTTTCCTCTGAAGTGTAGAGATGTACCTAAGCGCTATCCGGTGTAAAGTATAAAATACTGAGGATATAAATACTCTCACTTGCTTTCCTCTGAAGTGTAGAGAGGTGCCTAAGCGATAAGTGGTGTAAAGTATAAATTACTAAAGATGTAAATACTCTCACTTACTTTCCTCTGAAGTGTAGAGAGGTACCTAAGCAATATCTGGTAAAGTATAAAATACTAAGGATGTAAATACTCTCACTTAATTTCCTCTGAAGTGTAGAGAGGTACCTAAGCGATATCTGGTGTAAAGTATAAAATACTGAGGATGTAAATACTTTCACTTACTTTCCTCTGAAGTGTAGAGAGGTACCTAAGCGATATCTAGTGTAAAGTATTAAATACTAAGGATGTAAATACTCTCACTTACTTTCCTCTGAAGTGTAGAGAGGTGCCTAAGCAATAACTGGTGTAAAGTGTAAAATACTGAGGATATAAATACTCTCACTTACTTTCCTCTGAAGTGTAGAGCGGTACCTAAGCGATATCTGGTGTAAAGTATAAAATACTAAGGATTTAAATACTTTCACTTACTTTCCTCTGAAGTGTAGAGAGGGACCTAAGCGATATCTGGTGTAAAGTATAAAATACTAAGGATGTAAATACTCTCACTTACTTTCCTCTGAAGTGTAGAGAGGTACCTAAGCGATATCTGGTGTAAAGTATAAAATACTAAGGATGTAAATACTCTCACTTACTTTCCTCTGAAGTGTAGAGAGGGACCTCAGCGATATCTTATGTAAAGTGTAAAATACTAAGGATATAAATACTCTCACTTACTTTCCTCTGAAGTGTAGAGAGGGGCCTAAGTGATATCTGGTGTAAAGTGTAAAATACTAAGGATATAAATACTCTCACTTACTTTCCTCTGAAGTGTAGAGAGGGGCTTAAGCGATATCTGGTGTAAAGTGTAAAATACTAAGGATATAAATACTCTCACTTACTTTCCTCTGAAATGTAGAGAGGTGCCTAAGCGATATCTGGTGTAAAGTGTAAAATACTGAGGATATAAATACTCTCAACTAACGGTTAAACAAATCAAGGGAATTACATTAAACAAAAATGATAAATAATGTTGATAGAACTAAAAATTCCAATATCCTAAATACGACTCGAAATAGGATTACAATTTTTAAATTTGTTTTTAAAATAGTTTTTCATGTGTAAAGTAAATCACCCCGTTTGTTTATGGAATCAAGAACGATTCATTTGTCGCAGTGTATCCGGTTACATTAATTCGTCCTTAACGTACGGATGTCAGCTTTGCCTTATCGGCCAGTCACGAGTACGTGACGGCAGCACATCATGCGCCAGGTTCATGATTCGTTATGTATTGGAACAAATGGCACGTCACTGATGCACCCAGATATAATGACTGACAGCAGAATGAATGGATGGAAAAACTAATATTTTCATTGAGTTCTGCGAAATCTTATCAATCAAAGCCTAAACTCAGTTCTTTACGAATAGTAAATTTAAAAACTAATGTCACTACGAAATTGAACCAACCAATAAATAATGTAACAAAAAGTTTTAAAACATTAAATTTGTACAAATGTTTTAAAGTGGGGACAAAATGTGATTTTGTAGATTAAATTAAAATTTAATTTTATGTTTATATAAGTCGAATTTGTCCATCCAACGTCTATATTAATTTTGTATATATATTCTACTTTTGCATTAATTTTGCACTTTTTTAATAGTTTTAAGACGATCAGCCAGTATTACTCTAAAGCAGGGGTTCCAAAACCTTTTGGTATCTCGCTCCCTCTTCTTGAAATGAAAGCCTCTCACACCTCCTCCACTTTACACTATAAATAAATGGTATGGGCACATTAAAAAGAAACAATACAATATATATAAAATAGTTTATTTATTTACACATGCTTTCACAAGAAACATGATACAACATTTCAAGTTTTATTTCCTAAGGTAAATTTTAACTGATAAGAGGGAAACCTGTTAGTGAGATGGGTGAGCTTAAATGTTTTTCACTAGCATGCCTCTTTGAGATTGTATTTTAGTCACAACGCAAGTCATTAGCAATATCAAATTTGTTCCTTTATTTTGTTTTTATTTAAAAAAGTGCTAAAAATTTTTTTTCGATCAAGAAGGTGCTTGAAAATAACAAGTTTAATCGTAGAGCTGCCTGTGATACAGTTCTAAGTGTTTCATCCAAAATTTATATTTGACCATTGTGGTGCTGTTGTCCCTTTGAACGGTAAACATTCGTTTCGCGATACTTTTGTACTATTATTCTTTTCAAGCTGTCATGTTGATTTAATTTCAAGCTTACAAAATCTGCACAACCTTTACTTATATTTCTTTTATAAATGCATGCATTTCATTTAAGTTTTCTGAACATCATGGTAAATAAAATTATCTATTTGAAAAAAAAATCTGCAGTGTTGATTTAGTTTTAAATTTTGATAGTTTGTACACCTAAATTTTAACTAAATGAGAGTTTATCTTGTTATTTTCCAACTGTTCTCACGCCACCTGACTTGCCTTCACGCCCCAAAGTTTGGGAACCTGTAAGGGTAGGAAAGGGATTTGCAATATAGGCAGGGTTAAGACAGCAACATGAGAGGGAGAACCTCCGGTTAGAGGATTTACCAGGGATACGTCATCACCTGTGCAGGGACACATCAGTGACTTAAAGACATGATTAGTCATTACATTCCCCGTTCTTGAGAACACCCGTTAGTTTGAATAGTAAAAGAAATAAGTTTTTTAAACAGCCAGCTGAGTACAATCTGTATTAAATAAACTTGTATAAACGGTTTTCATTCATTTTTTCCAACTCATTTATTGTTGCAATGATTTAGGGGAGTTTTAATGCTAACCAAGCCGTTGTGAACACGCGGGGCCTTCAGCTTTTCATTGTGGACTTGAGTTTCCGTGCGTTATGTCTGGAATGCCAGTAGAACTGTTCGGAATTAAATCCTCCTTTAAGTGGCAAATAGAGATAAGTGCCTTCACTTCAGCAGTCTGTCAGCTAAATTGGTTAGGATACATATTCCCCCCTAATTGGATACTTGAACTATTCGTGTTATAGAGGTATTGACATATGGTATATAGTTCAGTACTGTGTTTTATAAAGAAACCTTGAGTATATAAAGTTCCGTGTGTGTCTGTATGTTTGATTAATGTAAGTTTTGATCACAATTTCTAGCTGTAATTATTTGTAATAACATTTTTCAAGGTGTTTAAGGTTAATGACAGATCACAGGTCAATTCATGCTCTTACAAATACACTCTACGTTTCGATTTTCTATCCGAAAATCTTTTTTCAAGAGATAATAGGTTATTAATCTAATATTAAACCATAAATTACAGCTTGTAACATTCATAAACAATACTATTAACAAAATTAAAATCAAATATTCCATTACTCTTAAACATGCTGCAATAAAGAGGAGCACTCAAGCCTACTTAAGGGAAGCATCTCTTAATAAACGTTGGGCTACTCTTGTCGAAAACGGGCCAATTAACATGTTACCCCGACGGGACGCGGTTGCACTTTTTAGACTCACAACTGGACACGACTACCTAGCTGCACACCTAAACAAAATACACGTCTTCTCGTCTCCCAGGTGCACCCTTTGTGACAGCAGAGAGGACATGACAGCTGAGCACCTCCAGTCATGTACAGCTCTGGACCATGGACCCCTGAACGACACGAAGGAAGAAGAGATTTCTCGCCTCTATTGGTCAGCGCGCCACCAAATGGCCCAACAGCCAAGAGTGGGCGTTGGCTAGTAAGTATTACTCTTAAACAATTTTAACATATGCAAATAAAATAAAACTTTAAGCTAAAAATAAAGTTTAAATAACATTTTTGAATTTATAATGTATTTTTAACTAATTTTTATGTAAGGACAAAAAAATGTGGATGATCCAGTAATTGTCAGAATTATTTTGCCATTATAGTAGCTAAAGAAAGCTTCTAATGCAGGAAACTAAATTTAATTGCTTGGTCTGTGTGACGGTTTGTCTAATACTTGAACATTGTTGAGTTAGTTTTAGTAAACTGTAAGGTCAAGCGGATAGAACCTCTTTATACTTACTAAGTAGCCTTCCCCACTCCACCAATCAGAACTAAACTCAGTATTTGTATAGTTTACAAGTTTGTTTGATTATCAACTGTTTTGTTTCTTATAAAACGTCGAGGTGGAGTGGAGTAACTATAAAATTTATAGAACCTTATTGAGATAGGCAACACTATGTGCTTGTGGGATACAAGGGTGGCTATTTATGGAAATAAGCAATCTAGTGATGAAGGTTATATGGAAATTGAGACTGAAATGGGGAGAGAGGATTTGCTGTTGTCGAGGTTAATAATAAAATACATCTACTGAGATCCATTTTTTTTTTTTATTAGAAAAAATGAAGGACCCCATAAAGTCTGTAGGAGACCAAATCTGTGCCCAAATATACAAATGGACATAGGAGACTTGTGGAGTGGTTCAAAGGGACAGAATTTTAGAGGATAGTAATAGGCCTGTAGCGGAAGCATGATTTCAGCTATTTCCCAAATATACAAGTGGACATAGGGCATTTTGTGAAGTGGTTCAAAGGGACAGAATTTTAAGAATTTTAGAGGATAGTAATAGGCCTGTAGCGGAAGCATGATTTCAGCTATTTCCCAAATATACAAGTGGACATAGGGCATTTTGTGAAGTGGTTCAAAGGGACAGAATTTTAAGAATTTTAGAGGATAGTAATAGGCCTGTAGCGGAAGCATCATTTCAGCTATTTCCCAAATATACAAGTGGACATAGGGCATTTTGTGAAGTGGTTCAAAGGGACAGAATTTTAAGAATTTTAGAGGATAGTAATAGGCCTACAGCGGAGATATGATTTCAGCTATTTCTTTACACGTTAACAATATACACTTCTCCATTAATAAATGAATCATCTAATTACAAGACTTCTCAACTAAACTAAACTGAGATCAATACTAAAAGCGTGTAAACACAAGTTAAATATGCAAACACAATTTCTTGCTTTAGTAATTTTTAGTAGCTTGCTTTAGCTACTACTCTATATTACATGTAAAACCGTTCTATGTTGAAGTAAAACTTGCTTCGGGTCGCTTTTACTGAGACTATTGAGAAGCTTTAAAATGTTTGTTAGCAGTAACCTACTTTATATAATACTATGAACCCCTTAGTTTTCCTGTTATATTTATTAGTTATTGGAAGCATAACCTAAATTCAGGCCAAACACGCTAAGAGTACAAGTACTTGCTCAATTATCCTACGCCAACAGTCCACATTTTTGTTCTTATTAGACTTTCAGTTTTTTATTGAAGAGGTAGAAAATATATATTAAATTTGCGTTCTTTAGACTATAATGAGAGTTTATGGACCTTATATGCTGTAATCATTAGCTGAGTGCTTATAGTTCGGGCGATGTATTGATGGGCCAGACGACCGGTACCGAACATCTGATTAGCCTAATTCCAGCCTGCTTGTGGCTATTTATAGCCTCCTGTAGAATAGAGGTTTGATGGACGACATCGCTTCCATTAGTTGGATAGACGATGGTATTTATTGGAATACAAAATGAAGCTTAAAGATCTCCCTACTATTAGTTCACACTCTCCTTATATATATATATTTTCATTCCTGATGATGTTGGTACTGTTTGCCAACGAAAAGCTTTGGATATAAAATAATAAATATTCTTGTATTTGAATAACCTGTGTTGTTTTAAAAATATATATATATATATATATATATATATATATATATATATATATATATGAAGTTTTATATATATATATATGAACGGAAAAACAATGGATAACGTAAAATATCAAGAATATATATATATTGCAATCCCTGGATGAATTTATTTTTCTTGTTTTATACACATAATACTGTTGAGACCTCCAGCATTCCAGTATAAGATGCGAATGCTCGTGTCGAGGTCCTGAGAAGGACCGTTTGCCGTTGCTGATGGCATTTGTGTAAGGTTCTCTTTTTATAGTCAGCGCACTTTAGGCGAACCTTGTGTTGATCGTACAGTCTAGAGCAGGGGGCACCGCGTGCAGGCGATCAACATCACCCCCCATGGTTACATGTTTATACAGACGGCTCATCCTTGCCACAAAGTGGACACACGGGAGCAGGGTTCCATTGTACCTTATTTGAGGGATCTGTCGCTGTTGGAAGTAACCAATGCAACTATGATGGCGAAGTGGCAATTATTTTAATAGACCCGCCCAGGCAGTCTTTTTAATTGACTCAATGGCAGCAATTCTCGGTGTATCTAGTAATAGAGTGACAGACTGTAACAGAACCATGGACTGTCGCCAAAAGCTAGAGACTTTGCAGGATAGGGGATGGCAAAGTCACCTGCAGTGGATCCCAAGCCACGTAAACATTCAAGGCAATGAAAAAGTAGACCAACTGGCCAAGCAGGGAGCGGCACTACCACAGCCGTGCCAATCCATTACCCTCACTACAATGAAGGCCCGGATAAACAGCGTATTACAGAGAAGCACTGTATCTGCTAGAACCGAAGCATCTCGAAACAAAAGCTGGGCTACCCTAATAACGGACGGTCCCATTGACGTTCGACTGCCACGACACGAGAGTGTGGCTCTCTTCCGCTTGACGACCGGACATGACAATCTGACTGCGCACCTTCACAAGATATATGCTGTACCATCACCCGAATGCACCCTATGTGGAAGCGGCACCATGACAGATGAACACCTTCGCACTTGCTCATCGCTGGACCACAGTCCCACAGATGAGACAGAGGCCACAAGGATCTCTCGATTATACTGGTCAGCGCGCCGCCAAATGGCTGGACAGCCAAGGGTGGGCGTTGGCTAGTAAGTAAGTGTTTTATACATATGGTTAAATTACCCTTAACAAAAATTGTATTTTAGTTTTCTTCATACATTGAAGCTTTTCGCTTATCAGCATTATCAAAATTTCCCCAAGCTCCTTATAGTTCTTGACTACATCTGGTCTAATACAATATGACTCCATCTGGAGTCCAGATGTAGTCATAGAACTATAAAGTACTTAGACAATTTTGATAATGCTGATACTACCAATCAGCGAAAAGCTTCAATGTATGAAGAA
Source organism: Prosapia bicincta (assembly GCA_036971475.1). Taxonomy (NCBI): domain Eukaryota; kingdom Metazoa; phylum Arthropoda; class Insecta; order Hemiptera; family Cercopidae; genus Prosapia; species Prosapia bicincta. The sequence continues at coordinate 623,331 of JBAIZL010000020.1, read as the reverse complement.
AACTAAAATACAATTTTTGTTTATGAAAGTGTTATTTAACCATATACATAAATGTATTTAGCTCTTGAAAAGGATTTTCTGATAGAGAATCGAAACGTTGAGCATCTTACGGTAGCATGGATTGGTCTGTGACCGGCCATTAACCTTACACACTTTGAATTTATACTTTTGAAAGCCTCGAGAAGAAGACGAAAATGTACTTACATTACTTTTGAAGTGAGGTTTTGTAAATAAATAATAAAATATATGTGGTTAAGTTTTCGTCCAAATCCTGAATAAAGAATATTACAGAGCTATTTGTGTATAAGTAATAATTTTTTTATTAATTTTACCGGGTATAGGGTAGTCGTCTCTACCTCTTGGGAGGTGAAGATATCCCTCTTGAGGTGCTAGTGATCCTTCTTGATGGTACATCTACCCCTGATAAACAAACCTTCATACCACTTGTCAAACATCCCTAATTTGGAATACCATGATATCATGTCCTCACCCTAGTTCTACATTATTCCATCTACCCTCCCAATACTCTTAAAACGTTATGACCCCGGGAGGCAGTTCTTACGACCCTGCACATAATTGCTCCTGTATCTTCGACCAATGGGTTATATGCCCCTTCCTTAATCCTTCATACATTCACCTTAATCCTTCATATATTCACTACCCATTCTTATCCTTCGTAAGCCGTGGTAGTCACTGACCTACCTCTTTTAAAGTACAACAAACAATTATAGTTAGTTATAGTTTAGCGTAATATACCCTGTTAAGTATTCGGAGTAATCTTTAGGTGGTGTATAGTAACAACGAGTGCTAATTAGGATTACTATTCATTTTAATAACATCGTTTGGTGTCTCCCGTTGCTCGTAATACGGACCTTAAACTCTCTGTGTTTTTAAAACGATTAAACGTTTTGCTTAACAAATACATTACATATGCAAAAAAAAGCTTTAAAAAATTTTGTAATTGTGTGAAATGAAATAAGAGACCTTAATTTGGCGTTTTATTTACTGAGAAGAAATAATTTTCTTTATCTTTAAAAGTCGGTAGTTTGTTACTTCACTGTTTTTACAGCTCGACAATTTTATTATTACCAAGTCCTTACAGTTATCTGTAATGCAAACAATCGCAAACAATGAAACAATAATTCAACAATCTTCGCAAATGTTGAACACACACTGGAAAATTATTTTACAAAGTCTTTCTGGACCAGAAATTTTTCTCTTATTTAACCTGCATCCTCCAATTTATGTGGTTCGGTTTTGTAATGTTGAACTACTTATATTCACCTTCTAAAAAGCAAAGTAAAACTAAAATGTTTTTGGCATGCAGATATTACACAGCACTTTGTACTTGACGTATGCATAACAACTCCCACACCATTGTACAGCACAAAAGTCCCAAGTTGTGCAAACATTACAGAACAATGTAAGGCTGGCTGTTACAGCAAACCCCGCTCAGTTTGTATAGTGTGGGACTCCAAGTCCTAATTATTGGCAGAAAATAGATTTTGTCACAGACATAAGACTGTAACAACGCCCACACCATTGTACAGCACAAAGGTCCCAAGTTGTGCAAACATTACGGAACAATGTAAGGCTCGCTGTTGCAGCAAACCCCGCGCTGTTTGTATAGTGTGCGACTCCAAGTCCTAATTATTGGCAGAAAATAGATTTTGTCACAGACATAAGACTGAAGCAATGAATCATTACGGCTGGGAAGGGGAGGTAAAATAATTAAGAAGGCATAGCGAAGGAGCGGCAGAACCCCCAGCTCGAGCAATGATTCAATTACGCCTTGCCTTGATGTAGCGGAGTTTGGCACGTAGCACGATCTTTGTTTAGGTCGATCCATACCAGAAAAAGCAACGTAAACGTTAGCGAGCTTTACTTACTATCTCATTACTGTTTGCATTGATCGAGTCTTTTCCAGAATCATACTCTCCATATAGATGCAATGTAAAATACAATTTTATCATTCTTGATTCAACAGACCCAATTTAAATAACATTTAAACGTTAGTAATTGTCGATTACCTTTGTTTCATCATTAGAAAGTAATTAAGAGGTAGATATAGGAAGCTCGCGTAGCCAACGTGAAACACAAGGACGCTTTTTACAATCTGTGCTCAGTGTCGTGAAACTAGGATGGCGTGTAACATTTTGCTAGGACTGACTGAAATAGAGTTGAATCCGATCTGGAACTATCTGGTAGAGTACAGGCCGTAATGGTGGCTCACTTTCTGTTTCCATGATACACGGAGTGGTTCTGAAGGCATCATTAGAATATTTATCGGCACTTGTACTTGTATCCAGTTTACAAATGTGTAGATTCTGTTTTTAAAGTGCAAAGTTATTACTGTTCGTGTATGCAACATCATTCTGAAGGTAGTTTAACTGCCCCCAGTATCAAAGCTAGACAATTCCTAAACTAATTTCAGAGCTTATTTATGTTCTGTGCTGTAGGACGTATTGTACAACTATGAGTGTTTGAAATAATTAATCAACAATAAGCATTACTACAAATATTTAAACACCCTTGATGTACACTTCGCCAACACTGTTAGCACCAGCAGAAGGTTACAAACATGTTTGTGTGTTTGTAACCGTCTGATGTGCAAAGTGTTTAAATATTTATAGCAAGGGTTATTGTTATTTAATCATTATAAATAACTACTGTGTTCTGTGTATAGATTTAGTGTTTATACACATTACTATTTTGATTTTGATGAGAATAAAACTTTAAGAAAAATTATATTAAATTATTCTTTGTTGTTTTGTTATCTAAATGTTATTTTGTTGTCTTTTGCGGAGTAAATAAATTTGAAAATTTATAGAAACAATAATAATTTAAACTTTGATAAACAATATAATACATTTCATTAATTATAAAAGTTTAAAGAGCATTGTGTAAGGTGTTTACAAGGCTGTATTATGTTTTCTCTTGTGGTAGTAATAGCTCATTAAGTTTATCCAGAAATAACTATTTTTTAAGTTTGATATAAGTATAAAATAGTTTATATTCCAATATTAATTTATTCTCCAGAAAAATTAATTTACTAAAATGGATATAAAGCTTTGTAATGGACTGTTTGAGGGGGTTAATCTATAGCATTTATCTAGTTATTTTCCATCTACAAATGTTTGGTTTTAATTCTAAATTTTGGTAAAATATTTAATAAACAAAATTCCACTTGGTGTAAAGGATTGCGTTATTGGAAAGGAAGGATTATGTTGATAAAATCGTGTTAGCTGAAATTGTAATGAGTATTTATTGAAGTTTATGACACAGATAACTTACCTCACAAGCCAACAGAATTGGTCGTTTCAAAATGTATTAGTAATGAAAACAAAATATATTAAATGTAGTTTTGCAAGAGAAGCCTTGGATACATTGTTAAGTAAAATGTTAATATAGAGTTAAAATATTCATGTTTACATAATAGAATAAATTATGAATAAAGAGTTCTTAATGTCTTAATGTAACATCAAACCATTTATAAATTTAAAAGGCACATAAAACGATACGCGAAAAACTATGGTTAGTTCTCCATGATAATTAAACCAACACTATTCTCCAGCGCAGCGCTTCCCAACTTTTAATAAGCCACCTGTTTTTGAAGTTTACTAATAAAGCTTACTCTTTAATATTTTTTTTTGTTACAAGTGTAGAAAGAGATTTCATTTTGGACATTAAAGTAGGGTTCGTAAATTGTAATATAAAAGTAATCACATACGAGTATACTTTAGCGACTGTCTCTGTTACCTTTAAAATTTAGCTACACGAAATAAAGCAAACAAATTATGTGAATTAGAAATGGAATTAATTATATTCCAACTGAACAGTTTAATTTTATTCTTTAATAATACTTTTACAACAACGATATTTTGCAATTGTCTGAAAAATTCATGTCAGAGATGCTCTTGTTTTTCAATTCCTTTTTTTTAGCTCACACTCTCCATATATATATAGACACACACACACACACACATATAATATATATATATATATATATATATATATATATATATATATATACAAATTTTGAGTCGTTAATAAGATACATTTTTATTCATCCAATCAAGTTCAAATACATTTATTTAAACCTGTATTGGATTAAAATTGATATTAATACAGATTTTAAAAATATTTATTCATTAATTAAATTTAAAAAAAGTTGATGTCTCGGTCGGATTCGAACTGAATGACTACATGTTTAAATTCCAATAAACCAACATCCCATAGCTGGATATTTATTGTTTAAAGATGTATATGAAACTTGCAGATGTATAAGAGAAATGTTCCATGAGCATTACAAGAGATGATTAGAATGAGAAATTATAGACCATCAATAGTTTCATAAATTAGAAACGAAAAAAGCAAATAAATAGTAACAAACAAAAATAATAGAGAGGAAATTGGAAAATTGCCAGGGAATTCGCTTTCTATGTTGCCACTTATGATTGAGATTCTGTGATACATAATAATATGTATATACATATTTATATTAATTGTAATTATAAAATAAAAATTAGCTAAAATTAATGTTTTTTGTTAACTTAAAAAAATATTCAGTTTTTTTTGTTGACTCAGTAGGTACTGACTTAAAATATTTTATTTATACTGTATTACTTGTTCCCTTTGCAAAGTTCGTTACTATCTGCTTCAACGTTTGATAAAGTAGTAGAAACCGTTAGACTTACTACTAGTAGATATCAACAGTCAGCGGGTGTCTATATTAATTTTTTTAAATATGTTATGTAGAAAATTGTCTTTCACGTAAATACATTCTGGTAAATACAATTAGTAATTTCACCGCAAGGCCGGCGTTTGAAATGTTTTAAAACGTTACGATCACTCTTGCAATTAGTTTCTGTCGGATCTACAGTAAATGGATCACGTACTTAATCCCTACCCAGGGAAAATATTCCCTTGTGAGGGTGGTAGCTCCTCATAACTTATAGTGATTTGTACATTCAGCTTAGCTCTAGCAAGCTTAAACTGCTCGAGAAAATATACTGAGTTATAGCTAATATGTTTTATCAATCGTTTAGCTGACGAGCACCATTACATATTTTCTCTTACCTCTAAGCATACAAGTACAACATTGAAAAATGCAAAGTATGATATATGATAAGTTAAAATATAGGAAATGTGGGTAAGGAAAGCTACGTGTACTAAATACCGATTTAATAGGAAAGTGTGAAGTGTACAGCTATCTATGAAACGTTTTAATAAGAAATGAATGTGTGAAATAGATATAACATCAGGGAAAATTGCTAAACCCTTTAATGGAATATTTTGGACTATAGAAATAGGAATGTAAAGTAAAATAAGGATCTACGAGTGACACTAATCTTGGATCCTTATTCTTAAAGTGATACTACGTTAGTACGCGATACTAATGATCCTTATTCTTAAAGTGTTAGTACGTGATACTAAGTATCCTTATTCTTAAAGTGATACTGCGTTAGTACGTGGTACTAAGGATCCTTATTCCTAAAGTGATACTAAGGATCCTTGTTCTTAAAGTGATACTAAGGATCCTTGTTCTTAAAGTGATACTACGTTAGTACGTGATACTAAGTATCCTTATTCTTAAAGTGATACTACGTTAGTACGTGATACTAAGGGTCATTGTTCTTAAAGTGATACTACGTTAGTACGTGATACTAAGGGTCATTGTTCTTAAAGTGATACTACGTTAGTACGTGATACTAAGTATCCTTATTCCTAAAGTGATACTAAGGATCCTTGTTCTTAAAGTGATACTAAGGATCCTTGTTCTTAAAGTGATACTACGTTAGTACGTGATACTAAGTATCCTTATTCTTAAAGTGATACTACGTTAGTACGTGATACTAAGGGTCATTGTTCTTAAAGTGATACTACGTTAGTACGTGATACTAAGGGTCATTGTTCTTAAAGTGATACTACGTTAGTACGTGATACTAAGGGTCATTATTCTTAAAGTGATACTACGTTAGTACGTGATACTAAATATCCTTATTCCTAAAGTGATACTAAGGATCCTTGTTCTTAAAGTGATACTAAGGATCCTTGTTCTTAAAGTGATACTACGTTAGTACGTGATACTAAGTATCCTTATTCCTAAAGTGATACTAAGGATCCTTGTTCTTAAAGTGATACTAAGGATCCTTGTTCTTAAAGTGATACTAAGGATCCTTGTTCTTAAAGTGATACTACGTTAGTACGTGATACTAAGTATCCTTATTCTTAAAGTGATACTGCGTTAGTACGTGGTACTAAGGATCCTTATTCCTAAAGTGATACTAAGGATCCTTGTTCTTAAAGTGATACTAAGTATCCTTATTCTTAAAGTGATACTACGTTATTACGCGATACTAAGTATCCTTATTCTTAAAGTGATACTACGTTAGTACGTGATACTAAGGGTCATTGTTCTTAAAGTGATACTACGTTAGTACGTGATACTAAGTATCCTTATTCTTAAAGTGATACTAAGTATCCTTATTCTTAAAGTGATACTACGTTAGTACGCGATACTAATGATCCTTATTCTTAAAGTGATACTACGTTAGTACGTGATACTAAGTATCCTTATTCTTAAAGTGATACTGCGTTAGTACGTGGTGCTAAGGATCCTTATTCCTAAAGTGATACTAAGGATCCTTGTTCTTAAAGTGATACTACGTTAGTACGTGATACTAAGGATCCTTATTCCTAAAGTAATACTACGTTAGTACGTGATACTAAGTACCCTTATTCTTAAAGTGATACTACGTTAGTACGTGATACTAAGTATCCTTATTCTTAAAGTGATACTACGTTAATACGTGATACTAAGTACTTAAAGTGATACTACGTTAATACGTGATACTAAGGATCCTTGTTCTTAAAGTGATACTACGTTATTACGTGATACTAAGGATCCTTGTTCTTAAAGTGATACTACGTTAGTACGTGATACTAAGGATCCTTATTCCTAAAGTAATACTACGTTAGTACGTGATACTAAGTACCCTTATTCTTAAAGTGATACTACGTTAGTACGTGGTACTAAGTATCCTTATTCTTAAAGTGATACTACGTTAGTACGTGGTACTAAAGGATTCTTATTCTTAAAGTGATACTACGTCAGTATGTCATTTTAGGATCCTTATTCTTGAAGTGATAGTGTGTTACTATATAAGGATAGGACACTTGGAGAGAGGTGACCGAGAATAACACTAATAAAATACAATTTATTACTATCTTAATTTTAATATATATAAATATACACAAGTTCAGGACGGTTATGAACTGTCTTGAGTGCATAGTATTAACTATTATTTATTTAATTTACTTCCCTTATCGTCGAATTTTCAGACATTCACATTATATTAAGGGCATTTTCAAGACATAAATTGAAATAATTCATGCTACACATACAATGTAAACCATATAATAGTCAATTTTAAAGCTTATCCAAGAGATACTTTGTTATACTCTGAGTTAACCTCTGTTGTATAAAGTCATATATTGACTATGTTCATGTTGTTTGTGCGCATTGTTTTAATTTAAGTCTTGGAAATGGCCTTAATATAATGTGAATGGCCGAAATTGTGACGATAAGAGGGGTAAACGGATTAATTATCAGTGAATGTAGTCTTGTGCAGCTCTTTAAGTCCTGAAATTATGTAATAATATACACAAGACGTCTGATTCCTTAGATCTGGTGCCTCCTACATTCCCTCGATCTATTACCATTTCCAAATTATCCTCGTCTCTTTTGAAGATATTTTCAAGATGTCATAACATCCAACATATTAGATTCTTTCAATTGTAAATTTGATACACTTACAATATTCAAAATAAAAAATTTGGGGAGCTTGCAAAGCTAATTGTAAGAATTGTGTAAGAGTTGCTGTCATTTATTAAGCATCAGTTGTCTATGCATACAGCCCGTTTTGTTTAAACCAGCCTATATTGTTTTAAATTTTATAAGTATTTTCACATATATTTCATTAAAAATATAAGGATATTATTTTTGGGTATATGAATCTTTGTGGCTTAATGTGAATAGTTGTTTGAACAATTATTTTATAGTTTTTAGTTAGTTTTTGTAAACAGTTTTTATAATTTTTATGTCATTTTAACAATTATTTTGGGTTAGCCTAGTGTGAATATTTTAAAATAAACCATCGTTAAAGTTATCTATTATATCAATCTGTTATATTCACTTTGACGTAGTGGTCTTGCTTCATGATAATGCCTTGTCTCAATTGCTCACAATTGGTTTATTCTCTTTTTAGTATGTTTGCGTTCAATTTCTTCTTTTTGGTAACTTCTTCAACTATTTAGGTATACAGACTCTTTATGTCAGAAAATGTTAGTATAATTTACCCTGTACCAATTTACGTATATATATATATATATATATATATATATATATATATATATATATATATATATATATATAATACGTTTTCTTGTTTAATAATTTAAAACAACATAGTTTATTCAAATACAAGAATATTTATTAATTTATATCCAAAGCTTTTCGTTGGTAAACAGTACCAACATCATCAGGAATGAAAATTACAATAATGTAAGCTATAGGCCTAAAACATATGTTAAATTAGAAATAGAATTTTTGCTAAATTTATACGAATTGCCAAATTTATTTTATTGCTGTAACATTATAGACATTGAATATAGTATCAAATTTAGAATGTATTTGTATTTGTTCTTTTATTAATTTGTTATTAATCAAAGCTTTTCGCCGATAAAACAGTACCAGCATCTTCAGGAAAATAATTATCTAACAAAATATTTTTACAAAAATTGAAGAATATTTTTACATAAAGATATATATACGCAATACTTATAAACATATGGTTGTTTGTAGTACATATTCAATTTTTGTAAAAATATTTTGTTAGATAATTATTTTCCTGAAGATGCTGGTACTGTTTTATCGGCGAAAAGCTTTGAATAATATATGTATTAAAAGTATTCTTGTTTTTGAAATATTTTTAATGTAATTATTATTATTATTATTATATATATATATATATATATATATATATATATATATATATATATATATATATATATATAAAGAACTAAGTCAAAATACAAATACAAGAATACGTACAAGAATAATGTATTCTTGTTCTTTATTAATACACAAGAATACATATTGCGATATTTATATATATATAACTCAGTTTATTGGACTGTATGATTAAAATGTATAAGTATCAGTATTAAAATAATTAGGCTATGACACTCGGGGAAGTGTCGACGGAAATTTAAACTTTTATAGCCACCCCTGCAGAAATTTTGAATTGAGAAAAAAATTTTTGCGTAATGAGAAATGCATAAAAACATTTGCCATCAGACGCGCCTAAAGACCTTTTTATTTCAAAAATTGGATTAAAAATACATTACTTATTATTATCGTTATACGAGTATTGAATTATTTTTATTGAGATTGATAAGAATTTAAATAAATTAATATATTTATCAACTGATCAAAACTATTTAATAATACCTTTTTCTTTAACAATGTATAACAAATAATGTAACAAAACTTGCGTGTTAAAGAGCATTACCTAACATATACAGCATTACCTATCACACAAAATCAGCTGTTGCATGGAACCATATTCTATCATTTTATTTACTTAATAGCTTACCCTGGTGGAAAGTATACTGACTCGAAACTTTATTTTTATGCCTATCCAGTAAGTTGTCGTAGGCGTCGGTATAAACGTTTTCACTTCAATAAAATGTGAAGTGACGTCATAAAAGGAACAGATGGGAATAAAATAAACTTGTAGTAATGGGATAATAAAACTATGAATAAAATAAATCCCATTAACGAGCGGTAGTTAGGAATTTAACAAAGTTTTGAACCAGAATTAATAGACATAACAAGCATTATAGCATCAAGCCACTAAATACATTCATTCACATATGTGTGCATTGGCCACAGTAAATCCTGTGGTAGGCTAAGTATTTAGCCCAACTTATTGGCATGTGTTCTGTACTCGTTACCGAAAAATGATGTCCTAGTTCTTTTCGTTTGTATGAAAGTCTACGTGAGCTTTTAGTCCAGTTTAATATCCACTATGTAAGAGAAAAAATGTAGGCCTGATCCTTACCTTGCATCAACTTGAGGCAACTGCGTAATTTTCTAACTTAAATGAATAAAACTTTTTAATTAAACTCTTACGTACAATCCAATTACAAAGCAATCATATACACAGGAAATTATTTAAAATATAATTTTTTTGAAGAAAATTTACTCTGAAGATGATCGCTTTGCAATTGAAATGTAAATTGAAAAATAATTAAATCGTTTTAATCAAACAACAGAACTCTTGACGAGTCACGTAATTTTAAATCAAATTAAGACTCAGTGGTCCGGAAATGTGAATATATTGATGAAATCCAGACACACACAATACATAATTTGAAAAGAGGAAGGTTTCTCTTTGGAAATTCAGTTTTAAAACCAATTACTGTTCCAATAAAACTTCTATTTAGCGGGCAGGACGTTTTTAAACATTTATTTTTAAACTTTCGTCTTTTTTGTGTGTGCTTAATTTGCCATTATTTTATAAAATTTCATTTCTCGTTTTACTTAGTCTGGCTTTACTGCGCTTTGACACTGGAAGGGTTTTTATGAAAACAGGGAATATCATTTTTAAAGCTGTTTTAAAAAAAAATTAATTATATAACGTTCTTCTAAATCAGCATTAAAAACATTTTATTCTTTTTCTTAAAAATTCACGAAATTATATTCCGCAAATAAACAGCTGATGTTTCTGGTATCTTTGACAGAATCTACGTGTACTCGTTACTGTTGCCAAATTTATATTTATAAAACCTAATTTTAACCCATTCTTAGAATAGTAGACGTTTCAATTACGAGTAATTTTTAAAACAAATTTTATTTTTCTATAACAAATCTTTTTACAATTCCTAATAACAAAAAATCTTCAATAATGTCATCTTCCCTCATGGCTTCAATCGTGACCCAACTCTGCATTGCATTCTCTTGGTTCTCCACGATGCACGGCCTTCAGCTTCTTTTAGAGCTATTCATTGTGTGATTATGGATCCATAGTCTACCTGCCCGGTTGGTGATCTATTTCTAGATGTGCTGCGTCCTACATTTCCTTGTTGTTTTACTTTTTCCGGGTTATAGTCGTCTCTTCTGAAGATTTGGCCAAAATATCGTAATCCGACGACGATGACGTTTATCGTTTTTATTCTGTCCATGATTCTTATTTCGTTTAGAACAGATATGTCGATGCATCTTTCAGTCCAACGCACTTGAACACTTCCTACCAGGGCCTTATTTCGTTTAGAACAGATATGTCGATGCATCTTTCAGTCCAACGCACTTGAACACTTCCTACCAGGGCCTTATTTCGTTTAGAACAGATATGTCGATGCATCTTTCAGTCCAACGCACTTGAACACTTCCTACCAGGGCCTTATTTCGTTTAGAACAGATATGTCGATGCATCTTTCAGTCCAACGCACTTGAACACTTCCTACCAGGGCCTTATTTCGTTTAGAACAGATATGTCGATGCATCTTTCAGTCCAACGCACTTGAACACTTCCTACCAGGGCCATATTTCGTTTAGAACAGATATGTCGATGCATCTTTCAGTCCAACGCACTTGAACACTTCCTACCAGGGCCTTATTTCGTTTAGAACAGATATGTCGATGCATCTTTCAGTCCAACGTACTTGAACACTTCCTACCAGGGCCTTATTTCGTTTAGAACAGATATATCGATGCATCTTTCAGTCCAACGCACTTGAACACTTCCTACCAGGGCCTTGTTTCGTTTAGAACAGATATGTCGATGCATCTTTCAGTCCAACGCACTTGAACACTTCCTACCAGGGCCTTATTTCGTTTAGAACAGATATGTCGATGCATCTTTCAGTCCAACGCACTTGAACACTTCCTACCAGGGCCTTATTTCGTTTAGAACAGATATGTCGATGCATCTTTCAGTCCAACGCACTTGAACACTTCCTACCAGGGCCATATTTCGTTTAGAACAGATATGTCGATGCATCTTTCAGTCCAACGCACTTGAACACTTCCTACCAGGGCCTTATTTCGTTTAGAACAGATATGTCGATGCATCTTTCAGTCCAACGTACTTGAACACTTCCTACCAGGGCCTTATTTCGTTTAGAACAGATATATCGATGCATCTTTCAGTCCAACGCACTTGAACACTTCCTACCAGGGCCTTATTTCGTTTAGAACAGATATGTCGATGCATCTTTCAGTCCAACGCACTTGAACACTTCCTACCAGGGCCTTGTTTCGTTTAGAACAGATATGTCGATGCATCTTTCAGTCCAACGCACTTGAACACTTCCTACCAGGGCCTTATTTCGTTAGAACAGATATGTCGATGCATCTTTCAGTCCAACGCACTTGAACACTTCCTACCAGGGCCATATTTCGAATCCGTCTATTTCGCCGGTCTGTCTCTCTTATTGGCCTGTATTCTTTTCGGTAAAGCAAAATTGGAAAATAACATTATTTTTTGCTTTTATCATAAAGTATACAATACAAAATACAGTTGAAAATTTAAGTTTTGAATGGTCAAAGACATCACCACAATAGACATAGTTATTCTATGAACAGTGTGTTGAAGTGTAAGTGTAATATAAAAGAAATAGAGGAAGAAGAAGAACAGTAACAGAAGAGTGCCTAATCTCTGATATAAAATGAACTAGATGGAAACGATACAGTTACTGCCTTCGCGAGACCTTTTCTTCCCTCATGCACTGTCAACGGTTTGTCATTGTGTTCGTGAAAATGGAGAATGAACGATGGTGAAACAAGAATAGAAGACAAAAGACGCCTAAGTAAAGACCTCTTTTTCACTTAGTCTAGGGAAGCATAGATATAGAGAGAAAATTTGGATTATCTAAAACCTAGATTAACCTAGTCAATGAGACGAGAAAAGTTCTCCAATCAGGGCCTACGATTTCGACCACTCACTACAGTTATAAAGAAATTAGAGACTGTATTATAATTTGAACCTACGAAAAAATCGAGGTAGGTAACTTTTATCCTCCATTACGTCTCAAGATAAAATTATTTCAATTTTGTCAAGTATAACTCAGAGGATATTAATTATTTTCTTTCATATTAAAGTTAAAGAAATTCCTTCAAATAACCTTTACTTTTTGTATTGAAATAAAGATATATGTTTTCTGTTTAAAGCTGTTTCGTCACAGCTTTTGACATCTTCAGAACTCTTATCCTGAGTCAAACATCACGACAATCTCACAGAGAATCACAACATTGCATTTACGCACCAGTATCAGAGACGACTGAAAGAAACCGGGTAAATGCATACCACGAATAGGGTTAAAAGTCTTTTACTCTGAAGTGACGCTTACTATGCTTCCACAAAATTAAAACAGTTTTGGGATTTTTGTGAAGCATAGTTTCTGAAAAACATATTTATGTACCGGACTCATAAATAGAACTGTACGTAACTCCAAAAATGTAAAAGAAATATTTATGTAAAAATTTGTGATGATAAAAAACGTAATTTTTCTAAAGTCTTCATGAATCGTTTTACAAGTTAGTGTAAACATTGAATGGTTCCAATTAATTACAGTGTTAAAAGTTCAATTTTTCATTTTGAAATTAAAGGAAAAACGCTGAAGGTTATTTTTACAGACATTTTGTCAAAAGTCTGTTGGCTGTTACGACTCCAAGCCAGACCATTATTCGTCATTACGCATAAATCGAATGAACGCAATAAGTAAATCTCAAAGGCCAGGGTTATGTAACAATAACAAATGCCTTATATAACGATAGCCAATAATTAAACCGACAAATCGCCCATTATGATGGCCGTGACAAGGAAAACTGTGGGTAATAATGGAAGTAAGATCAAGGTTGGGTTTTTATAGTGTTGTGTCTGGAACTAATCCGTCAGGCCGTGGCGAGGGTGACAAGTATGTCCAGACGGTGCTGACTTGAGCCTCATTCCAGTTTTATGAAAGGACAGCTTATAATGGCGCAATATGTTAGGAGTTGGAAGATAACGTACATATGTAATATACCGCAGCCTTTATATTTAATCAGTTACTGTTCTTAATGACCAGTGATATAGATTCATTGATAAACACTGTCTTCGTTTTAAAATACTTGTTTTTTTCTACTTTAGAAGCATTTTACCTCGGTTTTTTAAAACATCTGATCCGTAAAATAATTTGATTTCTAAACACGTGTACAGATTTGTGATAGTTGTCGGCGAAGTATGGCTTGCCTGCAACAAGTAGGCGGTGACTTACGGCGTAGGACAGCTTGTTGCTGCGTATCGATGAAGTTGCTCGCCAACAGATAAGCTACACAATAGATTAATGCTGCACTGTATGGCAAGCCTCTCGTGTTACGATTTCTGTACCTTTATTCAAGCAAACCTGGCTTATGGTTGTTTTTCAAACGAACACTAATCTCTTAAAACATTCCGTCAGTTCATTAAGTAATCGCAAACAGAAAGGTGTAGGTGTTGTGTTTTTTGGTGATATTTGACAATTTACGGACCTACTCAGATGTTTTCGTTTTCATACACGCTACAACAAATACATTCTATACAAAACAAGTTATATAATTTTTTTTAAAGTCGGTCCTACTTAAATCAACAGAGAAATTTTTTATTTTAGTTGCTTTTTATTTTATAATTACAATTAATATAAATACGTATACATATGTCCGAATAACAATATTAAATGGCAAAATAGTGTTACAATTTTCCTTACAATTTTCCATTTTCCTTTCTATGTATGGTGTTGGACTAATATTTTTATTTGTTACTATTTATACGTTTTTTTCGTCGCTTGCATTGTGTTGTATTTTTTTTTTTTTTTTTTTTGCTTTCCTTTCGCATTGTCCGTTTGTGAAACAAAGTTCGAACACGTTAATCCAGTTTGTTTTTTTTAAATTTTAACCTTAGAGCATTATGCATGATATTGTGTGATAACCATGGCAACCTGGTTATACAGTGGATGTTTTTCATATAGATCTTTTAGACGTTCATTTCTAGCTATGGAAAGTTGGCTAAGTGCTAAAAAGCCCTAGACTTCCAACATGAAGATACTCAGTTCGAATCCGACTAGACCCCGCAATTTTTATAATTTAATTAATCAATTAATATTTGAAAAAAACTGTAATAACATGATATGTGATCCATTATAGCTAAAGAAAATGTATTTGAACTTGATTGGATGCATGAAAACGTATATTATTAATGATTGAAAATTTGTACAAGATATATAGTACAAGAGTGTGAACTAGTAGAGGGAATTTAAAAAACAACAATCTTCTAAAACATTATTTTACGTGTCTCGGACTATAATAGGGATACAAATTTAAAAACATTAAAACATAACCTCAGTGCATTAAGATAAAACTATAGGCTCGAGATTTTTGTAATAAAACAGTGTGCTGTATTTTACTGCGTTACTATAGTAATATAATATGCTGTATTAAAATGTATTTAAAAATATAGATTTGATTATAGAAGAATAATATTTTTGAGTATCTTGCTTTTCTGACATTATTAGCATTTTTTATGAACTCCATTCGACTGGTTTCGGTTGAACCTATTATGTACATAGAACTTGCCACATACACCGACTGATTGCGCCTAAATTACAATCATTTTGAGAGAAATCGTTTGGCGCAGGGGCTGAGAAGGGGATTAAGTTTAGAGTGGGGGACTGAGCGGAAGTTTCCACAACACGATTCTAGACGGTGTCATCTGCTTGTACGCTTTGTTACATATGATGGCATGATTTCATACATTTTTTTACGTTATTGTATAAGAGTGTGTAGGAAGTAAAATCTTATGGAAATGATAAATTTTGTAATTTTATCGACAAATATGAGTTTAAATTATATTACGTAAGTATACGAAAGTGTGGCAGTTTATATTACAAATATAAAGAGAAAAACTTGACAGAACAGAGTTATGACAATTTACAAAACTCACGGAAATAGAGCTAAACCGCATTGACAGAACAGAGTTATGACAATTTACAAAACTCACGGAAATAGAGCTAAACCGCATTGACAGAACAGAGTTACGACAATTTACAAAACTCACGGCAATAGAGCTAAACCGCATTAACAGAACAGAGTTATGACAATTTACAAAACTCACGGAAATAGAGCTAAACCGCATTGACAGAACAGAGTTATGACAATTTACAAAACTCACGGCAATAGAGCTAAACCGCATTGACAGAACAGAGTTACGACAATTTACAAAACTCACGGAAATAGAGCTAAACCGCATTGACAGAACAGAGTTATGACAATTTACAAAACTCACGGAAATAGAGCTAAACCGCATTGACAGAACAGAGTTACGACAATTTACAAAACTCACGGAAATAGAGCTAAACCGCATTGACAGAACAGAGTTATGACAATTTACAAAACTCACGGAAATAGAGCTAAACCGCATTGACAGAACAGAGTTATGACAATTTACAAAACTCACGGCAATAGAGCTAAACCGCATTGACAGAACAGAGTTACGACAATTTACAAAACTCACGGCAATAGAGCTAAACCGCATTGACAGAACAGAGTTATGACAATTTACAAAACTCACGGAAATAGAGCTAAACCGCATTGACAGAACAGAGTTACGACAATTTACAAAACTCACGGAAATAGAGCTAAACCGCATTGACAGAACAGAGTTACGACAATTTACAAAACTCACGGAAATAGAGCTAAACCGCATAACTCCACTAACAGCTGTTTACGTTAGCAAAAGCATTTTTACAACCAAATATATCCTATCTTAATACATGTATTAATGTAATATAATTTAATGGGTAGTTTTTTCTAAATAATTATTCCATAAAAAACTTTGTAAAGTCTCTCTTTGTATTATAGTGTGCTTAAAATAGTTTACAACATTTCCTCCTGAATGGAGAAATTCAGTAAAAATCGTAGACCACATTACAGTAAGATTCGTATAGTTGCTGTCGAATAAACGTTGAAGTATGTCCTTATCTCTAATTATAAGTTCAGAAAGGTTTAGTAGGAGGTAGATCTTGTACTGTACCACAGAATTTATATTCCAATATTCCACAGAATCGATATCAGCTTTACATAATTATAAATAAAATAAAACCATGGTAACAATTTTCACTAGTGACATATTATTTTAAAGAAAACTGACATGTTTCGACATCAGCATGTCTTTATCAGGTCGTATTAATGCTGAATAAAACATACAAAATTGTAACAGAGTAAAGGTCGTGTTTTTTAATGAAAAGTTTACATACTCGTTTACTTATATACTAAAAAGTATAATGCATTGATTTATACAAAGACAATATATAACAATAGACTCCTTAAAATTAATTGAAACACAAATTCATTAACTATGACGAATTTAAAGTGTAATCAATCATTTAATAAAAGTTCATGTTTATAAACATATTTGTTCTATCGTTTCTAATAATTTAGGCATGTAGTGTTTTCTTTCCTCTTGTAAAATCTTGACTTGAGTTTTTTGTTGTAACTATGCTTAGTTTCTGTGTTATCTCCATATTTAGATATCCCATCTTTACACTTATAACTATATTAATGACCATACTTACGTCTCATAAACAAAAGGATTGTGCTGTGCAATATGTATTTATAATATATTTATTCTTCTAATATTTATTTTATAATTATACATCGAATTTTCACCAAGTAAAGGTCTCAAATAATGATTTTTAAAATCTTTTTTATAGTGCACAGGGCTGTTATAGTGTCCTGTTTAACATTACAGAATGCTGGTTCCGTACCAGTAGTGCATCTAAAATTTAACGTTATTTGTTAGTAAATATTTTCATGGAAAAATTTTCAAATTAAAAACGTTTCCTAAAAATCTGTCATTCTTTTATTCGCTAATATATGTTTTTCTACGTCAATGAATTTTCAGTGTGCCTTGTGCATGAAACCTAATTATTGTCATCGACATTTAACAAATTCTGAAACTTTGCCCTCTAGTCCATACCCCTCCCTCTAGGACCAGGACCCGGGATCAGGTCCACTCCTCAGTCCTACCCTTATTACGCCTATTTTTATATCGTACTTAGTCTTGACTCTTATAGAGAATAGTTCTACTTCAAAAATGTAATTTTGCGCTTGTGTCCCTAATCTCTCTGGTGCCAGAGCCAGGATCTTACTGAGTTTAAATAACTACCTTTCTCCCTTCCAACAAGAATAAAAAACAGCAGCCTTTGACCCGATAGAGAGAAGATCTATATAAGGTATGATACCTTACACATACATGCGCCTTTAGGCTTCTTTGTCCCAACCAGGGAGCTTTTATCCTTCATCTACCTATATTTACAATATTTTTATAATTTAAGGTTAGTGACAGATCACAGACCAATTTATGCTACTACAAATACACTTTACGTTTTGATTTTCTATCCGAAAATCCTTTTCAAGAAAAATGTTTTTATCTGCAAAAGATTTTTAGATAAAAAATTGAAGCGTAGAGTGTATTTGCAGTAGCATGTGATCTGTCATTAGCCTTAAACACAATAAATCGTCATTAACAAACATTAAATATGGTTTAAATACTTTTGGTCATATTTTTCATGGGCGATGGCAGCTAACGTTATAGACCATCATGTAAAATTGTACAACAGTACTGTTTGTGTAAATGTTATTTAAATACATTTTAATTCGATCTTTTGAATTAAAGGATTTTAATTCCGTTTAAAGTATTGTAGGTCAAATGAATTAATATAAAAGATAATACTTGTTTAAAGATGAACATTTCATTTTTAAAATTAAAGGTTGTTTAAATTATTTCTGTTCTACTACTTGATTCAAGGTTTTATATGTAATTATTTTAAATCGCTTAACATGTTCCATTTGATTTTGAAAACTTGCTTAAAAATAGCAGATTTGGTTTCGTTTTGACAAAATTTGGATCAATGTTAGTTTAAAATTTAATGAGATATTATGACAATGACATTTTATAGAGATAAAATAGATAGTCGAGGCGTTGGTTACTGAACTAGTCTAGAGCTGTATAACTGATTGACTGAAATTGTTGTGCTATTTATTCTTTCAGTTTAGTTAAATGACGTCACAATAAATCCTATTTCAACACATGCATTGATAGTCTTTCAATAAACCTATGTTTACAGAGTATCTATAAATGAAACTGAATTATTGATTTACAGAATTAGACTTATTTATTTAGAGCAAGGAATAAATAATTTCACCGAACTGAGTGTGTATTTGTACGAGTCTATATCAGACCAAACTAATTTTGTACTATATTTAAACACAAAAAGCAGGCCGTAGCATTAGGTACATAGTGAGGGGGATTATACGACGGACGAGGCTTTACAAGTAAGGTCTCTGTAAGCTTGTAGTGGTCGAGGTCAAAGCCTCTTTGAATTTGGATCTTTACAAAATCAACAATTTCTGTAAATCCCACTTGAGTCTCGCCGCTTGGTGCCTGGAGACAGCTGAGCAAACATCTCAACGAGTCAACAAATATCAAAACAATTGCTCAATATTATATTAATATGTACAAGTGGACGAGTAAATGTCGAGTCATCGCTGACTTGGAGAACATCTCGGGCCCACAAATATCTCTAGCATTTTATTTTTTTTGAAATATATCCTGCACGTAATATATTATTTTCTTTAGTTCACGAACTTCATAACATCCATACTTCTGATACTTTAAAGAAACACTTACTTAACGTTGATCCTTCCTGAATGATAAAGAACAATGAGTGGAGGAACAATCAACAATGAATTCATGAAGGGTAAACCTTAATTTTCTCTCTTCATTGTTGTTATTTTTGTTTATAAAGATATTCCTGCATTATTCCCGTATAAAGAAGTTAAATTACAAAGATAACAACTGTACAACCTTGACATATGATTATTTAGTGAGCGTATTCCCATGTAAAGCCACGTTTACACCAAACTCTTTCACTAAGTTTTCCACACGTTGCGGCAATTTGTTGCTTTTTCTATAAAATACATCAAATTTGTCTTTCTTCCACTTGTGGAGAGACAAATCTTTCACTAAATTTCCCGCGCAGTGTCAGTGAAGATCAAAGAAAGTTGACTACTGAATTTGGAAAATTTGTTGCTGCACGCATTGCTTGTAGGAAACTAGTGAAAAACTGTTCCCGTTTCCAGCGCTTCGGACGTGACATCGGGCGCTTATCATCAGTACAAAAACGTAACTTTCTTGAACAGGTACAGTTCTGCTGTTCTTTGTGTCACGTTTCGTGATTTTATGTCCGATCATTGAAATCAAATACTCAAACTCACTACTGGTCATTCTCAGAAAGTTATTGACACTCTCGTTCCACCTCAGCTTACCACTCAACGGGGATCGACGTCATTTTGTCGGAGATCAGCATCATGTCACTGCGACAGTACCTAGTGTTCAACGATGGTTTTACCCAATATCTTCAGGGACCGCTTGTACAGGGGCTATTTATGATGTCACAGGCAACCGTGACAATAATTGCATCTTTTTTGTTCGACATCCTTACCAACTACTGCCTAACCTTTCTCACCAATTCTTTAGCAACAAGTTTTCCATTTGCTGCTATAAATTTGAGAAGAGCAACTTTTAGTTGACAACTGATACCTACAATCTGTTGACAACTTTTAATTGCCAACTTTGGTGTAATCGCGCGTTAAGATACTGTAAATAATTTTCTTCCAATTCCAGCATCATCGAGTGCCAAATATTTCAACTATGTCAAAACGCGATAAGATCTATTTAACGTAAAGTAATAATGCAATTAATATCTGTACCATGGTAATTTACAACTTTACAATTATACTATTTATTAGGAATATACTGTGGTTGAATTTAATAATAAATACACAAAAACCTCTTAACCACAAACTTTCTTTAATTTACCCTTACAATCTATCTTTTTCGTGTAGATAAAGAAATATTGTTGCATAGGATTGGAACTTATGAAGTTGAACAAACAAAATATAGGCTAGATTCCGGCAATAGCGAATAGAAGAATAATATTCTACCTGATTGCAAGTAACAGAAAATATCAAGATCTATATACACAAATTAGTATAAATTTCAGAATATTGCTGCCTCGCATTGCAACTTGCAAACGAAACTATACTACCGCTCTGGTAGTAACGCGTAAAGAATATTATTGCATCTTATTTCAAAGTACATAAAAATAATAAACAAAGCAATTTTACGGTAAAAGGATATTGCCTTGTCGGATTACATGTAACAAAGCATATAAATATAGGGCTAGATACATTTCCCCACTCGTGAACAAAGAATTAGTGTAATGTCGGATTGCGAGTTAAATAGAAAGTAAACAAATATATATATATATATATATATATATATATATATATCGCAATATATTCCTGATGATGTTGGTACTGTTAGCCAACGAAAAGCTTTGAATTGTAAATTCAATTATAATTCTTGTATTTGTATTTTGACTTAGTTCTTTATATATATATATATATATATATATATATATATATATATATATATATATATATAACAGTAAATTACTGTTATTGCTGCCTATATACAGTATATTCGGATAGGAGCAGATAGAAGAATTATATATATATATAACAGTATATTACTGTTATTGCTGCCTATATACAGTATATTCGGATAGGAGCAGATAGAAGAATTATATATATATATATATATAGGAGCAGATAGAAGAATTTATTATTTTGTCGGATTACAACTACCGCTAATTAATACTAATATTCTAACGATAGCTTTGAAAATAATAGAGCTTTATGGTGTTGTCTGGATACAACTAATAAAGTAACAAAGGTATTTGTATAAGATATATAAGAAACTTCCAACAGAAACGAATGAAAGAATTACTGTCGGATTACAACTTACATTTAAAGTAAACAAGTTTTATACTCCTGTAGTAGAGAATAAGAGAATATTCTTGTATTGTATTGCATCTTTTAAATGAATGAACAAGATCGATATTCTTGTATTGTGATTCATTAAAGTCTTTGCCATAATGTCTTCAATGCAAAATAACATCTTTCTTAAACCCCAAAAGTAATTATTTACATCATACTATTTCAATTACAAAATTATAAAAAAATTAAAAAATACAAATTATAAAACGTGCTATATGATGTTTTTGAAATATCGATCATTGTGGAACGGAAGTGCAGTGTAAGGTAAAGCCAGAGAGACAGATGGGAGGCAGCCCGAATTATTTATTCGGAGCAAGGCGAGGCAAGGCTCCATTCAGATCAAGATCTGGCGTTAGTCCCGCTCAGGCTTACAATAAAATAATAATATAAAATAAATAGTCTCCTGTAATTATAGACTCCACAATCTACTTTGCGGTATAGTCAGGGCTTTCTCGAGCCACGAGTACAGTCGCGTTACATTTGTAAAAATTGGATACGTTGTAAAGTGTTCCAAGATATGCCGTGAGGACACATTGTTAGACTCGCGCTAATTAACACTCTACGTTTTGTGTTGTGTTCCTAAAATATTTAGCAGACGTGTTCAATTCATTATGTAAAAGAGAATATTATTCCCCAACGTTAAAAATCTTTTATTTTGGCCGACGACACATTACATTAAAGTAGCCTATATTTCCCCAGAGCTTTTCCCCAAACTATTAGGAATTCTGAAGACGTTTTTCCGTACCTCAGCTAAAAGTTGATAATAATTTCCCTTTTTCCCAAATACAGGGGAACATTACGTTCTGCCATTTAATATTTTTTTACACATGGCTCAGATAAATCTCAAAGAAGCGACTTTGACATCGCGATCCATCATCCTCGTTGTCTGTATACAACTTTTATCTCCCTAACCCCTCCATGGTCAC
This sequence comes from Prosapia bicincta, assembly GCA_036971475.1. Classification (NCBI taxonomy): domain Eukaryota; kingdom Metazoa; phylum Arthropoda; class Insecta; order Hemiptera; family Cercopidae; genus Prosapia; species Prosapia bicincta. The sequence continues at coordinate 600,423 of JBAIZL010000020.1, read as the reverse complement.
ACAACATTAAAGAAGGAACTCCGATATTGATATTTCTTTATGTTATGGAAAAGTCATTTGTTAATACACTTTGGAGTTATGCTTGCGAGAATGACTCACAGTAGCAAATATGCAAAATATCTCAACCCTCAGAAATATTCTCTAAAATGACTTGATAATTTCATGTATGTTTCAATAACAATGCTATCATCATCAGTGACGGTGTTTGATTAGTAATATTAAATATAAATTTGTTATAACATATAAATGTCTAAGTTCGGATAGTCATAAACTATTGTTTAAGTGATTAATTAATTCACTGAACGTAATGGACTACAAAATTCAAGAATTACATATAATCATATATGTAGGATTAATTAATTCCAGACATTTACTCACACTAATGTTGGGTAGCTGTTATTTCATAGTTGGTACACTGGTAACTAGAGTGCAGATACGAACAATTGAAGCGTAGGAGCAAATCTATAATCAGTGTTACTATGCAAGATGTCAAGAAAGCACACATCAAGCCATTATTGTTGTCAGTAAAATATCTTCTCTCGAAGCAAGCCTAATTAATTAATCATAAATCAATTAATTAGAAATGTAAGAAAATGGGTGTAACAAAAGTTTGTGTGTGTGTGTGTGTGTGTGAGAGAGAGAGAGAGAGAGAGAAGTAACGTCTTAAAAGTGAAACTATCTTGTATTGTATTTAGTAAAAGACAGGTGGGAGAAGGAGAGGAGATGCAAATGGCTGCATGCTTTAAGATTTGTTTGTTACTCGCGGAATGTTTACTGGCGGAAGTCTTTTGTTTCCAAAACTAAATGCATCGAATATCTGCAGAAACTTTATTTCCGTTTTAGAAAAATGACATTACTAACTTCCGTCGATTTCCCTGCAATTAAAACTCTCTGTGCATATCTAGATACTGTTTGATTTAGTTGTACATTGAATTGTAACCTCATATTGCTCAACATATAAAAAGAAGATGTGAGTGGATAGTGAACATGACGCCACCGCTTAGGAATTTTAACGCAATAGTATAACAATATCCCAATTTAAGAAATTCTGTAACACATGTTGTGAGCACTTGCTCTTTCACTTTGCCGCATTGTCCATATTATTTCCGAAGCCCTGGCGGTATCTTAACACTAACCGGTGTATTGGTCTTCATTTAGGGGTTATGTGTAAATCGCAATTACATTATGACGTAAATTACATTATTTCATACTAAGACGTCTTTATTACTGGTATTTTGTTATTTTTTTACTATGCATTGGCAGTAAGTTAAATTAAATTCTTTAGTAATACATTAACGGTAAATATATTCATTAAAGATATATTCATTAATTTTTTAAATGATATTGTATAAAAATTAAAAGTAAAATGTTAAAATATATAAATATGATGTATATTTTAAAATGGAAAGAAATATAAAAAAGTTTATTTTTTGTTCTGCATTACAAGAGTTGTATGGTTTTTCTTCAGGGCATTAAAATATACAATAAGAATATAAGTAAAATTAAAGTGCTGAGTTGAAGACATTTGTAAGGTTGTTATGTTTTTATAAATGTTTTTACTAGGAAATGGTATTTGAAGTTGCAGTTGTATCGGTAGTCCCGCTATTGCCAATGATTTTATTATTTTTAGTTCTCCATATAAAATATAACACCAATACAGAAAGAACTAACATATCTGTATTTCCGAACAGTGCCATCGTGTGAAAGTTGGTCGTTTATTGATGGCAATGGTTTAATTCAAACGAATATAACACGAATACAGAAAGAACTAACATATCTGTGTTTCCGAACGTTGCCATCGTGTGAAAGTTGGTCGTTTATTGATGGCAATGGTTTAATTCAAACGAATATAGCACGAATACAGAAAGAACTAACATATCTGTGTTTCCGAACAGTGCCATCGTGTGAAACTTGGTCGTTTATTGATGGCAATGGTTTAATTCAAACGAATATAACACGAATACAGAAAGAACTAACATATCTGTGTTTCCGAACGTTGCCATCGTGTGAAAGTTGGTCGTTTATTGATGGCAATGGTTTAATTCAAACGAATATAGCACGAATACAGAAAGAACTAACATATCTGTGTTTCCGAACAGTGCCATCGTGTGAAACTTGGTCGTTTATTGATGGCAATGGTTTAATTCAAACGAATATAGCACGAATACAGAAAGAACTAACATATCTGTGTTTCCGAACAGTGCCATCGTGTGAAAGTTGGTCGTTTATTGATGGCAATGGTTTAATTCAAACGAATATAGCACGAATACAGAAAGAACTAACATATCTGTATTTCCGAACAGTGCCATCGTGTGAAAGATGGTCGTTTATTGATGGCAATGGTTTAATTCAAACGAATATAGCACGAATACAGAAAGAACTAACATATCTGTGTTTCCGAACAGTGCCATCGTGTGAAAGTTGGTCGTTTATTGATAGCAATGGTATAATTCAAACGAATATAACACCAATACAGAAAGAACTAACATATCTGTGTTTCCGAACAGTGCCATCGTGTGAAAGTTGGTCGTTTATTGATGGCAATGGTTTAATTCAAACGAATGTAACACGAATACAGAAAGAACTAACATATCTGTGTTTCCGAACAGTGCCATCGTGTGAAAGTTGGTCGTTTATTGATGGCAATGGTTTAATTCAAACGAATATAACACGAATACAGAAAGAACTAACATATCTGTGTTTCCGAACAGTGCCATCGTGTGAAAGTTGGTCGTTTATTGATGGCAATGGTTTAATGCAAACGAATATAACACGAATACAGAAAGAACTAACATATCTGTGTTTCCGAACAGTGCCATCGTGTGAAAGTTGGTCGTTTATTGATGGCAATGGTTTAATTCAAACTAATATAACACGAATACAGAAAGAACTAACATATCTGTATTTCCGAACAGTGCCATCGTGTGAAAGTTGGTCGTTTATTGATGGCAATGGTTTAATTCAAACGAATATAACACGAATACAGAAAGAACTAACATATCTGTGTTTCCGAACAGTGCCATCGTGTGAAAGTTGGTCGTTTATTGATGGCAATGGTTTAATTCAAACGAATATAACACGAATACAGAAAGAACTAACATATCTGTGTTTCCGAACGTTGCCATCGTGTGAAAGTTGGTCGTTTATTGATGGCAAAAGTTTAATTCAAACGAATATAGCACGAATACAGAAAGAACTAACATATCTGTGTTTCCGAACAGTGCCATCGTGTGAAACTTGGTCGTTTATTGATGGCAATGGTTTAATTCAAACGAATATAACACGAATACAGAAAGAACTAACATATCTGTGTTTCCGAACAGTGCCATCGTGTGAAAGTTGGTCGTTTATTGATGGCAATGGTTTAATTCAAACGAATATAACACGAATACAGAAAGAACTAACATATCTGTGTTTCCGAACAGTGCCATCGTGTGAAAGTTGGTCGTTTATTGATGGCAATGGTTTAATTCAAACGAATATAACACGAATACAGAAAGAACTAACATATCTGTGTTTCCGAACAGTGCCATCGTGTGAAAGTTGGTCGTTTATTGATGGCAATGGTTTAATTCAAACGAATATAACACGAATACAGAAAGAACTAACATATCTGTATTTCCGAACAGTGCCATCGTGTGAAAGTTGGTCGTTTATTGATGGCAATGGTTTAATTCAAACGAATACAGAAAGAACTAACATATCTGTGTTTCCGAACAGTGCCATCGTGTGAAAGTTGGTCGTTTATTGATGGCAATGGTTTAATTCAAACGAATATAACACGAATACAGAAAGAACTAACATATCTGTGTTTCCGAACGTTGCCATCGTGTGAAAGTTGGTCGTTTATTGATGGCAATGGTTTAATTCAAACGAATATAACACGAATACAGAAAGAACTAACATATCTGTGTTTCCGAACGTTGCCATCGTGTGAAACTTGGTCGTTTATTGATGGCAATGGTTTAATTCAAACGAATATAGCACGAATACAGAAAGAACTAACATATCTGTGTTTCCGAACAGTGCCATCGTGTGAAACTTGGTCGTTTATTGATGGCAATGGTTTAATTCAAACGAATATAGCACGAATACAGAAAGAACTAACATATCTGTGTTTTCGAACAGTGCCATCGTGTGAAAGTTGGTCGTTTATTGATGGCAATGGTTTAATTCAAACGAATATAGCACGAATACAGAAAGAACTAACATATCTGTATTTCCGAACAGTGCCATCGTGTGAAAGATGGTCGTTTATTGATGGCAATGGTTTAATTCAAACGAATATAGCACGAATACAGAAAGAACTAACATATCTGTGTTTCCGAACAGTGCCATCGTGTGAAAGTTGGTCGTTTATTGATAGCAATGGTTTAATTCAAACGAATATAACACCAATACAGAAAGAACTAACATATCTGTGTTTCCGAACAGTGCCATCGTGTGAAAGTTGGTCGTTTATTGATGGCAATGGTTTAATTCAAACGAATATAACACGAATACAGAAAGAACTAACATATCTGTGTTTCCGAACAGTGCCATCGTGTGAAAGTTGGTCGTTTATTGATGGCAATGGTTTAATTCAAACGAATATAACACGAATACAGAAAGAACTAACATATCTGTGTTTCCGAACAGTGCCATCGTGTGAAAGTTGGTCGTTTATTGATGGCAATGGTTTAATTCAAACTAATATAACACGAATACAGAAAGAACTAACATATCTGTATTTCCGAACAGTGCCATCGTGTGAAAGTTGGTCGTTTATTGATGGCAATGGTTTAATTCAAACGAATATAACACGAATACAGAAAGAACTAACATATCTGTGTTTCCGAACAGTGCCATCGTGTGAAAGTTGGTCGTTTATTGATGGCAATGGTTTAATTCAAACGAATATAACACGAATACAGAAAGAACTAACATATCTGTGTTTCCGAACAGTGCCATCGTGTGAAAGTTGGTCGTTTATTGATGGCAATGGTTTAATGCAAACGAATATAACACGAATACAGAAAGAACTAACATATCTGTGTTTCCGAACAGTGCCATCGTGTGAAAGTTGGTCGTTTATTGATCGCAATGGTTTAATTCAAACGAATATAACACGAATACAGAAAGAACTAACATATCTGTATTTCCGAACCGTGCCATCGTGTGAAAGTTGGTCGTTTATTGATGGCAATGGTTTAATTCAAACGAATACAGAAAGAACTAACATATCTGTGTTTCCGAACAGTGCCATCGTGTGAAAGTTGGTCGTTTATTGATAGCAATGGTTTAATTCAAACGAATATAACACCAATACAGAAAGAACTAACATATCTGTGTTTCCGAACAGTGCCATCGTGTGAAAGTTGGTCGTTTATTGATGGCAATGGTTTAATTCAAACGAATATAACACGAATACAGAAAGAACTAACATATCTGTGTTTCCGAACAGTGCCATCGTGTGAAAGTTGGTCGTTTATTGATGGCAATGGTTTAATTCAAACGAATATAACACGAATACAGAAAGAACTAACATATCTGTGTTTCCGAACAGTGCCATCGTGTGAAAGTTGGTCGTTTATTGATGGCAATGGTTTAATTCAAACGAATATAACACGAATACAGAAAGAACTAACATATCTGTGTTTCCGAACAGTGCCATCGTGTGAAAGTTGGTCGTTTATTGATGGCAATGGTTTAATTCAAACTAATATAACACGAATACGGAAAGAACTAACATATCTGTGTTTCCGAACATTGCCATCGTGTGAAAGTTGGTCGTTTATTGATGGCAATGGTTTAATTCAAACGAATATAACACGAATACAGAAAGAACTAACATATCTGTGTTTCCGAACAGTGCCATCGTGTGAAAGTTGGTCGTTTATTGATGGCAATGGTTTAATTCAAACGAATATAACACGAATACAGAAAGAACTAACATATCTGTATTTCCGAACAGTGCCATCGTGTGAAAGTTGGTCGTTTATTGACGGCAGTGGTTTAATTCAAACGAATATAACACGAATACAGAAAGAACTAACATATCTGTCTTTCCGAACAGTGCCATCGTGTGAAAGTTGGTCATTTATTGATGGCAATGGTTTAATTAAAACGAATATAACACGAATACAGAAAGAACTAACATATCTGTATTTCCGAACAGTGCCATCGTGTGAAAGTTGGTCGTTTATTGATGGCAATGGTTTAATTCAAACGAATATAGCACGAATACAGAAAGAACTAACATATCTGTGTTTCCGAACAGTGCCATCGTGTGAAAGTTGGTCGTTTATTGATGGCAATGGTTTAATTCAAACGAATATAACACGAATACAGAAAGAACTAACATATCTGTATTTCCGAACAGTGCCATCGTGTGAAAGTTGGTCGTTTATTGATGGCAATGGTTTAATTCAAACGAATATAACACGAATACAGAAAGAACTAACATATCTGTATTTCCGAACAGTGCCATCGTGTGAATGTTGGTCGTTTATTGATGGCAATGGTTTAATTCAAACGAATATAACACGAATACAGAAAGAACTAACATATCTGTATTTCCGAACAGTGCCATCGTGTGAAAGTTGGTCGTTTATTGATGGCAATGGTTTAATTCAAACGAATATAACACCAATACAGATAGAACTAACATATCTGTATTTCCGAACAGTGCCATCGTGTGAAAGTTGGTCGTTTATTGATGGCAATGGTTTAAATCAAACGAATATAGCACGAATACAGAAAGAACTAACATATCTGTGTTTCCGAACAGTGCCATCGTGTGAAAGTTGGTCGTTTATTGATGGCAATGGTTTAATTCAAACGAATATAGCACGAATACAGAAAGAACTAACATATCTGTGTTACCGAACAGTGCCGTCGTGTGAAAGTTGGTCGTTTATTGATGGCAATGGTTTAATTACCGCGTACAGTCCGTGTCAGGTGAGGGCTGAGACGAAACCCGAGCTGATTTACAGTTACTTTACGCGCCTCCGGCATAAATAAACATCACTAGTTTTGTTTGCCTTCACCGATTTTATCTTCTCTATTAATCCAAACATACGTGTCTTGATACTGTATTTCACGCGAGTTCCTTGTTTGTAGTTACAGCGTGTTCTTGTGACCGGGAAGTGCAATTAGATTTATTTAGTACCAGTTTTAGAAGATAAATCAGTTGTAATAAATTACGGGAGAAAATGCAAGACAGCGCTCGTGTACCAAATTACGTATCACTAAATCATTTTTTAATATGATGGAAATGGCAAGTAAATTTTTAGTTTTTGTTAATTTATTTTTGCTGTTATCCAGTAATGATATTCATAATGTAATTATTCTGTCCTACAGACTTGTTTTACTCGTGTCTGTAAGCGTATCACATTTATTGTTATTCGGTGCCTGTCGGGTCTAGAAGTAACAGATTTTGCCGAGTCATCGCTTTCTTACACTACTTAAACATATTTTTTAAAATTTAATATTTAAAATATATGCTTTTATAGTTATATTATTATTTCTTTAAATTATGATCTGCGTATATTTTTCATTATTTATTTAAATTTAATAAATTTTATGTTTTTTTTTGTTGTGCTATTTAGATCTATTAATTGTTAAATGGTTGACTATTGTTGTTTTAAATATTGTTATTATTTATTTACTGTTATATTTTTCGTTGTTGTTATTTTGTTATTTATAGTTTCATATTTTTTATTGTTATAGATTTATTGTTGTTTTTTGTTATTTATTGTTATGTTTTTTAATTGTTATATATTTATGGTTATATATTTATTTTACTTGTATTGTTACTTTCTGAAAATTTTGTTTGTTTTGACATTTTTGTTTTATTTAAAATTGATTTTGTTATTTTGTTTTATTTAAAATATAACGTTTTGTCTTAGATTTTGGTTGGCGATGATAACCACAATTGGTTTTTCGCCAGGAAAACAAAATGCAACAAACAATTACATCTGGTGATGTAAAAGTCCTCAGAACAAAGGAAAATGAATCAAATTTATGTTTCCCAAGTATTAAAAATATAAAAATTGCAAAAAGAGCTTTTCTTTTTCACTTATAATGAAATCTTTTTTATAAAATGTGCTCTACTTATTGCATTACATGAGGGTATTGTTGGCTACTACATTAAAATATAGTTACACATCTACATCCAGTTAGGTTAGGCTACAAACATAAGAAGTTTGCTATAAGACAACTTGTTTACAGGTGAAGTGACTTCCGTTTGGTTTGCGTTTTGTTGCATCGCCACCGGAACAAGCAGGCGGTGTTTCATTTAACGCAGGAATTGTTCACTTCGTGCATTAATTTCTAAATTCCGTTTAAGGACGTTGTAACTTCAATGCTGTAATTTAATGTTTATAATTATGCTGTTCGACCTCAGGTTTATTTGAATTTAATATTTTATGATAAAAATATTTATATTATTTGATTCCATCATCACTTGAGGTGTTCGATTTAACTAAAAACACTTGTACATGTGTTAGTGTGTTACACTTGCGGATAGTAACACTCAATAATCAAAGAAGTAAATGCTACTCTAAGCAAATTCAACATACTAACATATGTATAAGTATATTTAGTTAAACATCTATAATTAACTGCTTACTTAAATTTCTAGTATTTACCGACCAGCCAATCGTCATAAATTTCGAAAAAAAAACATACGTAGTTTTGTAGAAAGTCTTCAGTAACAACGCAAAAAAGCAAAAAACTTTACTTCACAACATACACAGCACTCGAGAAACCCATTTTTTTAAAGTAAAACACTATTCACAGTAATTTAAATATATCTATAAAGTATCCGGTTTTGGATCGACTTGGTTATAAAAAATACAAAATAATGTTTAGTAGTTGATTTCTTCACAAGTATATAGTGGCTAGTCTATACGATTTTGTATATGATTTTGCATTGAAGCAAACAGGGAGGCAATTTTTAATTAAAAAATGGACGCGTCGTGCGCTCGTAAACTTAATTATTAAAAATAAAAACTGGAAACATTTTTTTTTTAATTCGTTGTATTAGCTGACACTCTCCTTATATATATTGCTCTAATTTTCTATCGTTAATAAAATATATTTTTATTCATCCACTCACGTTCAAATACATTTTATTTAACCTGTAGTGGATGACAATTGATGTTACCACATTTTTTTCAAATATATACTCAATAATTAAATTATAAAAATTTGTGGTCTAGGTCGGATTCGAACTGAATAGCTTCACGTTCAATGTCTAGGGCTTTTGGCACTAAACCAACTTTCCCAGCTAAAAGTCTATTTCTCAAAGAAGTACTGTATTTGAAATTTTCTTTTGCTCCCATCTGGTTGTCGTTGAATCCTCCATTGTACAACCTTAAATTGTTGCCATGGTTACCACACAGTATCATAAATAATGGTCAAGGATTAAAAATGAAGGAAAAGAATAAGATAAACAACTAACTGGATTAACGGTAACCTTGCTTCACAAACCAAATATGCGAAAGGAAACTATAAATAGTAATAAATAGAAATAATAGTCCAACACCATACATAGAAGGGGAAATGGAGAATTGCAAGGAAATTCACTTTCTATTTGGCCACTTAATATTGTTATTCTGTAATGTAGGCCTATATACATGTTTATATTAGTTGTAATTATAAAATGAAAAGAAACTAAAATACAATTTTTTTTCTTAAGTAGAAATTGACTTTATATAAATAATTTGATATTACTTGTTTTTTAACTAAACTAATAACTTTGCCCTCTAACAGTAAGTAACTTACTACAGAATAACAGCTCTATACCGCAGAATAACTTAATGCTTTGTTTTATAAGACGAGCCCTTGTGTGTAACAAGTTTTGTGTTTGTTGATAGTGAGGTTAACATTTTTTTAAATCTGTAATTTTTGGTCCGTCTGAACGAAATTTTATTATTCTTTCCTTCCTGCTAAGGAATTTCTTTATCACCAGATGTAAAGCTATTTCGCAAAATCAATTGCATTTGCCTAGTCCGTAATTAATTTTATTTCTCCAGTGTTTGATATCAAATAGTGCCTCCATTGTAGGAAAACTATGCGTTTACTGTTACAAGTGAGTTCGATGTGCTCTGAAGGTAAATTGTTTAATCTTAATTACCCAACAACTACACCGCTATAAACCACTCCACTCGCTCTGTGCCCGGCGCTCGTACAAGCGCACGAGGAGGTAAAATATTCACCTCTGAAATGTAAAAACGACAAAATCAACTCTTATAGTTCACAAAGCGCTCAAGATATCTTGCAACTCAATTCTCACAGTAATATTGTTTATTCTAATTGGACATGTTTCTGCAGCTAAGTTACCATTATCAGGGGATAGTGATCAACTAATTGAAGGCACATGGCTGTTTAAAATTCGCAAAACTATTGTGTAATTGCTTAGAAATATCTGTATAAGTGTTTTGCTAAAGTAGGATAGATCTCTCAAGTTTAGCTAAAAATAAAACAAGCGCGAAACGATTTCTAAAGTAATGTAGGATTATTTAATTTTGTTTGTCATTTCAATGTCGTTCTAAGAACAACGAAACTAGATTAATTTTCTAAATACTGTATTTCCTCCTGTTCTCCGGCTAACGGAATTTTTCATCGCTTTACTTTACTGCCCATTACGCTTGGTATATCCTTTCTGCTACATGTATGTGTCTTTTTTAAATAAACAAATGTTTATCTTTCAATGAAGGTTCATAACTCTCACCTCGTTTTCTTTAAACGTGTCTGATATATTCTTAAACTTATTTAAAACACTAGCTACTCTTCGTTTTAATCCATTGATGTGAAAATCCTACATAAAACGGATTGAGGTAAATAAAGGAATAATTGAATTTCAACAACTTAAACAAAATTATTTTCCCATTTCGGCGTTTGTTGCTCTACACAACTTCTACTTGGCTAGAATTGTTATGTTGGCTGCAGTGCAACAGAGAACAAATAGACGTATTAAGGCTAGTCGCACACTGGATCCGTTCAGTTCAGTCCGCTCAGCTCAGTCGCTTCCGCAAAAATTTGAAAACAATGTAATCAAATGTAGAACAGCACACTGCATCCGTTCCGTCAGTTCAGTTCAGTCTGGTCCGTCCGAACTCATAATCGCACAAACGAAAAAGCCGACACAAAGAATTTACATGAGAACATTGACAGTGTCTCCGTCGTCCACTGGAGGTTGGCGCTCAAACTTAACTACTGAACTGAGCGGACCGAACGGACGCAATATGTGGGAAAACTGCCGGAACGGAGCTGACTTAGCTGAGCGGACTGAACTGAACGGATCCAGTGTGCGACAAGCCCCTTTAGTCACTTTCTACCTAACACTCGGCGCCCTTCTTCTGCCAGTATTGAAGATGCCACAACATCCACTGTGCGCATGCCCAGGTTTATATGGTCGCAACTTTGTAATTCAATGCTCGATGTTTAAAGTATATTAACGTTTACTATTTTCTTTGAAGTTACTATCTTCCGTAATATATTTCTCTCTTGTATTTGTCTTGGTTTACTTTTTTAAACTCGATAAAGTAGGTTATCGTGCATAAATAACAGCCATGACTTCTTGTTAAAATACCGGACATTTGCGCGGTCGTAGAGGCAGGCTATCGATACAATAAGTTGCGTCGGGTGTTTAAGGAGAAGAAGCACATAAGAATCATATTGCCTGCAGGTAGGGAACGAATTGTGAACATCTCATAGTTTTGGGGGTTTAGGTAAATCTTGGATCACGGTTATATGGTTACATCTCTGAGAAACAAGTGTTAAATAGGCATTTAAAATTAACTGAAATTATTATCAGGTAAAGGCGCTAAAACAGTCACTGGAAGAATCAATACTCGCGTGTGCAGCGCTATTTTCAACTGAGGTTTCACAAACTTTCATTAATCACTAGTTTACTAACCAGACTGGTACCGGCGTTCATGTCGCCATCATCAGATATGGACTTCCTTTGGGTGGATGGCCCACCACTGCTAATGGCGAGATGGTTGGCGATATTATTCTATCCTGGTTAGTAGATTAAAGACGAGAGAAGGTTTGAGATTAGATTTTTAATATTTATCTTGTAATGATGTCACTAGCTAAGCTATAATTAACAAGAAATAGAGCTATGTGAGGACTCTACCCGTTTTCGGAGAGTATAAACTTTATAGCATTTAATAATTTCTTTTTCTGTACTAAACGAACGAATTCAAAACGTTTTGCTCGTTTTTTTTATAAATAGACCTAATAAACTTATATTTATTACTTATAATAAATCAAATAATTTATAATACATAATTAACATATATATATATTAATTATTACATTTAATTATAATAATATTTATAATTTAATTATATTAATTATAATAGAATTATTATATTCATAATAAATAATATTCTTTTTATAAGATACAAATTTAATCTGTACATTTGAGTACATTTTTCTGTTTTCCCTTTACGTTAAAATATTTTTCTTGGTTGACAAGTTTCGGAATAACTCCTTTCTCAAAACTTTTAATAGTACTCCTATTAAAGTACTATTAAAAGTTTCGAGAGTGGAGTTATTCAGAATGGAGTCAACAAGAAAAAATATTTTAACGTTAGGAAAGGCAGAAAATGTTGGCATACTCAAATCCGTACAAATATTCCTTAAAGAAGTGAATATGAGTAGGCCTATGTTAAAAATCATTTTAATGAATGCAAATCGTCATAATGTTACTAATGTAGATAAATGTTTACATACGTTTTTTACAAATTAGGAGAAAATTTTATTTGATTTTTGATTGTTCGTTTGTTCGAAATCTACGGGTTTGGTTATTAAGGTTTATTTACAAATTTCGTTTAACACCTAAGCAGCAATACTTCGAGGAGGCATTAATCTTTTTTAGTTTGATTTGTTAAATTTTAAAAAGTACAATTTCCTACCAGTACTGCGTTTACCTATTTAATTTATTAGAATCTATGTTTGTTTACAGTTTCCTTAGACCATTACCTAGACTAAAACTTACTACATTAACAAACTATAAATAATAACAACTTATTCGGTTTTGTTGTTAATATTAATCTTTTAACATTGGAGGGTTTTATTTTAAAATTACTAATATTAAACATATAAATTTTAGTGAAGTATGTTAAGCTTGGCTATCAAACTAATATACGTCACTTAATCTAGTATAAAAAACTTTAAATATCTGGAATTACATTTAAAACACTTTATATATCATCTGGAATTATATTTAAAAAATACTTTATACATCACCTGGAATTACATTTAAAAAAAACTTTATATATCATCGAAATTACATTTTAAAAACACTTTATATATCATCTGGAATTACATTTAAAACACTTTATATATCATCTGGAATTATATTTAAAAAATACTTTATACATCACCTGGAATTACATTTAAAAAAAACTTTATATATCATCGAAATTACATTTTAAAAACACTTTATATATCATCTGGAATTACATTTAAAACACTTTATATATCATCTGGAATTATATTTAAAAAATACTTTATACATCACCTGGAATTACATTTAAAAAAAACTTTATATATCATCGAAATTACATTTTAAAAACACTTTATATATCATCTGGAATTACATTTAAAACACTTTATATATCATCTGGAATTATATTTAAAAAATACTTTATACATCACCTGGAATTACATTTAAAAAAAACTTTATATATCATCGAAATTACATTTTAAAAACACTTTATATATCATCTGGAATTACATTTAAAACACTTTATATATCATCTGGAATTATATTTAAAAAATACTTTATACATCACCTGGAATTACATTTAAAAAAAACTTTATATATCATCGAAATTACATTTTAAAAACACTTTATATATCATCTGGAATTACATTTAAAACACTTTATATATCATCTGGAATTATATTTAAAAAATACTTTATACATCACCTGGAATTACATTTAAAAAACTTTATATATCATCGAAATTACATTTTAAAAACACTTTATATATCATCTGGAATTACATTTAAAACACTTTATATATCATCTGGAATTATATTTAAAAAATACTTTATACATCACCTGGAATTACATTTAAAAAACTTTATATATCATCGAAATTACATTTTAAAAACACTTTATATATCATCTGGAATTACATTTAAAACACTTTATATATCATCTGGAATTATATTTAAAAAATACTTTATACATCACCTGGAATTACATTTAAAAAAAACTTTATATATCATCGAAATTACATTTTAAAAACACTTTATATATCATCTGGAATTACATTTAAAACACTTTATATATCATCTGGAATTATATTTAAAAAATACTTTATACATCACCTGGAATTACATTTAAAAAACTTTATATATCATCGAAATTACATTTTAAAAACACTTTATATATCATCTGGAATTACATTTAAAACACTTTATATATCATCTGGAATTATATTTAAAAAATACTTTATACATCACCTGGAATTACATTTAAAAAACTTTATATATCATCGAAATTACATTTTAAAAACACTTTATATATCATCTGGAATTACATTTAAAACACTTTATATATCATCTGGAATTATATTTAAAAAATACTTTATACATCACCTGGAATTACATTTAAAAAAAACTTTATATATCATCGAAATTACATTTTAAAAACACTTTATATATCAGCTGGAATTACATTTAAAACACTTTATATATCATCTGGAATTATATTTAAAAAATACTTTATACATCTCCTGGAATTACATTTAAAAAAAACTTTATGTATCATCGAAATTACATTTAAAAAAACTTTATATATCTTCTGAAATTACATTTAAAAAACTTTATATATCATCTGAAATTACATTTAAAAAACTTTATATATCTTCTGAAATTACACTTAAAAAACTGTATATATCATCAGAAATTACATTTAAAAAACTTTATATATCTTCTGAAATTACATTTAAAAAACTGTATATATCATCAGAAATTACATTTAAAAAACTTTATATATCTTCTGAAATTACATTTAAAAAACTGTATATATCATCAGAAATTACATTTAAAAAACTTTATATATCTTCTGAAATTACATTTAAAAAACTTTATATATCTTCTGAAATTACATTTAAAAAACTGTATATATCATCAGAAATTACATTTAAAAAAACTTTATATATCTTCTGAAATTACATTTAAAAAACTGTATATATCATCAGAAATTACATTTAAAAAACTTTATATATCTTCTGAAATTACATTTAAAAAACTTTATATATCATCTGAAATTACATTTAAAAAACTTTATATATCTTCTGAAATTACATTTAAAAAACTGTATATATCATCAGAAATTATATTTAATGACGAGAAGGCTGGTTACTTTCACAGGTAAAGGAAGTAACCGAGTGGTAATGCTATTGTGTGTCTGCCGGGCTGCAAGTACCATCCACTCACACATTACGGGAAAAAAACACTCCCTATTTCCCTTGGTTCGCTCAAAGCGTAACCTACTCTGAATGTTAAGGGTTTCTTGTTAAAAACTCTCAATATTTATTATTTTCAAGAAGTAAAGTTCAAATTGCATTAACTGTTGCAAACTATCTTCTCAGCAGTTTGTCTTCGTTTTAGTTTCTAGGTAAAGGAATGTGATTACAAAAGTATCTGTGTACTGATTCCTTCTACGGTTTGTATTCCGCCATGTTTTTTAAGTTTTAAATGTTTATTAGCTGCTGATAAACGAAGTAAGTTTTATATTTTCAAATGGGTTTGCATAATTAATTTTTTTGAATAGTGAAACATTTTTTTTAGTTTTAAGTGAAATATTACAACCTGTTGCCCTTAAGGATAATATAGTTTAGGAGTTACGTACATAGGAAACGCCCTGAACTATCCACTTTGTACGGGCATTGGGTACTGTCTTTGCGGAAAAGTGTAGAAGCAAGAAAGGCGGTGAAACAGAAGAATGCTGATAAGGAGTAGGTCTGCCTATCGTTCTACCTTACGTTCTTGTTAAAGTACTCAAAGATAAATACTTATGAGGGAAATCTCAGATCTAGCAGATGAAACATCTACCTCACGATTCCAACCTCAGGCCCGAGACAGGTCTTCGTGTCACGATCCTTGGTAGCAGTATGCAAGAGTCTTTGGAACTCACTTTAAGGCCTGGATTTTTGACAGGCCTGCCCTTGGGAAAAAACGAACTCCAACCAAACACTGTTTTTAGACCGCTTTTCCAGAACTGCTTGGGACCAGTGAAACCTTCCGAACGGCCAGTGAACCATTGGAGCTGCAATACTGATTTTTTCGGCCCAGGTAATTCAATCGGACCTTTATCCGCCCTCGTTTGGCTTTACCTATGGGCCGGACACTCAGGGTTCTAGGTGGGCATAAACCCAATCCGTCAGACCTTGAAAGCATTTTGTACGGACAAGTATGGCTGTGCTTTGTTTAACCAGAAGAAAAAGGAAGAAGGTGAACCGAAGAGTGTGACAAAGGAGCACCTAGCCTCTCGGCTCTAATTTCCGTTGGCAAAGAACACTAGGTTGTATTGAACGCTTTGTACGGACAGATATAGTAGAGTTTAGTGAGAAATAAAAAAAGGAGGAAAAGGGGTGAAACAATGTAAATGAAGAAGATGAATTTTGACAGGGAGTACCTGACTCGCGATCTAACCTCCTCGCTGGAAAAAAACTCTTACTTTTATAGATCCTATATTAGAGTCTACACTAGCATATGAAACCACTACCCCACCGACATCTTTCCTAAATCCATGTACCCGGAAGATGTCTAAGTACGTGGCCCGTGGTACCATCTTTGGCACGAACCCCACAACACTTTGAACGAACAGTATTGTTTGTGGGACCTCTTCTCAGTCAGAACCTACAACCTACGCAACTTCAGCAGGCTTAACTCTATTAAACTTTTACACCGCCATTTAATCAACGCAGACACAACACTTTGAACGAACAGTGTTGTTTGTGGGACCTCTTCTCAGTCAGAACCTACAACCTACGCAACTTCAGCAGGCTTAACTCTATTAAACTTTTACACCGCCATTTAATCAACGCAGACACAACACGTTTACAAACAACATTTTAATGATATAAAAGTTTAAACAATTCAGTTGTAATGTTGCATTTTATTGACATGCGCAAGCCGCCAATTAAGATTACAAGAGAAAGTACCGCATTTGGTAATTTCACTAAATGAACTAATTTCTGTTATCGCCATGACGTCGATGTACTAGCTAATGAGCAATGGCGGATTATGTTCTATGTTTATTTTGCATTGGGCTATAACAGAACTTATGGGGTTATTAATTTAAACGTTGGATAACGCTAACAGATAAAACAAACATATTATTTGCGCACGCGCGAGTACTTATGCCCGCTCCATTTTATTATTTAGCAATAAAAACCTTTTTTACTGTCAGGGTATTTTAACTACAGTCTTGCTCAAGCGTATAATGCAATAACGTTACACACACACACACACACACACACACACACACACACACACACACACACACACACACACACACACACACACACACACACACACACACACACACACACACACGCACACACACACACACACACACAACGTACGCGCGCGCGCCACACGCACGCGCACGCACACGCACGCACACACACACACACACACACACACACACACACACACAACACACACGCACACACAACACACACGCACACACAACACACACGCACACGCACACACACACATACACACACGCACGCACGCACACGCACACGCGTACACACACTCGTGCGCGCACGCAAGCGCGCACACACACAAATATAATTATGTTTAAAAAAATTAAATGGTAATTTTTAAATTTCGCGGGATGATACTATAGGTATTTTTTTATTAATATATTGGTAACGAGTAGTTATATATCTGTGATATATATATACATTTCTCTTGGTTGATAGCATGTCCTACATTGGTAAACCACCCTGTCTACGTCATGCTATTACTTGCTGCTTCCTATTTCTAGTCCCATTTGATCAATATTTCTTCCATTAGCCCTGCCTAGCTCAATCCATTCTCCTTTCCTCTTTAGAAACGGATCTAACTGTTATATATATATCTTTTTACGGTTCCTATAGAGAGTAGGTTTGCTTCAAGTGCGCGCTCATAGCATGTGATGCATTGATCCCTTCTATATCTGGGCTCTTATATGCCCCAACCTTACTCCTAACCTACACTTCGCAGGCAACGGGGATATTTTAATTATGTGAGATGTTATCAGTCCAATTGGGGGAATTATTTTGTTGTGTTGGTAAACCTGTCATTGACGTAACTAACAGTAACAATCGTCAAGTGTTAGGAGAGTTTGATTTTTTTTTTATCTGCATTTTGTAATTGTTATAAACTCAGATCGGCAGAGGAGTCTAAATTAGCAGAAATTGTGCTATAATTTGGTTTTTGCGGATAGAATTGTCATAGTTTTGGAAGTGTAGAGTGTTGTCGACTTCATTCAGAGTGTCCTAAGCTACTGTCCAGTTATTGTTCCAAATGCAATAGTTTTTTTAAAGCAAGTGTTCACGCCTGAGAATAGCTCAGTCAAGTGTTCACGCTTGATGTGTCGGCGATAGTTTTCAATCATGTCCTTCACTTTTCCCTGTTCTAGGATGGGCTGGGATTCAACGAAAACGTGTATAGCATTCGGAACGCTGTGGTTTACTTGCAGCACTCATGTCAAAAACCACAATAAATATCTCTAAAAATACTTTACTGGAATTTAGGAATGCGAGAATATCGTTCCGACTGCCCGTTATCAACACTTAAAATATCAAATAACTGCAAAATTGTTTCTAAAAGTTTTTTTATAAAAATATATTAGTTGTGCATTGATTCAGTTTGCTTTCTAGAATATTCCAGTTCATTTTCGGAAACACGATGTAAAATATTCTTAGGCGATCTGAATACTTTTTCTCCATCCCGTTGGAAAGATACCCTTTTCTAGCCAATCATTGATCTCTTTTACTATGTTAATAGTTCTGCACTTACAACAGATTAATAAACGTTTAAATCACTTAGAAATTTAAGTTTAAAAAATATATTGAGGGGTATAAACAGTAGTGTATCTCAGCTTGTGAGAAAAGTAGTGAATGTAAAGGAATTTATATGACGTCATAGGAAAGCATTTTGTTTATTGTGGAAAAAATAAAAAATAATTTATTAAAAATTAGTTTTTTATATTTTTAGAATAGTAAATCAAATATTTAATGAATAGCATTAGTATATCTCAACGTAAAAATACTTGGAAGCATACAATTTGAAATTAAACAGATGTACAAAGAGTATCCTTGCATTCTTCTTCAAACTGAAATTGTTATATATTTAGATCATACCTTAACGGAAATAACATGCACGGATCTCATTAATTAAACAAAATTTGAAGAGCAGATACACAAACACGAAAATGTAATGCTTTTAGAAAACAAAGACAATTGAAGGTCGTTTGTGTTGCATATAGCGTTTATTTATGAGTCTATTTTTTTATCAAGTGATATGCAGGTTGGTAATGAATGTATCGATAAAGAAACCCATAAATTTCTTATCAGAAGTTAAAAAAAAACAATTTTCTAGTGTAGAAATAAATAGCACACAATGAACTAATTTAAAACCTACTTATATTCTATCTTTACATTGTTTTACTTTAGTTTGTTTTTATTGTCGATATAATCTCGAAACGCTATATAGTTTATAATTATACTGTGTCAACGTAGGAGACTTGAGTGGTTTCGTAGTTGGTTAGAAAAGGCGTCTTGGTTCGTTAACTCATGTATCGCGAATCTATTGGTAAAGTTATATGATAGCTTAAGTACATGCATTAAGGGGATAAGTGAACCGTTCATGTAGATAAAAGCCTACGTATCTGTGTGTAATGCCATTTCCAAAAAGAAATATCCTCTAGCTGCTTATTATTTGATTGCTTCGCTAAATAACGACAACCAGCGACGTCTAAAAAGAAGAAGGAATATAGCTGAGAAACTGGACGCTTTATCAAGAAGACCATCTTCATCTGGCAGTGGTTAACAAATGACTAACGTACACTCAGCTCCGCATCCGAAGTAGGAACCGGAAAATACACAGTCGTTGCTTTATTTTCATTTTGTTTTTAATATTTCTAGTATTCGAAAAAGAATGACTAGACAAGCAAAATAAATATGCTTTTATATTTATTTAACAGGGCGTAAATTGACTGAAGTTTAGCGAAAATGTTTTTTTAACCAGAATTATTAAAATCCGCTTCGCTAACTCCGATCTATTATGATAAATTGGAGATTTTGCAGTGAAAATCGTTCAATCTTTTCAATTAAAATTATATTTTAGTCTAAAGTCATTAACTAAAATTCGACGTTCATGATTTTATATAATTACTGCTATATTTAAGTTTTGTTTGTTTTATTTGTTTGTTTTGTAATTTTTGTTTTAATTAGTTGGTTTTCTTGTTACATTGTTCTATCTATAATATTGCGTTTCTATCTTATTTGTTGGTTGGCGATAATAATCACAGTTGGTTTTTCGCCAAGAGAAAAAAGTCGACGTTCATGACTTGATGAACATGAAACCGTCGCGTCTATTAGTTATGGAGACGAAAAACTTTGTTGGTTCTTGTCTGCTATATATTACTTTTTATAGTTTGATTTAAATAGAATAGGATTCTACGTGGGCGAAAATGACCAGAGGGAGTGGGGGATACCGCCATCTGAGCGAATAGGAAGTTCACAACTTGCTGCGTGGGTGAGCCTTGTTGCCAATTCGGCGTTAAACTTCCGTTCGTCGATCAGTTTCATCGTAGCTGTGGTGGAGTAATTTACTAGTTCTAGTTCTGCCGCTGGCGATGGCACGTTGAGTCACTGCGTTCGAACTGACAACACCGCACCCCTAACCATTCCTATTCTACTTTAAATCAGAGTATAATTCATCTGGGATTCTTATTAAAACACTTGTCAATGGCAAAGCACTCTCGGCTTAAAAATAAAAATATCACTAAGGCCCTTCTTTGACACTTAAAATAATACTTTTGGGATGGAAAAACTACTCATATTGCAAAATAAGAAAAATTTCCATCAGATTTTCGATTTTGAACAAGTGTCCCTAATATCTCGGAAAGCAAACATGACTTCTTATGGATTCGGTTAACACAAACTGTAAATGCTAATAAGAGTGTATGTTAAAACTATATTTAAATACAAATCCCTACATATTCAAAGATATCGCATGCTTTATTAAAGTATGCGATTATGAGTGGTATCGTCACTCATAGGTTAGGTCTATGTTGCTGCCTGTAACTAAACATTATGAAATTAACAACATTATGAATTATTCAACATTATTGTAACGTAAGTAATTTGAGTAACTAAGTAAAAACTATTAACTTAGTTGCTTACTTAGTTGTTATTCCTTCGACTTGCAACTTCGAAACGCGTCAGCAAGTAAGTTAATAGTTTTCATTTAGTTACTCATGATTACTTATGTTTTATTCAAAGAATAGATGATGATTACAATCAACCTTAATATATTACTGTATTTTCCAATAAATATTATCTTAATGATTGGCATATTTCTTTTTCAGTGTTAATATTTCTTTATTCGAACCTTTTATGAGCAAAGTTCACTTGGTTTATTAAACCAACTTTAAAGTCAGTAAATATTTAAACATAATTATATATAGGCTTACAAAATAAGTAAACAATATTAATTACAATTAAATTACAATTAATTACAACTAAACTATAACTCCAGAAGTAGTAAAGATGGTAAACCTATAACTGGAATGTATATCAAGTGATATTGTAAATAAATTGACGTCATTAGCTAACTTAATGAGTTTTATTTTTGTGTTTAGTTAATTCGATAGTCCACAGTTGTTCAAGACAATAATTGATCTACTTGTACTGTCAACTAAATTTCCAATTTGGCCAATAGAATTATTGGCCAAAAATTATTTTTCGTACGAAATATTTAAAATATTAAATATTAATATTAAATATTTAATATTTAAAATTATTTTAAAAATTTGTGTATTATTTACGTCTTAAACTTACGGCAATGTCAAAATGTAATCTGATGATGTTTCGTAGACGAAACTTTCGTCTCCCATTTTTAGTTTATAATTTCTCATACTTAAAGTTACGTTCATGTAAGTTTTGTTATAGTTGTCAAAAAAGGCTTACGGTAAGATTTTTCTGTTGAAACATTTTGTAGCGTTGTTGATAAAGAGCGTGTTGAGTGTTGACATTAGGTAAGAAATAAGAGTAGCTAAAAAAATGACATTTCATCCGAATTAGAATGGTTTACTTTCATCCAAGTGTTTTTTTTTTTAATGTTTGTCTACCTCTCCTACCTTGATTCGAGGAGCTCCATTGGACGGCATTGTCAATAAAGATTGTACTTGGGGAAACGACCACGAATTCCTTAGAACAATCTTTGGTATACATGCATTTTCTTTCTGCTCAGCGTGACCCAGTTTGTGTAGGATTGTTGCTAAGGTAGAGGTATAGTCGAATCACTTTGTAAAAAATCGGGGTGTTGGATGCGCAGTGCCAAGAAGCGTCAGTGCGCATGCGCGTTAGGACGACAGCTCTGAGCGACACTTCAGTTGGTCGTGAAAGCAGTCGGTGGTGGATCTATACGTATACCTTTCCAAAAACATTTTCTGGTCTTATGTTTTGATTTAGGTATGATGTTATGTTTTATGTTTTATAGTTCACATGTTTTTAGTTTCTTTAAGAGATAGTGCAACCGGGCAGTACCCGGATTTTGCCTCTTGACGTCCATAAATGATTCAACTCAGTTGAAAATATGTAGTCATGCTAGTAGCGTTTCTACTTAGAACTTTCTCATCCTAGCACGTGGCCAAATCCCATCCCTCACCCCCACATGCCTGCGCGTGGCAATTTTTGTCAAAGTGATTTAACTGTATAAAGGATGTATGGGGGGGGGTAGTAGCATTAATAATAAGGCGTTTTGGGCCTAAATAAGACTTCTGTATCTACTCCTAACATACATCCTATGGTAGGAACAATGACAAGGGATTTCTATAATGACTCCCTTGTACTGGGTATCGTGGAAAATAATGGCATTCCGTGGGCAGACTTGGAGTACACTGCTTTCAACCGGTCCTGAACTATACGCTACACGGTTCATACAAGAAAAATGTAGTAAACATTTAATTGCGTGAGACGTTTAGGACCCTTGTAAATGTGACAGTTCAGAACTTTCTAATTGTTCTTGCAAGGTAGTAGTATGAGTGACGTAGTAGGCTCTTCCAGACCAGGACGTTATTTGCTTTTCTCTACCTTCAGGATGGCATTATATTAATTGTTATTTCTTCGAGAGTTTTCTCTCGATATTCTTTTATTTCCTTTAAAATCTCTATCGATAAGGATTACTTATAACTAAATATTCTTTATCAACTACACGCAACATCTTGTGCTTTTTCCGCCCGGAAATCTTCGGTATACAAGTATACATATAGGTTTTTTTATCGCGGCGCAATTTTTTAATAGAATGCAGGAGAAATTAGGCTTGGTAACGGTAACGTAGCTGTTATCAAATTGTTGCCTGATTAAATAGATATTTATAGTGGTTACGCAAGGTACAACAGTAGGCCTACCTGCTTCGTATTTATTTAAGCAATAACCTCTGCGAGGGTAGACACAGTTAATGTTAATTACTTGGATGGCTATGTAAGTTTAATTTAAATAATAAAAACACAACCACAAATAAAACCTTTCATATAAATCTTTATACAAATTTAAAATTTTAGTTCCAAAGCAGTCTTTTCAGAGGAAATTATTACAAAAATAACTACTGGGTATTGGATATTTTTTGAATAATTTCTTCTGAAGGTGATTGCTTTGCGCTCGAAATGTACATAAGGGTTTACATAAAAGGTTTGTATGAAGTTGTATTTATTCAAATTTTAAAAAATCACCCCACAGCTGCTTTCAGTTCCGATATTGTTTAATTTTATGTTCTCATGTTTGATTTACTAAGTAAAGACACTTAATAAATCAAACAAAGGTCTTATTTGAATAATATTTACCATTAACTTTTATCTATACATCTTGAGTAATTTTCATTTCAATTAATTCATAGAAATTGTTTAGAATGTTAAATCAATTTAAAGTAACTAAAAATTTAACTGATTTGTATGAACTTCAGTTGAGAAAACTTGAACAGGCGGTCGAAGGAAAGAGGGAGTGGCTAGAGAGCGCGGGGGAGAAGAGTTGTCAGAAGTGATCACATTAAATCCGCGAAAGAAAACTGTGGGCCTCCATTTAACACAGACCTCCAAGTTACTGTCTCACAGCCAATCGTGGGATTACAATAAAAAAGCATCGCACTTGAGTTTTATATTTTGACTCGTGTTATAATATATTACTTTCTTTTTGTTATTTAACACGAATGGCAATAAAATATAACGGCAATAAAAAATGTCATTTTCTGAATAACAGGTTCTTCGGATTTGCATATTTGCGAGAAGGGACCAAAACAGCGGCTTCCTGCCTTCTTAATCCGGGCCCAGGTGACTAACTATAAATCCTTAGCAACAGCGCGCAGTCGGTCTGAAGGTAACGCCTCGATATTGGTATCTGCCGGAACATTTCTTCCATAACGTTTCCCGTCATATCTCGCCAGACTTTGTACAGTAATATATATATATATATATATATATATATATATATATATATATATATATATATATATATATACTTTACTTGCTCGTATATACATCTAAGTCTAATAGAATTGGGACAGATCCTTTCGCGGCATCGTATTTATGCATTTAGTGGCATCCGCTATAAACACTTCATGCGTAGACATGTTGCATAAAATAAAGTTTTTTTAAAATTAAAATTTATGGTTGAATATTTATAAAACGTACCTTGTCCTGTTGTAATTCTCTTATTTAGAACCAATAAAGTAAAATACCGTAAATTTATGTAGCATACATTTGTTTAGCAAATATATATATATATATATATATATATATATATATATATATATATATATATATATATATATACAGTATTTATATAAAGAACTAAGTCAATATACAAATACAAGAATTATAATTGAATTTACAATTCAAAGCTATTCGTTGGCTAACAGTAACATCATCAGGAATATTAAACAATTTGTTTATTAATATTCCTGATGATGTTGGTACTGTTAGCCAACGAAAAGCTTTGAATTGTAAATTCAATTATAATTCTTGTATTTGTATTTTGACTTGGTTCTTTATATATACATATATACAGTATATATATAAAGAACTAAGTCAAAATACAAATACAAGAATTATAATTGAATTTACAATTCAAAGCTATTCGTTGGCTAACAGTAACATCATCAGGAATATTAAACAATTTGTTTATTAATATTCCTGATGATGTTGGTACTGTTAGCCAACGAATAGCTTTGAATTGTAAATTCAATTATAATTCTTGTATTTGTATTTTGACTTGGTTCTTTATATATACATATATACAGTATATATATAAAGAACTAAGTCAAAATACAAATACAAGAATTATAATTGAATTTACAATTCAAAGCTATTCGTTGGCTAACAGTAACATCATCAGGAATATTAAACAATTTGTTTATTAATATTCCTGATGATGTTGGTACTGTTAGCCAACGAAAAGCTTTGAATTGTAAATTCAATTATAATTCTTGTATTTGTATTTTGACTTGGTTCTTTATATATACATATATACAGTATATATATAAAGAACTAAGTCAAAATACAAATACAAGAATTATAATTGAATTTACGATTCAAAGCTATTCGTTGGCTAACAGTAACATCATCAGGAATATTAAACAATTTGTTTATTAATATTCCTGATGATGTTGGTACTGTTAGCCAACGAAAAGCTTTGAATTGTAAATTCAATTATAATTCTTGTATTTGTATTTTGACTTAGTTCTTTATTAATACACAAGAATACATATTGCGATATATATATATATATATAATTTATAAACTAATATTTAATATATATAATATATTAGTTTAATATATTTATATATTTATTTATTTATTTATATGTATTACAAATGTAAACAATTATGCAATTACTATACATTTCTATACATCTATAATTTAAGCTTACTATTATAACAATTGGCTAAAACACATTTTCGTGATTTTTATAAAGCTGTGTTTAAAGCTGTGCTATGAAAGTAATAAGAATTTGTGGGCGATGAAATTAAATTAAACCTAGAATTATTGTTTGAAAACTAATATTAAGCACTTAAAAAGTCTAAAAGTAAAAATATATTACACTAACATATATAATGAGAAAGTCTTAAGCGTTCAAGTCTCTACATAATCTGAATGCCTGAGAAACGCGGTATTCAACGAATTTTACAGATTCGGTCACTGTACGGTTCAAATGTAACGGTATGCATTGTCTTAATGCATGAGGTACGCTGTGGTAGACGACGTGTAGGTATACACACCATATGTTAGTGTATTGAGCAAATGTACTTAAAATGTTTTTATGATGTGCAAGACCTACTACATATATATCTTTGTTCTTTTAATTTGTTTCTCGTCCTTCAAGTATTTCAATTGGTCCATGTTCGGTTTTGTTAATGGTAATTTTGATTTTATTTTTATTTATTTCTTTGTTAATTTCCTTATTATAGCAGGTCTTGCTTTGAATTTATCACAAAATCTACTTCAAATGTCTGTATGTATGGGTTTCTCTCACCAAAATGTATTTACCAGAGTTTTAAAGCCTTTATAATTTACAGAGTTTTCCTGATTTTTGCTCTTAGAACATTTTTAAGAGCGTTGGTGAATTATTGGATCCCAGCAACTGCCACTACTTTGTTTTTAAGGAGTTGTCACATCTAGGATGTTACTGAATTCTATTAATGCCTTGTTGACTTTAAAATAAACTTTGAAATAAATGTAATAAATCTATGTGGCTACCCTCTTAACATTAAATGTCGTTGTTTATTTTTAAACCATGAAACGTTTGAACGAAAATGTAGACAATTTGGTCAGTCTGTTCTGAAGGATAGGATTTTAACCTTAACTGTCGCTCAGTTATAAATAGCTCATGTTGCATATGTAAATTTAAAACCTTAGCATTGTCTGGACACAATGCCTTAGTGAACAATAATAATTATTATTCGTAAACAAAGTTGAAGAGAGTGTTGGCTGTGTTGTGTACGTCTGCTTTGTGAGTGGTGTTTAACGTCCAAGCTTTTCCTAAAAGTGGTTAAAACTATAGGAGTGGAATAGTTTTCTGCTGTTTCATAACTAGTCCTGCTTCTCTTAGAAGGTGGTAAAGCTAGGAAGATTGGAGGCTTGGTTAACATCTGTGCGATTGCCCGTCCAATCGTGTTCTTAGAATGTGGTAAAGTAAGAAGATTGGAGGCTTAGTTAACGTCTGTGCGATTGCCCGTCCAGTCCTGTTCTTCTTAGAAGGTGGTTAAGCTAGGAAGATTGGAGAGTTAATTAACATCTGTGCAATTGCCCGTCCAGTCCCGTTCTTCTTAGAAGGTGGTAAAGCTAGGAAGATTAGAGGCTTAGTTAGAATCTGTGCGATTGCCCGTCCAGTCGTGTTCTTCTTAGAAGGTGGTAAAGGTAGGAAGATTAGAGGCTTAGTTAACATTTGTGCGATTGCCCGTCCAGTCGTGTTCTTCTTAGAAGGTGGTAAAGGTAGGAAGATTGGAGGCTTAGTTTACATCTGTGCGATTGCTCGTCAAGTCGTCCTCTTCTTAGAAGGTGGTAAAGGTAGGAAGATTGGAGGCTTAGTTAACATCTGTGGGATTGCCCGTCCAGTCGTGTTCTTCTTAGAAGGTGGTAAAGTTAGGAAGATTGGAGGCTTAGTTAACATCTGTGGGATTGCCCGTCCAGTCCCGTTCTTCTTAGAAGGTGGTAAAGCTAGGAAGATTGGAGGCTTAGTTTACATCTGTGCGATTGCCCGTTCAGTCCCGTTCTTCTTAGAAGGTGGTAAAGCTAGGAAGATTAGAGGCTTAGTTAGCATCTGTGCGATTGCCCGTTCAGTCCCGTTCTTCTTAGAAGGTGGTAAAGCTAGGAAGATTGGAGGCTTAGTTTACATCTGTGCGATTGCCCGTTCAGTCCCGTTCTTCTTAGAAGGTGGTAAAGCTAGGAAGATTAGAGGCTTAGTTAACATCTGTGCGATTGCCCGTTCAGTCCCGTTCTTCTTAGAAGGTGGTAAAGCTAGGAAGATTAGAGGCTTAGTTAGCATCTGTGCGATTGCCCGTCCAGTCCCGTTCTTCTTAGAAGGTGGTAAAGCTAGGAAGATTAGAGGCTTAGTTAACATCTGTGCGATTGCCCGTCCAGTCGTGTTCTTCTTAGAAGGTGGTAAAGCTAGGAAGATTGGAGGCTTAGTTTACATCTGTGCGATTGCCCGTTCAGTCGTGTTCTTCTTAGAAGGTGATAAAGCTAGGAAGATTAGAGGCTTAGTTAGCATCTGTGCGATTGCCCGTCCAGTCCCGTTCTTCCTAGAAGGTGGTAAAGCTAGGAAGATTAGAGGCTTAGTTACCATCTGTGCGATTGCCCGTCCAGTCGTGTTCTTCTTAGAAGGTGGTAAAGCTAGGAAGATTGAAGGCTTAGTTAACATCTGTGCGATTGCTCGTCCAGTCGTGTTCTTCCTAAGACTTGTAGTTCTTGGTAATTAAAGTGCTATTTGCAACGGTCACGAGGTCAAGTATTCTTCCTTTTGATTTTTCTAGTTTAACTCGGCATTATGTTTTATTTTACACTTCTAATTTTTCACTTCACTGCAATCTTCACCTTTTATATTCTACTTCTTGTTCACGTTACCCTTCCCCTCTTCGCTAACGATGCCCTGTTTCACTGCGGCTTGGATTGTCCACCTACTATCCTACCGAAGGCAACTGCACGTCTTCTCGTCTTACACCTGTAAACACCGAGTTTTTTAAAAATATCAGCTTCTTCAAGAAGCCTCTACCTCAAACGAACCCAGCGTTAGCATTGCTAAACTGGGCTTATTGTTTGGTGTTACACATTTGGTACCTAGTGGTATTAAGGGTGGTAGAGACTGCAGAAAATTGTGGTGTCGACATTTTCACACCTATAGTCATATTCTTTCTAAAACTGGAGAGGGAGGGAACAGAATTGTAAGTCTTGCAGTATAGTTTTTCGTTCGATCATGGACTTAGCGTGTGTTTAGCGATGCCATTTAGGCGTAGCCTTTAGTAACGTTATAACTCTTTGAGCAATTAAATTATTACGTCTGTGATAATCACTTTTATTTATATATTTAACTAATTATGGTTATCGTTACATGTTTTGAAATTAGGCATCGAGTTCTGTTATTTCTGGCAGGTGTGAATTGCTAGGGTCATTTACTATTAACAAGGCTTATTCTGCTTTTATTTGTTGCATGTCCGAATTCTTTGGCCGATAAAATTCTACAGCATTGATGTAAGTAAACGTTGACTTTTAACAAGCCTATGGCATTAGGATTGTTAGACGGATAAAATTCTGAACCATTGGTTCAAGTTACATGTAGTCAGGAGTGACTCCTCCTACTGCGTCTTCTGCTATTGTCATCTTGAATTATTTATCTGCCAAAGTACCCGGCGTTTTTATTTACTGTTCTTGATAAGGTGAGCTGCTTAGTTTACTCTTCTTCGCTTACCTTATTTCCCAGGACGCTTTATTTATTTCGTGGTTGTTCGGTTCACGATAATCGTAGGACACGTCTATAGACTCTCTTTTACATTAGAGTTTCGATCAATGAATGAATCATTTCCCTACCTTATAATAAGGGCGGAAACAAATAACATTTGAGAAGTCTGATTTGGTTAAGCTAATGCGGTGAACGTGTACTTTAAGTTAACCTTTTAAATGGTTAATCACTCTCTTGAGCAACTGTAGGCTATTAATTAATTCGAGTTCTGAAGATGGTTAGCCTGTAACTGTAATGTACATCAGATGTAAGAAATAAATGAATTTGTGGTTTAGTTTTACGTGTTTGACTATATTGAGCTATGACATCACTTTTACTATTCCCATGCCTATACTTTATGTTTGGCCCCAACTTGAGTTTACACTCACCCAACAGAATCGCCCGATTTTACGTATTTAATTACTTTATTATAGCCAAACACCAGCTGCCTTTTTACGTTGTTGATTTTTACTTCGCTCATTCGTTTGGTTTTTCTTTTTTACTTCGTTCATCCGTTTGGTTTTTGTGAAGTTATTATTTTTAACTGATATTATTCACTTGCCTTTTTGTATTTCAACCATGAGACACTTCACCCCTTCATGTTACTAACCGAGTAAAACAGTCGAAGCATAGGTTATTAAGTTTGTATCCATTTATCTTCATAACATTTTTGCTTTCATTTAGGGCTCTCTTAAATACCTCTTCAGAATAGATGTAAAAGAGAATGAGAACCAAAATACAACCCTGGCGCGCTCACCTTTCTTGATTTTGATATGACTGGGCAGTGCAGACACACTTTGACTTTAGCCAACTTACCCGAAATAGTAAATTCGATCTTTAGAAGTATATCTTGCCGTAGAATTAACTTTATCGAACGCTTTTGGAAAATTTATAAAACACATAAATAGACACTTATTATTGCCTCTACAACTCTGGATAAGTGAACCGACTAGTGCCGAGAGCATTACGAATTCCGTGTTCTTGCAAATATTCTGTTACACAGCAAACTGGTTTATAATATAGTGTCTTTTATAAATAAATCGAAATTTAATATTTTGTTTAGAGAATTTTTGTAATTGTTAGCTATTTGATAATTTTTGTATTAAATAGTAGTTTCATATTCGTAATAAATAGTAAGTTTTTTTTAAACCTATCTAATTATTGTTCTTGCTTACAGACAGTAAAATGGGCGATATTGTCGTAAGCTTTTCTCAAATTGGACTTTTTTGCTTTTCTATATCTTCAAGTCGACGTTCTACTAGTCATGATTGCTACAGGAGTTTACTCTCAATGCTCACTAATTTCCTTCAGATCGATATGTTTTACTTATTTCTCTAATTCCTAAATATATTTTATCGAGACACGTACATATTGTACCTTCACCATCTGCAAATCTTATAATCTTTTCAGAATAAAAAATCTAATTCAGTAAAGTTTATTAAGTATTTGTATGTTTGAAGTAATTAATGTTTTTGTAGTTCATTTTTGTTGCTGTTTTATTTATTAAATAAACGCAAAAACGTTATTTCATTAAGAAGTATATATATATATATATATATATATATATATATATATATATATATATATATATATATATAAATATTGCAGTATGTTTTCTTGTGTATTAAAGAACAAAAGTCTAAATACAAATACAAGAATTATAATTGAATTTACAATTCAAAGCTTTTCGTTGGCTAACAGTACAAAATAAAAAAGTTTAACAACATTGTAATTCATTTGGCATAGCTATTTATTTGATCTAATTTGCACATATGTTAATTTTAATAGTTTAATATTCCTGATGATGTTGGTACTGTTAGCCAACGAAAAGCTTTGAATTGTAAATTCAATTATAATTCTTGTATTTGTATTTAGACTTTTGTTCTTTATATATATATATATATATATATATATATATATATATATATATATATATAATACTTACTTATATATTATTTCAGGACACAAATTTCCTGAAATAAAAAAATATGAAATTATTAAAAGAATTAAACAAAGGATTAAAGATGAATATATATAAAACATTGGAAATTTATAAACATAAAGTTAAAGACAGATTAATTGATGAACAAATTCAAGTGAGATCAAGGCACCAAACTATTTATAAGGTTATTGATGTTATAGAAAAAATTACTTAAAGTGCAATACTTATAAACATATGGTTGTTTGTAGTACATATGATTTAATTTTTGTGAAAATATTTTGTTAGATAATTATTTTCCTGAAGATACTGGTACTGTTTATCGGCGAAAAGCTTTGAGTAATATATGTATTAAAAGTATTCTTTTTTTGAAATATTTTTAATTTATTAATTATATATATAAATATTATTAAGATCAAATAATACACACAATTACAGGAATAATTTATTGAATAACACATTCAAAGCCTTTCGTTGGTTGACATTACCAACATCCCTAGGAATAATTACAATACTAAACTTAGTATTGTAATTTCTGGGGATGTTGGTAATGTCAACCAACGAAAGGCTTTGAATGTGTTATTCAATAAATTATTCCTGTAATTGTGTGTATTATTTATCTTAAAAATAATTCTAACAGGAAAACATATTTGATATTCTACATATATATATATATATATATATATATATATATAATACATAATAGTAAATAATACATTTGTTAATAATAATGTATACAATTTTCCAAAGTATCTTGAGTAATTTTCACTGTCATTAATTCATAGAATCGTTTCGAATCTTTAGATAATTTAAAGTACATAAAAATACAGGACACACTTATTTATTATCCTCGTACATAAACCTAAATTAAGAATACTTGCACTGGCGGTCAAAGGAGGGAGGGAGTGGGAGGCAAAAGGGAGTGTTATATTTTATGTACGTTTTTATCACACTAAAAAGTTCAGTTTATAAATATATTCATGGCAAAAGGTTAATATTATGTGGCATCATAAAAAGGTGTCAAGATATTTCGTACTAAATGTTCGAAAAACATCTATCAGCGGAAAATTACCTCCGATTTATTTTTGGTTATGAAGTATAGGGCACAGGTGAGTAAGTCGGGTTCATCGTATTTGTGTTTGCATTAACCTTGCTTGCAAACACTTCCACTGGTTCTCACGTTAATTCAAAATGCCATTTACGGTGCAGTTAGCGATCGCGCATATCTTTCTGCTTGACAAATAACATCAGAAAACTTTCAATTCTTGACGAGCAAAAATTCGAGATATGTAAAAATAAATGTCTTTAAGCATATTTTCACGATGCAGCGATCAGCATCTTTAAGCCGGGATGCTTAAGTGGCAACGCGTGTCGGGTCTTCGGTGTCTAATGACTTGTAATAAATAAAGGTATAAAACGTGTAAGGGACATAAGTTTTTGTCGTGGGAAAGGTTGTCGGCCCTGCTCAGTTGTAAATGAGTGACAATAAGGGAACGAGATGCAGACAGTAATCAAAAAGCGATTAGCTGGCTTCGTATATGTTGGAGCATTTATCAGAATTTTAATTGTTAGTCTTGATTGTTTACGTATGCGATGCGGCCCAGTCCCTTGTTTTGGTGGAGTCGTGCCCCTGCTATTAGCCTAACAAGTGCCACCTGTTGAGAATTTATTTTGTTTTCCGCATTTCTTAGACAAAACTTGCTTTGTGTTTGGGATGGTTTTGAGGTTATGTAGCGGGCGTCAACGCTAATTTAGATTCCATACACAGATATAATCCCCGACTCAAATATTTAATAGTTTTGATAGAAGGAAATCTTTTCGCTACAATTATACAGCCGTGGGAGATTTTATAATCATTGTTTTGTAACAAAGGTATCACATTTTGTGTTAGCGCAGTGTTTCTAATCTATAAACTGAATAACATATTTATGCAAAATATATATATTTTTTTAAACCTTCGTAAAAGTATGCAGCTTCGAAATTACCAAAGCGACTTTACAGCCTTTAAGTGACCTTACAAGTATAGGCACATATGTTGGCATAGTTAGTAGCATTGATGTAGATAATATCAAACAATATGCCTCAAATAAGGCAAGAAAGCTATAGTATTATTATTTATTTAAACCTATAATCTAAGTCTTTTTTATTCGTATTTCAACTATTTAAAAACTTATTTTACTAGATATATGAATTAAAATAACATATGATAAAAATATTATATTATAAAAAAGTATAATAATACGAGTTTATTTAAAACACGTGTTAAAAATTATAATATACGAGTTTTAATCCTGTAGGATATAATAAAACCTTTATAATAAAACAACAAAAATTTAAACCTGTTCTTCCTTTAAATTTACTTATGTTTTACTCAGTAACTAAAAGTACAAGGCGGAAACTAACGTCACTCCATGTGTAAAGTATCGTCAGTGTCCGAAGCTACCCTCCAATATTTTGCCCAGTGCTACCCGACTTATCTTAGTGTCCGCAGCTACGTTCCAATATACTCTTCTGTGCTACCCGATATTGCTTTGTGCCCGCCGCTACCCTCTAAAATACTGTCCGCTGCTTCCCGACATGGCTTTGTGCTCGCCGCTACCCTCTAGTATAGGGCCTATTGCCCGCTGCTTCCCGACATTACTTTGTGCCCGCCGCTACCCTCTAAAATACTGTCCGCTGCTTCCCGACATGGCTTTGTGCCCGCCGCTACCCTCTAGTATATGGCCTATTGCCCGCTGCTTCCCGACATTACTCTGTGCCCGCCGCTACCCTCTAAAATACTGCCCGCTGCTTCCCGACATTTCTTTGTGTCTGACATTGCTTTGCGCTACCCGACATGGCTGTAGACATATTAAATATAGACAACAATTAATAGCTGTTCTCTTTGCTTTCATCTGATGTACAAATCGGAAATCACACTGTTCCTGATGTTCATGGCTACCCACCCTTCTCCTACCTATAGTAAAAAATATTATTATGATAATTTTACACCTATTAAGTGGGTCCCTCCCCTCTTGTGTTAAAGGGTTCCCAGAAACTAAAATTCCGCACTGACTAAATTGTTCCAAAAGAACATTTTCCCTGTGTTTTAATGTTTCTCATTTTTAACATAGTTATTGTTTTATTACTTCACTGTGTTTGATAGTGTTTTACACAGTGGGTAAAATTCGCCGAACTTTTCCCTCTACTCGTTTTTGTTGTGTAACCTTTTGTTATTCATTTAGAACAATAAATGAAGAAGTACGGGAGTTTGTCTTTATCAGAACTGCTAGACACAGGAGTTTTGATTATTTAATTAAATACTGTTTTGGCGAGCTGGATCCGCAACGTTGATATTTTACCAGCTATAGTAAATAATAAACCTACGAAAATATTAGGTTTGTTAGGTTTTGACAACAAAACGGTACATAAGTAAAAGTTATGTATAATATTTATATATAAA
Organism: Prosapia bicincta; assembly: GCA_036971475.1. Taxonomy (NCBI): domain Eukaryota; kingdom Metazoa; phylum Arthropoda; class Insecta; order Hemiptera; family Cercopidae; genus Prosapia; species Prosapia bicincta. Next base: position 565,319 of record JBAIZL010000020.1, on the reverse strand, counting down.
ATGATATATGAATAATCTGTATGTCAAATTATATTCGTACATTGTGATTCTTCGTACGCCAAATTTAAATTTTGTTTATGAAAATCGGTCTTTTTTAACCTGCCCAGACTGAGTTCTGTTATAACCTTGATAAAAGTACAGGGCCGAAGTGTAAAGTACATTAATCATAAATGTTCGTGTCGTCGTAGATAAAATAGATGTGAGACTTTTTGTTCTATTAAATATGAAAATATGTTTGACAGTTTTCACGTAAATGCATTGCCGATAAATGTGCCATAATGAATTTTATAGTGCCACATAATTTATAATGATGCTCCCCATGTTACCATTTGAAGTAGGCTGCTTCCCATACATCTCCCCCGTCATGCATCCTTAAATGGTATAACATTCACTCCCTTTAAAATTTTTTTGGTTTTTTGTTACATGTCTGTTGTAAATAAATTTTATGACGCAAATTGTAGTAACAAATTCAGAACAAACGTTTGCCAAATTTTTTTCTATAATAACTGTAAATAAATTTGGCGGGGATAAAAAAGGTATCTTCTCTCGTCCTTTTAGATAAAATTAATTATAAATAATATGATAACAGGGCTGTTATGCCATTGTTTATTACAAGGTGGGACGAATATACATAATTAACTACTTGAGCAAATAGTAACTTCACGACACATTTACAAGGAGTCGGGCCAAGGCAGCCTATTTCGCGATAACGGAACTGTTTGCTCAGCGTAAAGATAATGTAATGCAAGACTAAATAAACGGTAATTAATTTTTAAAAAGCTTGGAATTTATTTGAAAATAATAGTGCTTAGTTTAAAACACTAACTTATATACAGGTTACTAATACTTCCAAGAAATTGTAAAATTTATAAAATTTAATGAAGAACCTGTCCAAAGTACAATCGGAATATTTACGTTTTTAAACCTCGTTGCCTTTGCTATTAATCGGGTTCTGTTCTTTTATTATTTTATCTATAAATTTGTATTAATATATTTCTAGATTTCAAATAAAATAATGAAAATCGAATTAATAAAAAATAATCATAAAAATTATGCAGATCATTTTAAAACACAACGAACGAGCGGGTGGGCGTTCGGACACGCGCGCTTGTATTCGTGAGTGTGTCTTTGTATATAATATTTTAAAAATAAAGAATTTCAACTGTTCGTTGTTTAAAGGTGTTCTTCGGGTAATCTTAAACCCACCCCCAACCTGGATAAATATTTTTGATAACGCTAGTAAGAGCAATCGTATGTTCAAATCTTTAAAATGCTTTTGAAAATGTTTGTAATATCAAGTGAAAATGTTTAAACCGTGATTAATGTGATTTCTATCGGATTTATATTTTATTTCATGTATTAATAAGACATTAAAGAATTTTAACAGTAAGTGTGTGTGTGTGAGTGCGTCGTATATAATTTTTATATGCAAATAAACACGTATATACATACCATACTAGTAATAATCTGACTGTACCTATATAATTCATGTTTACCCTCGCAGAAATATGTGATAAGTTAAAAAGAACGTTTATTTGATAGTCAATTAAAATTTATTTAAAATCTTTAACCTTTTACGTTTTGAAAACCTTTGTTCCATCATCTTGAAGTTCAAGTACAAAATATTGCAGGTTTTACATAAATCAACCGCCATTTTATCTTATGTAATCTTATATAATGGAATAACGAGTTGTCTGCTCATATCCTAATAACTATACCACCATGTGTACCAGCATGTGTATGGTATAAGTTTATGCCTTTATCTAAAGTAAGGATTTCCGAAAATGTATAAAATAGCTGTCTGTAATATCTTTTGTTTTACTCTTTTTAACTCTACCGAAGTTATTTTCTGTTAAATGTTTTCATTCAATTAATTTGTGTCTGTAAATGGGCAGAGCACATGGAGGCTATGGAAATTAATGGGCCGTTTGTAACTTCTTTTGTCTGTAGATGGCCCTATTACGTAGTTCTTATTGTCAGTCAGTGGCATTGGTGGAACAAACCCGTTGGTTATTGCATCACGCCTGTCAGATCATTGACCGTAATTTGGCTGCACAACTGTAAAAGCAATCCTACACAAGTATTTGATGGAATGAAATAATTTTTAAATTGACCACGAATGTTATAGCGACACTCACGTATAACGAATAGCCAGTCGTTCTGCAGCAGGTAAACCAGGGCTGTACATGTGACGGTCCAATCGTTAATAGGTGATCGTTTGCGTTTGGATTGAATTGCGGCCACAAAATGTGCTTTAAAACTTTAAAAAGTTAACAAATCTACATCGCCAGACCAGTGGTTTTAGAGTTACCGCTCATTCGATTATGTATTCAGCAGACAGAGTAACATTCAATCAAAACTGTTTATAGAATAGAATAACATTGGAATAACATTCAGTCCGTATATTCCTTTCTTTTCGCTTTTAAATTGTCTTCATGTATTATTAATGTCTAGTTATTCGTATTTTTAAAATTGATCGCACATGGCTCAAGTATAAATCCTTTACTGTAAGGAATAAAGTTAGAGTCATATAAGTAGTAAAGAAATGTGCCAGTTAGATAACTACATTTATTGTATATTATTTTGTACTTATAAGACCGCTCTACAAAACTAATACCAGTTAGGGGTCATGGGTTTACATCTGCAGGGTAAACCTACACACTGGGCTCATAAAAATGTCACGCTGGGATATTTGTGTGAATATAGTCTAATAATATAGTAGTTTAATAATACCATACTAGCAATACAGTTAGTATGATTCATTTTATGCACGCACGCGTTTTACACACACGCGCGCGCGCAACGGCGCGCGTGAGTGTTTAAAAATGATTTTAAGACCGACAAAAACAGTATTTTTATCATTAAATAAGAACTAACCAAATTCTTTGAGATTAACCAGCAAGGGAAGGTAACAGTTTATAAAAAGATATAATTACACCAACACACAATTATTAGTGTATCTAATCAACATTTCAATGACAATGGCATCATCTCCAGTGAGTTATAAAACTACAAAAGCAACTCTCTTAGTAAATAACTAACAATTGTGAATTAGTGTGCATGCTTTTATTAACTATAAAAAATAAGTAGATGCATTCAGAGGAATTTCAGTGGAACTATTTGTATTTGTTTACTAATGTAACCGTAAAATCTTGTACCGACAATTCTAACTATTGTTAAATAATTGAGAATACTGTTGATAATACTGTAAAAGATATTTATTTCATTAATGCATCCCTTCGGCAACTAGTTCGTTTTCCTTATCAAGCCTGAAAACAAAATTACATTGCTTTTAAGTACATATACATAATACTAATGCTCTCCTTATATTAATTTAGAACTTTATAAAACTCAATAAAATATTGTGGTTTATAGAATATCTGTCTGGAGTGTGACGTCACTTATGTGGGTTAGACTAAAAGACAAATTGCGTTTCGTTTACGTGAATATGAGAATAATAGTGAGATAAACACCCTTCCTCTCGTGTCTTTGTACCTTGGAGTGTGACGTCACTTATGTGGGTGAGACTAAAAGACAAATTGCGTTTCATTTACGTGAATATGAGAATATTAGTGAGATAAACACCCTTCCTCTCGTGTCTTTGTACCTTGGAGTGTGACGTCACTTATGTGGGTGAGAGTAAAAGACAAATTGCGTTTCGTTTACGTAAATATGAGAATAATAGTGAGATAAACACCCTTCCTCTCGTGTCTTTGTACCTTGGAGTGTGACGTCACTTATGTGGGTGAGAGTAAAAGACAAATTGCGTTTCGTTTACGTAAATATGAGAATAATAGTGAGATAAACACCCTTCCTCTCGTGTCTTTGTACCTTGGAGTGTGACGTCACTTATGTGGGTGAGAGTAAAAGACAAATTGCGTTTCGTTTACGTGAATATGAGAATAATAGTGAGATAAACACCCTTCCTCTCGTGTCTTTGTACCTTGGAGTGTGACGTCACTTATGTGGGTGAGAGTAAAAGACAAATTGCGTTTCGTTTACGTGAATATGAGAATAATAGTGAGATAAACACCCTTCCTCTCTTGTCTTTGTACCTTGGAGTGTGACGTCACTTATGTGGGTTAGACTAAAAGACAAATTGCGTTTCGTTTACGTGAATATGAGAATAATAGTGAGATAAACACCCTTCCTCTCGTGTCTTTGTACCTTGTAGTGTGACGTCACTTATGTGGGTGAGACTAAAAGACAAATTGCGTTTCGTTTACGTAAATATGAGAATAATAGTGAGATAAACACCCTTCCTCTCGTGTTTTTGTACCTTGGAGTGTGACGTCACTTATGTGGGTGAGAGTAAAAGACAAATTGCGTTTCGTTTACGTAAATATGAGAATAATAGTGAGATAAACACCCTTCCTCTCGTGTCTTTGTACCTTGGAGTGTGACGTCACTTATGTGGGTGAGACTAAAGACAAATTGCATTTCGTTTACGTGAATATGAGAATAATAGTGAGATAAACACCCTTCCTCTCGTGTCTTTGTACCTTGGAGTGTGACGTCACTTATGTGGGTGAGACTAAAAGACAAATTGCGTTTCGTTTACGTAAATATGAGAATAATAGTGAGATAAACACCCTTCCTCTCGTGTCTTTGTACCTTGGAGTGTGACGTCACTTATGTGGGTGAGACTAAAAGACAAATTGCGTTTCGTTTACGTGAATATGGGAATAATAGTGAGATAAACACCCTTCCTCTCGTGTCTTTGTACCTTGTAGTGTGACGTCACTTATGTGGGTGAGACTAAAAGACAAATTGCGTTTCGTTTACGTGAATATGAGAATAATAGTGAGATAAACACCCTTCCTCTCATGTCTTTGTACCTTGGAGTGTGACGTCACTTATGTGGGTGAGACTAAAAGACAAATTGCGTTTCGTTTACGTAAATATGAGAATAATAGTGAGATAAACACCCTTCCTCTCGTGTTTTTGTACCTTGGAGTGTGACGTCACTTATGTGGGTGAGACTAAAAGACAAATTGCGTTTCGTTTACGTAAATATGAGAATAATAGTGAGATAAACACCCTTCCTCTCATGTCTTTGTACCTTGGAGTGTGACGTCACTTATGTGGGTGAGACTAAAAGACAAATTGCGTTTCGTTTACGTAAATATGAGAATAATAGTGAGATAAACACCCTTCCTCTCGTGTTTTTGTACCTTGGAGTGTGACGTCACTTATGTGGGTGAGAGTAAAAGACAAATTGCGTTTCGTTTACGTAAATATGAGAATAATAGTGAGATAAACACCCTTCCTCTCGTGTCTTTGTACCTTGGAGTGTGACGTCACTTATGTGGGTGAGACTAAAGACAAATTGCATTTCGTTTACGTGAATATGAGAATAATAGTGAGATAAACACCCTTCCTCTCGTGTCTTTGTACCTTGGAGTGTGACGTCACTTATGTGGGTGAGACTAAAAGACAAATTGCGTTTCGTTTACGTAAATATGAGAATAATAGTGAGATAAACACCCTTCCTCTCGTGTCTTTGTACCTTGGAGTGTGACGTCACTTATGTGGGTGAGACTAAAAGACAAATTGCGTTTCGTTTACGTGAATATGGGAATAATAGTGAGATAAACACCCTTCCTCTCGTGTCTTTGTACCTTGTAGTGTGACGTCACTTATGTGGGTGAGACTAAAAGACAAATTGCGTTTCGTTTACGTGAATATGAGAATAATAGTGAGATAAACACCCTTCCTCTCATGTCTTTGTACCTTGGAGTGTGACGTCACTTATGTGGGTGAGACTAAAAGACAAATTGCGTTTCGTTTACGTAAATATGAGAATAATAGTGAGATAAACACCCTTCCTCTCATGTCTTTGTACCTTGGAGTGTGACGTCACTTATGTGGGTGAGACTAAAAGACAAATTGCGTTTCGTTTACGTAAATATGAGAATAATAGTGAGATAAACACCCTTCCTCTCGTGTTTTTGTACCTCGGAGTGTGACGTCACTTATGTGGGTGAGAGTAAAAGACAAATTGCGTTTCGTTTACGTAAATATGAGAATAATAGTGAGATAAACACCCTTCCTCTCGTGTCTTTGTACCTTGGAGTGTGACGTCACTTATGTGGGTGAGACTAAAGACAAATTGCATTTCGTTTACGTGAATATGAGAATAATAGTGAGATAAACACCCTTCCTCTCGTGTCTTTGTACCTTGGAGTGTGACGTCACTTATGTGGGTGAGACTAAAAGACAAATTGTGTTGCGTGTACGTGAATATGAGAATAATAGTGAGATAAACACCCTTCCTCTCGTGTCTTTGTACCTTGGAGTGTGACGTCACTTATGTGGGTGAGACTAAAAGACAAATTGCGTTGCGTGTACGTGAATATGAGAATAATAGTGAGATAAACACCCTTCCTCTCGTGTCTTTGTACCTTGGAGTGTGACGTCACTTATGTGGGTGAGACTAAAAGACAAATTGTGTTGCGTGTACGTGAATATGAGAATAATAGTGAGATAAACACCCTTGCTCTCGTGTTTTCTTTGAACACAATAAAAGGTTTGGGAATAAATTAGATTTTAAAAATTTTATAATTCTGCATAATGATTCCAACTGGAGGAAGCGGACTTGTTCTAAAGTTGTAAGCCCCTACGTATTAACTTGCAAAATAATGTTATCAACATTAAAAATGATTATGATAAGTTTTGTAGTTTGTATAAGCCACTGTTGTATAACTTGAAAACATCCATTGGATGTTTTGGTGTTACTTTGTATGTTTTTGGTTTTTTATTGTTTGTTTTGGTTTATTTTATTATGATTTGTGTATTTTATATGTTAATATTGTTGTTTTCTTAGTGTTGTTAAATGTTTTAGATAATTTTATGACTCTCACTACTTTGGTAGGATATTGCATTGTTTTGTTAACTAGATTTTAGCTGTCGTAACTTTGTATTATTACAATAAATATCTTTGACTATATTAACTACCATATTTTCATTCATTAATACTTCGTTGCTTAAATAAACATGAAACTATAACTATTGTTAAACTTTGCGGACAGTAAGAGTTTGTATTGTTGGCAGTTTAATTTCTCCTGACGAAATGAGCCAAAACGAGGCTAGCTGACGCTGAAGAAGAAGCCTGTCAAGAGATATAATTGGCGTCTTTCTGACAACTTCTAATTTACAATTAACTATGCGGATTTCCATCTCAGAACAAATAGCGTCTCGAGGCTACATATGATAGAGCTCAGAAGTTTAACTATTGCCTTAATGCTACTTTAAATTAATGACTGAAGTTTAATAAGTAGTTGAAATCAGCTGACCATATCAATAATTGTGAATGTATTTATTGCAAGGCCACCTGGAAGGCAGTGTTACATGTCCACACACAGCCATTTCAATAGCTCAGATTATTTCCGTTCATTTAATACATTTTAGTTTAATTTAAACAATAAAACATTTTGCTGGATCAACATTGTTTTAACTCATCGGACAAACTTTGTTCTTATAAGTATTATATATATTTATTAAATTCTTGAAGGATGCTATGTGTCTGTCATCTCTTTCATATTCTTATCTATTATATATGAGCTTTTCAAATATTTATTTCTACTATATTTGAACTAAAAATGTACTTAAGTAAATTACAATTTCCTGGCGTGTTTTGGTAAATATTATTGTTTGATATAATTTCTATTTCAGTCAAATAATATATAATCTTTTTATTTCGTTTAAGTATTCGTTATTTCTTAGAATATTTTAAAATTTTTATTTTTCTGGTTTTGGATAATATATATAAATGTGTGTCTAACACTTCATTCCTGTCTGAGATTAGCATTAATCCGGGGTTCATGTAAGCATTGGGGAAAATTTGAAGTTCAATTCAAAAGTTATTCCTTTTTATCAGAGAATAAAGTACCCACTTGATTAGTGAAAGAAAATGCGAATTATACGGCCCATGTTTCCAATAAATTTGACAATTTTATGCCCTATAACAAAGTAGACATATATTTATTACCCCAAAAATGGTCTTACTTTCTGAATTCTTTATTTTATGTTACAAAACAATAAAGCAAGTTCTTAAATTAATTATTTGGCACTTTTACACTTTCAATTATTATGCCTTAATGCTGCCTAAATGCCCTCTTATAAGTTTTGTTATACGTATATTGTCAACTACTATATTAGCACGTTTTCATAAATGAACTTCAAAATAATTGCTTAGGCTCCGTTTCGTAAACCAACATTAATATAAGTTTAGACGTTCAATGATTTTTAAAATATTTTTCGATGATGTAAATTTGACATTTTGTATATACTCATTTATATAAAAATTAAGCTGAATATTACCCCGACGATTCAAATTTATAAAATAACGTTTTGTTGAACTTGCTATACAGGTAAAGCTTTTAATAAGTCACGGATACATAATGTTTCCAATTACACTAAGCTATCTTAATCAGGGAGATTTTAAGGAAGTCACTCCAAACAGCGATGAAGAGATCTTAGTACAATAAAACACACTGGCTCTCAGGTTTTCCATCTGTCTACTTGCACTGATGTTCATCAAGTCGTTCTTTATAAAGTTCAAACACAATGGTATTGCAGATCGTCGTGTATAAGAAAATCTACAAGAAAAATTGAATATCTATATTGCTACTTGGGTTTCCTTTGATTAAAACGTAACAATGTTTAAACAAATGTTTTATTCATTTTTATTTGTAATTATATAGGCCACCCTTTGTAGGAATAAACTTAAATTAGTTAGTGTATATATATATATATATATATATATATATATATATATACAATAGTATATTGTACAAACTTACAATAGTAATATATTAACTTCATATATATATATATATATATATATATATATATATATATATATGTATATATTTCGCAGTGCATAAAATCAGTGTTTACGACGTTTCGCTAGAATCTAATCTAGCAATGACGACGTGAAACCAACAGCAGTTGAAGTACGGATATTAACTATTCATCATATTTTTCTATCCGTTAAGGAATACGTAGTAATATATATATATATATATATATATATATATATATATATATATATTATTTCGCAGTGCATAAAATCAGTGTTTACGACGTTTCGCTAGAATCTAATCTAGCAATGACGACGTGAAACCAACAGCAGTTGAAGTACGGATATTAACTATTCATCATATTTTTCTATCCGTTAAGGAATACGTAGTATATATATATATATATATATATATATATATATATATATATATATATATATATATATATATATATATTTCGCAGTGCATAAAATCAGTGTTTACGACGTTTCGCTAGAATCTAATCTAGCAATGACGACGTGAAACCAACAGCAGTTGAAGTACGGATATTAACTATTCATCATATTTTTCTATCCGTTAAGGAATACGTAGTATATATATATATATATATATATATATATATATATATATATATATATATATATATATATTTCGCAGTGCATAAAATCAGTGTTTACGACGTTTCGCTAGAATCTAATCTAGCAATGACGACGTGAAACCAACAGCAGTTGAAGTACGGATATTAACTATTCATCATATTTTTCTATCCGTTAAGGAATACGTAGTATATATATATATATATATATATATATATATATATATATATATATATTTCGCAGTGCATAAAATCAGTGTTTACGACGTTTCGCTAGAATCTAATCTAGCAATGACGACGTGAAACCAACAGCAGTTGAAGTACGGATATTAACTATTCATCATATTTTTCTATCCGTTAAGGAATACGTAGTATATATATATATATATATATATATATATATATATATATATATATATATATATATATATTATATATACACACACACACACACACACACACACACACACACACACACACACACACACACACACACACACGCACGCACGCACGCACATACACACACACACACACACACACACACACACATATACATACATACACACACACACATACATACATACATACATACATACATACATACATACATACAAACATACATACATATTTATACATACATACATACATACACACGCTCGCGCGCGCGCGCTCACACACACACATATATATACATCCATACATACATACTTACATATATACATGTATGTATGTATGTATGTATTCATGTATGCATGCATGCACATTCTATATAAATATAAAAATGTATTATAATGTATTGTAGCACATAAATGTATTAAATACAAACCAATTCAATGAATGTAAACGTTTGTCAATAGATTTGTACTGATCATATTTAGGGCAGTGTATCACTGATAGGGTTTGAACGTAATTTATAATTGAAAATTGTTCTTCTTCGGAAGTAGTTTTTATTTGATAAGTAAGTCTACGCACGCGCACAGATACATACATCATACTTATATAGTATCTGTTTGCTCCTGAAGATCCTAACACATCTGGAAAGCTTTTAAAATTTTTGTTTGTTTGTTCAAATAAATACTCTTTTTTTTAAACAGTTTCTGCGTATATATATATATTTATTTATTTATTTATATACCGCAATATGTATTCTAGTGTATTAATAAAGAAATAAGACAAAATTAAAATACAAGAATAATTTATTGAATGTACATTTAATAAATTATTCTTGTATTTGTATTTGTCTTATTTCTTTATTTATATATATCACTTTCACTATATGTACTTAAACAAGAATCTTACTTGGTATTTATGCGAGTTAACTTTCAAAGATTGGTCGTATCTTTATCATCGGGCATCACTGACAAGGGGTTGTAGTAGACTGTGAGCTGTGTGGAATTCCCGTTGTCACAAGGTGTGGTGACCGTTATGTTCTATTTTCGGATTCACTACACTGTGCGAGTCTTTTAACTTTGTCTTGGGGTTAATTTTGATTATTAGGTTGAATAAGTTATCGTTTTTTGATTTTATTTGTATTTATTCGTTTATGATATTATTTTTATGTTTATAAATTTGTAGTTGTTCCCAGATTGTCATTTTGAGACCTTTTTGTACTTTTTGTATTAGGTGTACGTTTCTTAATGTGGGGAATGCGTGTTTGTTTTTGATGGCGTGTGTAGCTAAGTTTGAGTTATAAGTTTCAGGTTTGATGTATGCATTGAGGTGTTCTTGATATGTGTCGTTTAATTTCTTTTTTGTTTGGCCTATGTACATTTTATTACAGTATGGGCATTCGAAAGCTACAAATATATATACAAACTAAATTTAGTTTCTTGCGTATATATATATATATATATATATATATATATATATATATTATATCACTATTACATAAATCAGTATTACATAATATGCACCATTGCTTATTTCCTTACCGTTGCGGTTACAGTAAAAGTCTGTAATTTTCCATTCGTTGCGTCTATGGTTACGTTCAATAAGGAACTATGCTTATGCTGTCAAGAAGTGATTCCATTGTGCACCCCCCCCCCCCACATTTTTAATGAAGTTATTAGCTCTAATACTACAATTTCAAATTCTAATCACCATTAATGTCTTCTCTGCCTCTAATATTTTCTCAATGTCTCCGTAGCCAATATGGTTTACTTCAATTCTGTATTTAATTCTCCAATCATTCTAACTTTCATCTCTCTATTCAATTTCTAGTTATAGTTGGCCCTCAAGTTATGCAGTTCGTACAATTACTCCCTCCATTTGGACTCAGGAAATTTGTCTATTTTTTAAAAATATTTTTAAATAATAACTAATGATGTAGCTTTGTTATGCCTTGTAGCTGCAGGACTTGAACTCTTTCAAAGCTTTTGAAATGGTTCTGAAGTGTTGCTAAAAATAGATGTTTACGAAACGTAACATCGTAGATGTTTTTAATTTCCAAAGCTACCCTTATAATATCGGATACTTTGTAGCTATAAGGAATGTAGTATAACTTGGTATTGTGTTTTATAACGAAACCCTCCACATATGAAGTTTTGCGTGTGTTTAGGAGCGTGGCTATTCTTGAAATTTTCCAAGTTTTGTAGTATCTCCACCAAGTTTTATTGTTTTCTATGTTCCTTAGGATCTTATAATTGGCATGTCAAATAAATAACTGTAATTTTATTGACACGTGGGTTAGTTACAAGTATCAAGAACTTTTATATAAAACATACTTAGCATTTTGAAAAGGTCTATTTGAGATTTTGAAATTTTCTGGATTTACCGATTATAAAATAATTGATTAAGAGATTCTGAAATATTCTATGGAATAATTTGTCAATAATGTTCGTAGTAACTACTGGGTATCAATACGTAATAATTATTATTACGTTTGGGATTTATTGGGGACAGTCCTGGGCACTGAAAGCTAATTTATACCCTCAAAACAATTTTAAAAAATAATAAAATCCGGTTTTACGCTATCATAACGCTTAAAATTACTCCCAAAGTTGGCGTAATGAATTAATTTATGCCTAATTTACGTACATTCTTAGCTAAGGATTACTCGACAAACATAAAGTTGAGGTATATTTGTATAGTGGTATTTATTTAGGAAAAATAAAGAATTGCAAGAAATAACAATGTTTTAAAAGCAAACTTAAAATTCATCCTATTAGTCAGCTTCATTAAGACCCTCTTCGTAAGTTATATTTCTCAAAATTGCGGCCATCGCCCAACAAAGTTACAAACATTAAAGTTTTTGCAATGTACATGCACATTTATTAACAGCTCTCGGTTTATTGTTAAATAAATAAGTAACAATGGATTGACCATTATGTTCAACTTCACTTACTCTTGGACATATTTTACTCTATAATTTCAGTTGTACTTGGGTCACCACAAGTTTAAACAGTGCGCCAGTTACAATGCCAATATTTCCGTGTATAGGTAGTTACATGTAAGCTGACATCGTCTGTATAGATAAAATTTTATAATCTGGCATTTGGGGACTGCGGGCCTTGGCGAGAGGCCGAGGACGAGGGGAGGGTGGAAGTGATCGCAGGTCATTTTCAAAAACATCTACCCTTGGACTTCCGCTGGCTCATATTGTTGACTCATTGTTTTGTTACTTATTACTTTTTAAAGTATAGTAAAAATAACAACAAATGTAAATAGGGCGTTAACGGAAGCGTGATAATAGGATTGTCTAAGGGCTGGGACTGGTATAAAAAAAATATCTTCAACATATAATATTTAAACCTTTTATTTGAGGGTTTAAAATTTACTACATTACAGACCAACTAAAATATTTTTATTCAATTTATGGGGAAAATATTTTCCCCATGTAATTTAATAAGAATAATTTAAAAATATCATTAGGGACAATATTTTTAATCAATATAACATGGTTTTCTGTTCTGTTCGTGGGTTAACATGCCCGCTACAGTCCTGATTACTCGTATTTAGTGTAAAGTTACTTGTTAAAACTAATATCTTTAGTATTTAACAAATATATAATAATACTTTTCATAGGTCTGTTAAATACACAGCCTGTTACCAAGTGCACCATTCAGTCACTTCTCGTTCGTTTTAAATATAGATTTGCATTGGAAGGGGTCTTTTAAATAGATACCGCAGATGGAAGCTTGCGGTTTCCGTTGTGTGCCTATAGAGATGTGTTTAAGCCTATAAAGTGGCACTGAAGATTATTTCAATTGAAACATAATGTATTCTTTTTTCGGGAGAAATAAGTGAGTATTTTGGTTTAGAAGAATAATTGTGATTGTATAACAATATCAAGCTTACTAAATAGGCAGGGAAAGAAAATAAGTTACTTACTGTAAATAATAATTGTTATAAAAGATTTGGCGTTGAAGGTAAAAGCCTTGTTATAAAAACCCGGCGCCATGGCGCCCTACCAAAATATTTGTTGCTCTCGCAAAGGAATAAAAATTTAAATAAAAATTCGTTATATTTTAAGAAAATGTTTAAATTAAAACTTTTTTTTAATTCAGGTAAATTGTGTTGTGTTTATTTTCAATATACAGTATAATTTTAAAAATGTATTATTTTAAAATATTTCAAATATTGATTTTACTAAGCGACATTCAAGAAAGCTAAGGTCTAAATATTATTTCTAAAGCTGTGGGTTTCAGAGTCAGGATTCACCATTATGTTCAACTTCACTTAATCTTGGACACGTTTTACTCTATAATATCAGTTGTACTTAGGTCGTCACAAGTTTAAGCGGAGCGCTAGCTACACTGTCAGTATTTCCCTGTATATGTACTTAAACGTAAGCTGACATTTGACCGATCGTCTGTATAGGTAAAATAAGCTGGTCCTTAGGGACTTCAGACTTTGGCGAGAGGCCGAGGACGAGGGGGGGGGAGGTGATCACACGTTATTTTCAAAAACTTCGATCCTTGGACTTCCGCTTATATTGTTGACTCATTATTTTGTTATTTATTAATACGTTTTAATGTATAGTAAAAATAACAACAAATGAAAATAGGGCGTTCACGGAAGCGTGCTAATATGATTGTCTAAGGTTTGGGACTGGTAGGTAGCAATTTATGACCCCGATGAAGGATGACGTCAGTGTCTGATGTTTTACAGATGACGAATACACAATTTCTACCAGACCTTGGTTTGTTTGACGGAGCTCTCAGTGTCGCTCCTATGACGTGCCGTTTCTGAAACATCTCATTTACAGCAATATGATATTAATGTATTGACTTTATAGTTTTATGTGTGGTTTGTTGGCTGATTGCTTTATAGGCATTTGTGAGGTCATTTACATTTAAATTTTGTACGTGGTTGTTTGGTGTTGAGCTTTGTATAATTTTTTTTTTTTTTTTTTTTGCTGTTGATTGGACGGATTTGTTTTGGCTTGAATTTTGTGAAGTGTGGATTTTAGATTATCGACCTTCATGGGGGCTCGTAGACGAGGCACAGGGGTCGATTCCTGCGCATCGGAGGCGGTGCCGGATCTGTGGCTATTGGCGACAGATGCGGATGGGAGGAGCGTTCTGCTCAATCTTTGAGTGACGTAGTCAATTTGACAATGAAATCGTCTAGGGATGGGACGTTAAGTCCCGCGGCTATTACCGTGTTTTTCACATACCACGGTTAGTGATTAGTCTGAGCGTGACGTTTTGGAAGAGTGCAGCTTCCTCTTTAAAGCATCGCTCAGAAGGGAGTACCAAGCTGGAGCTGCGTAGGTGATGAGGGGTCTGATGTACATTTGGTACACCATCAGCCTGACGGACATTGGCATGGGGTTCCCAGCTCCGCGGATGACAGGGAAAAGCTTTTGACGGGCGCCAATAGCCTTTCCGATGACACGTCGGAGATGGGGCTGAAAGGTGAGCTTGTTGTTGAGCGTCACCCCTAGATACTGTACTGTGGTTTTCCATGCTATTTGGTTCTTGTTGAGAAAGAGTTGTGCGACAGGACAAGCTCGTTTGTTACTGAAACAAACGGCTTCAGTTTTGTCCCTGTTCTACCAGGGTCAAGTGCCAGCTTATAAAATTTGACCTATACTAGCCTAGATAAAAAAACTTCTCTGCCGTTATGCGGGTTGTGTCAATTGTCCTCGCGGCCCTCGTGAAGGCGCTCCAGTAGATGAAATACGACACACTGTAAGTGATGTATGTTTACATCCGCGGAAATGTTCTTAGACCAGTCTTTGGCTAAGTTACACCACCCGCTGAAATGTTCTTAGAACAATCTTTGGCTAAGCTACACCCCCCCGCTGAAATGTTCTTAGAACAGTCATTGGCTAAGCTACACCCCCCCGCTGAAATGTTCTTAGAACAGTCATTGGCTAAGCTACACTCCCCCCCCGCTGAAATGTTCGCAGAACAGTCTTTGGCTAAGCTACACTCCCCCCCCCCCGCTGAAATGTTCGCAGAACAGTCTTTGTCTAAGCTACACTCCCCCCCGCTGAAATGTTCGCAGAACAGTCTTTGGCTAAGCTACACTCCCCCCACTGAAATGTTCGCAGAACAGTCTTTGGCTAAGCTACATTTCCCCCCCCCCCCCGCTGAAATGTTCCTAGAACAGTCTTTGGCTAAGCTACACTCCCCCCCCCCCGCTGAAATGTTCCTAGAACAGACTTTGGCTAATCTACGCTCCCCCCCCCGCTGAAATGTTCCTAGAACCGTCTTTGGCTAAGCTACACTCCCCCCCCCCGCTGAAATGTTCCTAGAACAGTCTTTGGCTAAGCTACACTCCCCCCCCCCCCAAGGCCAAGGGGTGGCTTACCTGTCAACACCTATACAGCTTGTAATTATGTCAGTAATAGTATTGTTTAGTTGGAATAATTGTTTCTGATTAATTATTGTTCAGTCATAGAAAGGATATTATTGTTGTGATTTATTATTATTTCATTACGAGTATTAACACAACTATTATGTTACATGGCGCTTATAGCCTACAAGTAGAGCCAGATGCGCCTTTTACATATATAGGTATGCTGTACAGCGTTTATTAGCCTACATTACAAGCAACACGAATATTTAAAAAACCTTAATACACATTTCGCTACCACAGTTACCATCATCAGAGAGTCACAACTACGGTGTAAATATAACCAGGTCTAATCTCTAACGATGCTAACTAGAAAAACTCCAGTTTTTATATAGAACTAATTTTAAAAATAATATATAATATCTAGTGTCAACATTAAAATGCACGTGTGCGTGAACAGTTGTAGTTAATCAGTAAATTTTATTAAACATTGAAACTTTTTTTAAAATATAAATTTTTTAACAGCAGTTATGTTAAATCATTCAGTTTATGAAATGTCTTTGTCAGGACAAATAGGTTTTTTTGTATAAATTCAGTCATAATTATTAAAAAAAATTTGGTCTATTGAAATAGACACTGCAAAATATGCATTGTTTATTAATAAACTGTTTAGAAGCACTTATGTTTAGTTATTAAAATTATTTAGTCCTCAAAAAAAAACTATTTTGGATATTGATAAAGTAAAGTTTTTGAAGTATCTAACTGACGCACCTTGAGGGTAAAGTTTGAGATGATTTCTTTCTACGTTTGGATTTATATTGCTTTGTTACACTGCTGTAGATTACTGCATAGGCCTATGTATTATTCGAACATATGTGAATCTTCCTGATTTATACAGCGAAATGTAGCTACCCCAGTACGCGATCATGTAAAAATAAATTCCCCTGAGTTATATGATTCATTTACAATAAATCTGTTCGGAGATGTGCTTGGATATACGTTTTTGTCACTTGTTTGATTTATAGAGGCGTAGCAGATCGGTACGGGAGGTATTCTGGCATAAAATACGCTTTTCTTAATACACGGGTCTGTTTTCATTATTTACCTATCTCATTATTCGTGTGATTCATTGCGTACCGGCCATTTAGTTCTCCAGCCATGTATAAAATGCCTGGGCAAAACTACAAGAATTTCTCCTGCTAGCGCTCTGACCACAATAGAGCAAGGATTGTGTTGGCGGTCGTGTTCCTGCTGCATCACGGTCTGTGGTGTACATTCCTGGCCTCTCCCGTGATTTATGTGTCTTTGAAGAGCTTTGCAAATTGTTTTGACTAGACAGTAAACTAGCGGCTTTGGTTAGCCTACTCTTGAGGTGTAACTCGTTTACAGTAAAACCATCTTACTACTTTCTCAATTTTCAAAGTTTATATGTTTTTAGTTAATGCAGTTATATATATTTCCCTATCGTATATATTTAACCTTTTGATGAACGCTTTATTATAAGTATTGTATTCGTCACAGTTCCTCTAATCTCTTTGTTCTTTGTAGAATACAAATTGTTTATTAACTTTTACAGATTTGTTTTCAACTGAAGAAAAACAAAACAAACGATACGAGACTACTCTGCATATAGTAATATAATATGCATGACTATATATAGACAATGTAGTGAACAAATAGTAATAATGTAGAGGGGAACATAATATCCCCTCTTCCCTTACCGTTATTCTAGAGGGTAACTACTGGTAACACTAATCATTCCCAAAGGAGACAGATTTTAAGTAATAAAGTTTACAGAAAAGGCCAACTAGACGAAAATTGTATTTTTTGAAAATACAGAGAAAGGTGTCTTCACTTATGAATACAGATATATAATAAGTGTACATTATAGAGATAATTATATGTTTTAATTGTATATTATTTTCTTATCCATTACAACTGGGTAAACACGTCTTCAAGCAAGGTATGCTTGAGTAAGTACCAAGTCGAAAGATCAATTTACTTCGACTAGCTGACAGGATTGGCCGCCGCGCCGTAGCTCACGCATATTTCAAGATGATCACGTTTATCTAATAACCGCCCCTTAATGCGTTTCTTTCGACTCCTCACGCGTTTAGCCTCTATTAACGTACCACGAAGCGTAACCACAAGAAGAACCTAAGACCGGAGCGGCATTAGGGACTTGTTCGAAACCTCGGAGATATGTAGCTAAACATCTCAAAGGAAATATCCAAACATCTTGTAGCTTACCATCTCAAATGCAATATCCAAACATCTTGTAGCCTAACATCTTAAAGGCAATATCCACACATCTTTTAGCTTACCATCTTAAAAGCAATATCAAAAAATCTCGTAGCGCACTATCTCAAAGGCAGTGTCCAAACGTCTTGTAGCTTACCATCTCGAAGGCAATATCGAAACATCTTGTAGCTTACAATCTCAAAGGCAATATCCAAACATCTTGTAGATTATCATCTCAAAGGCAATATAAAAAAATCTCGTAGCTTACTATCTCAAAGGCAGTGTCCAAACGTCTTGAAGCTTACCATCTCGAAGGCAATATCCAAACATCTTGTAGCTTACCATCTTAAAGGCAATATCATAAAATCTCGTAGCGCACTATCTCAAAGGCAGTGTCCAAACGTCTTGTAACTTACCATCTCGAAGGCAATATCCAAACATCTTGTAGTTTACCATCTTAAAGGCAATATCATAAAATCTCGTAGCTAACTATCTCAAAGGCAGTGTTCAAACGTCTTGAACCTTACCTTTTCGAAGGCAATATCCAAACATCTTGTAGCTTACCATCTCGAAGGCAATACCCCAACATCTTGTAGCTTACCGTCTCGAAGGCAATATCCAAACATCTTATAGGTTGCCATCTTAATGTCAATATCCAAACATCTTGTAGCTTACCATCTCAAAGGCAAAATGCAATCATCTTGTAGCTCACCATCTCAAAGGCAATATCCAAACTTCTTGTAGCTTACCATCTTAATGGCAATATCCAAACATCTTGTAGCTTACCAGCTCAAAGGCAAAATGCAAATATTTGTAACTTACCATCTTAATGGCAATATCCAAACTTTTTGTAGCTTACCATCTCAAAGGCAAAATGCAATCATCTTGTAGCTCACCATCTCAAAGGCAATATCCAAACTTCTTGTAGCTTACCATCTTAATGGCAATATCCAAACATCTTGTAGCTTACCAGCTCAAAGGCAAAATGCAAATATTTGTAACTTACCATCTCAAAGGCAATACGCAAACATCTTTATTGAGAAGGGTCATAGACTTGTTACTTCACCCATTCAACATGGTGGGGCTCTAACAGTCCTAACAGCTGAATTATCCACAATTGAAAACCCACCCATTCGACTTCTTACCGAATTTCAATTAGTAAGTCACTCACAAATACACTTCGCGTCAAGTACCACAAACTAAAATTTACTCTATTTAATTAAAATCTCTTACCTACTTACCGAGGTAATGGTAAGGAAAGGCGTCCTTGTAATAAGGGGACCCTTGGAACAATTACTTTCTTCATAAGACGACTCAGGCGGTAGACACCGTCTGGCCACTTTAATTCTTCTTTTACATTAAGGATAGTCAGGGTTACGTAGCTAAACAAACGGTTTAATTTCATAAAAAAGTATAAACTAAAGTAAACTAAACACTCCTTACACGTGCTATTAAAAGAAAAAAAAAGAAAGTGGGTTGTATGATTCAACTGAAAAGAAATTACTGTTTGTGTGTTTAATGATATAAATCATTTAGTTCAAAACGAGATTTTGAATATAGAAAGTGAAGTTATTTTAAATTTATTCAACACAATTTAAACAATGTTTACATTAGCGTCACAACATACTCACGAGCGCGTTACTCATGCCCGGCATTAAAACTTTAGTTCAGCTTTGACAATAACTCTTATGTTAGCATTTAACTTTGGATTCGCCTTTATATATCCAAATAAAAATTATTAAACAACTTCTCGTGAAACTAGTATCTTTATGGGTACCGATTCTGTTGGATATTGAATTCTGCCAAGTAGAAATGTTGTAATATTGCCCCCATAACTGATTCCTTCTACATGATGTCAGAGGATCGAGTGTTAAGACTTGTCTAAGTGAAGTTAACAGTTCTATAACCCCACTCAACCCCTTAATACGTGAAGAATTCCTATAGGGTTGGATCGTAGCCTACTACTTTTCTACAGAAACGTAACTCTCAGGGCGATTCTACATTTTGTTTAAAACCAAAGTATATAGTAACATACTTTAGATTGTAACTTTATGTTACAATACATCACAGCTTCACAGGTAGATCCGTTGATAACGGATTTTAATCTTTTTATATGCCAGAAGTCTACATTTTTACTAATCTTTAAGATTTTTATTATTGAGTTTTAGTTGAAACAGTATTTTATGACGCTTTTATTAACCGTACAATTAGAGGAAATATTTTAAGCGCCTTGAAACAAAACTATTTTAACCGCACTAGGAAGCTTATATCCTGATAACCAAACTAGACTCTGATGATGATCGTCTAAGGCAGTTTAAAACGTTTTGCGTCAGTAATTCGTTTACAAATTTACTTTTAATATAATTCGTGTAAGTTGTATTACTCGGCTTCAACACGTTATTTTACTTCTTGACTTATTATTTCCACATAACACGTCACAAGTTGACTATTCATGACTATTTGCAGGGTTCTTTGTGTTACAATTGTTTATATATACGGGTTAATTCGTTATTTTACTTCTTGACTTATTATTTCCACATAACACGTCACAAGTTGACTATTCATGACTATTTGCAGGGTTCTTTGTGTTACAATTGTTTATATATACGGGTTAATTCGTTATTTTACTTCTTGACTTATTATTTCCACATAACACGTCACAAGTTGACTATTCATGACTATTTGCAGGGTTCTTTGTGTTACAATTGTTTATATATACGGGTTAATTCGTTATTTTACTTCTTGACTTATTATTTCCACATAACACGTCGCAAGTTGACTATTCATGACTATTTGCAGGGTTCTTTGTGTTACAATTGTTTATATATACGGGTTAATTCGTTATTTTACTTCTTGACTTATTATTTCCACATAACACGTCGCAAGTTGACTATTCATGACTATTTGCAGGGTTCTTTGTGTTACAATTGTTTATATATACGGGTTGATTCGTTATTTTACTTCTTGACTTATTATTTCCACATAACACGTCGCAAGTTGACTATTCATGACTATTTGCAGGGTTCTTTGTGTTACAATTGTTTATATATACGGGTTAATTCGTTATTTTACTTCTTGACTTATTATTTCCACATAACACGTCGCAAGTTGACTATTCATGACTATTTGCAGGGTTCTTTGTGTTACAATTGTTTATATATACGGGTTGATTCGTTATTTTACTTCTTGACTTATTATTTCCACATAACACGTCGCAAGTTGACTATTCATGACTATTTGCAGGGTTCTTTGTGTTACAATTGTTTATATATACGGGTTAATTCGTTATTTTACTTCTTGACTTATTATTTCCACATAACACGTCGCAAGTTGACTATTCATGACTATTTGCAGGGTTCTTTGTGTTACAATTGTTTATATATACGGGTTAATTCGTTATTTTACTTCTTGACTTATTATTTCCACATAACACGTCGCAAGTTGACTATTCATGACTATTTGCAGGGTTCTTTGTGTTACAATTGTTTATATATACGGGTTAATTCGTTATTTTACTTCTTGACTTATTATTTCCACATAACACGTCGCAAGTTGACTATTCATGACTATTTGCAGGGTTCTTTGTGTTACAATTGTTTATATATACGGGTTAATTCGTTATTTTACTTCTTGACTTATTATTTCCACATAACACGTCGCAAGTTGACTATTCATGACTATTTGCAGGGTTCTTTGTGTTACAATTGTTTATATATACGGGTTAATTCGTTATTTTACTTCTTGACTTATTATTTCCACATAACACGTCGCAAGTTGACTATTCATGACTATTTGCAGGGTTCTTTGTGTTACAATTGTTTATATATACGGGTTGATTCGTTATTTTACTTCTTGACTTATTATTTCCACATAACACGTCGCAAGTTGACTATTCATGACTATTTGCAGGGTTCTTTGTGTTACAATTGTTTATATATACGGGTTAATTCGTTATTTTACTTCTTGACTTATTATTTCCACATAACACGTCGCAAGTTGACTATTCATGACTATTTGCAGGGTTCTTTGTGTTACAATTGTTTATATATACGGGTTAATTCGTTATTTTACTTCTTGACTTATTATTTCCACATAACACGTCGCAAGTTGACTATTCATGACTATTTGCAGGGTTCTTTGTGTTACAATTGTTTATATATACGGGTTAATTCGTTATTTTACTTCTTGACTTATTATTTCCACATAACACGTCGCAAGTTGACTATTCATGACTATTTGCAGGGTTCTTTGTGTTACAATTGTTTATATATACGGGTTAATTCGTTATTTTACTTCTTGACTTATTATTTCCACATAACACGTCGCAAGTTGACTATTCATGACTATTTGCAGGGTTCTTTGTGTTACAATTGTTTATATATACGGGTTAATTCGTTATTTTACTTCTTGACTTATTATTTCCACATAACACGTCGCAAGTTGACTATTCATGACTATTTGCAGGGTTCTTTGTGTTACAATTGTTTATATATACGGGTTAATTCGTTATTTTACTTCTTGACTTATTATTTCCACATAACACGTCGCAAGTTGACTATTCATGACTATTTGCAGGGTTCTTTGTGTTACAATTGTTTATATATACGGGTTAATTCGTTATTTTACTTCTTGACTTATTATTTCCACATAACACGTCGCAAGTTGACTATTCATGACTATTTGCAGGGTTCTTTGTGTTACAATTGTTTATATATACGGGTTAATTCGTTATTTTACTTCTTGACTTATTATTTCCACATAACACGTCGCAAGTTGACTATTCATGACTATTTGCAGGGTTCTTTGTGTTACAATTGTTTATATATACGGGTTGATTCGTTATTTTACTTCTTGACTTATTATTTCCACATAACACGTAGCAAGTTGACTATTCATGACCATTTGCAGGGTTCTTTGTGTTACAATTGTTTATATATACGGGTTAATTCGTTATTTTACTTCTTGACTTATTATTTCCACATAACACGTCACAAGTTGACTATTCATGACTATTTGCAGGGTTCTTTGTGTTACAATTGTTTATATATACGGGTTAATTCGTTATTTTACTTCTTGACTTATTATTTCCACATAACACGTCGCAAGTCGACTATTCATGACTATTTGCAGGGTTCTTTGTGTTACAATTGTTTATATATACGGGTTAATTCGTTATTTTACTTCTTGACTTATTATTTCCACATAACACGTCGCAAGTTGACTATTCATGACTATTTGCAGGGTTCTTTGTGTTACAATTGTTTATATATACGGGTTAATTCGTTATTTTATTTCTTGACTTATTATTTCCACATAACACGTCGCAAGTTGACTATTCATGACTATTTGCAGGGTTCTTTGTGTTACAATTGTTTATATGCCTATATACGGGTTAATTCGTTATTTTTAAGTCTAGAGTGAAATTATAAATCTAAAGTCTATAAGTGTAAAGTAAATATAAATCTGAGAGATTCACATAGATTTAAACCGAGTTCGAATATACTTAGGTTTAAACCGTTGAACCAGCATAACATTGTTCATGATGGACGGAAATAGATTTGACTTTGTTTTGATAGCTCCCATTGTGTACGGATATGCACTGCTGTACTCACTCTTCCTGTTTTTCATTGTTTTCTATCAGCTGTGCACTCTGTACATTATATTGCTATTAATTGTAGGAACGATATTTCTGATGTTCAGGACAGGCCACATACAAGAAGAATACAAGGTCAATCTGTAAGTTCACAAATAATAAATTAATTCTTAATTATAGTAAGATTTATCGAAATGTAAGTAAATTAATATATTTATTAACTGATAAAAAGTATTTAATAATAGTATTTAATTTAATAAATAGTTTAATAATATTTAACAATAACAAGATAATGACATTTAATAATACAATAAGCATAACTTACTTGTGAACATAGTTGTTCTACCTATAACATAAAATCAACTGTTAATTTTTTTAGTAACAGTTTTATTCAACTAATTCATTTATAGTCGAGTGTTAAAAAGTATCAGACGTGACTAAAAAAGTGATATTAAAAAAACTTATAAATCAATATGTTCATCGTATTAAAGTAATTATATTAAGATTTATTGATATATAAATAATTGATATATTTACTAACTGATAGAAATATTTAATAATAACATTTTCACTTAATAATGTACAAAAACAAATATAACCTATGAGTTAAAATAGCTGTTACAAGATAACATTTATCAGAAAAGCAGCTGTTGTATGAATTCATATGCTATTACGTAATTTACTTCGAATACTGTATACAAATCTATGAGTAGAGCGTATCATAAGTGTCAAGAGGAAGATATTTCGCTGTGTAAAACATACAAAGACAAGCCTGGCCTAAGTAAAAGTTACTTCGAAAATCTTAGAAAATTCTCTCAGAAATAGTTTACTTTCGTCAACTAAAACTGTATATATCAGCTATAATTATATAGTTGTTTTAAATATTTCTATGAGTAATTCTTCTCTTACATATAGAGTGAATTAAAGTACAGAATAAATATTTTCTATTAATACCAGAACAAGAGTCACAGTTGAAGCTTTAATAAACTTGATTCAATGTTTGAATCTGTTTGGAGCAGTGAATAACTAAACGTTATCTAAAACTTACAAGGAAAATCATTTTACTTACTGAAGGTTGAAAACAAATGAATGGTCTAAACCTAAACATTGGGGGAGTCGTGAATAGCAATGTAACACGTGTTAAAGCATTGAAAACCTTACGCGTTTTGTCTGAGCGAAAATTGTGGAGGTGTTAAATACATTGGAGGTTATAATACTCATTGATTAATGCGTCTATTTTGTTGACATATATTTTATCTAAACAACAAATTGAAAAACTTGTATAGACATTTGAGGTAAAATAAAAATATATAAGTGCAAGGCTTCTTTTAAAAGAAGGTCTTACGAAATATATATTCGACCAGCATTGAATAAAAATTTTATGTTTATAAAATATATTATATATATATATAAATATATATATATATATTAATTATATACATATATATATATATATATATATATATATATTAATTATATACATATATATATATATATATATATATATATATATATATATATTGAAAACAAAGAATACATTTAATGCATATATTATTCAAAGCTTTCGCCAATAAAACAGTACCAGCATCTTCAGGAAAAATGATTATCTAACAAAATATTTTTACAAAAAATAAATCATATGTACTACAAACGTTTGTACAATCATATGTAGAGGGTCGTTTGTAGTACATATGATTTAATTTTTGTAAAAATATTTTGTTAGATAATCATTTTTCCTGAAGATGCTGGTACTGTTTTATCGGCGAAAAGCTTTGAATAATATATGATTAAAAAGTATTCTTGTTTTTGAAATATTTTAAATTTATTAACTATATTACAAAAAAAAACATATCACCGTATTTAATATAATATACATATACATATATATATATATATATATATATATATATATATATATATATATATATACTGATGTACAAAAATGTCAACAAAAACATTTAGAAAATAATGTTTGGAAATAATAGTATAACAAACTAGCTGTTGTGTTTATTTTAGCTTTCAACAGTGTGCGAAGCTGATATCAATAAAATATTCATCCTCTAAAATATTGATGAAAAGCTTTGAGCGCTTTATTTTCTAAATGTTCTTCTTGTTGCAATGTTTGTACTTCAATAAATAAATATCTGGTATGAAAAACGTTAAGTACAAAATAAAGGTTCACAGTGTGCTGATGATATAAATTTATTAAATTAATGGGGATTTTCGAGTGCGTTATATTGGAAATGTTCTTATTGATGAAATTTATATATTTAACAAGAAAAATGTCATAATACTAAGTTAACTACAGCTTAGCTAGTGAGAACAATTCTCAACGATAGAAATTAAAACAGTTTACTTATATCTCACTACACATTAGTTTATTAAAACAAACAGACTAGTTTCGGCTACGATGTCGCCTTCAAAGGTTCTTGGTTTGTAGCAAGAAAAATGTCATTTATAAATTTTATATATATATAATATATATATATATATATATATATATATATATATATATATATATATATATAATACGTTTTCTTGTTTAATAGATTGTAATTTTAATAATTGTAATAATAATAATAATAATTTTAATGATTGTTAATAATTTAATGATTGTAATTTTCATTCCTGATGATGTTGGTACTGTTTACCAACGAAAAGCTTTGAATATAAATTACTAAATATTCTTGTATTTGAATAACTTATGTTGTTTTAAATATATATATATATATATATATATATATATATATATATATATATGTAGATTATGCAACACTGTTTTCTTGTATACGTTATCACTTTCACTTATGTACTTAAACAAGAATCTTACTTGGTATTTATGCGAGTACTTTCAAAGACTGGTTTTGTCTCCATCCTCGGGCATACTGGATGAAAACCTAAAACACGAACTTAAATGGGAAAATAAATACACCATAAAAAACTCAATTGAATTAACGGAAATACTAAAAACAATAAACATAACCAAAAACACCAAATTTATATCATTTGATATCACAAACATGTACTCTAATATACCAATTAACGAAACCATCCAAATAATAAAAAACAAATTAACTGACGTTAAAACCTACCCCAAATACACAAACCAATTCACAAAATGCCTAAAGACCATACTAAACCAAAACTATTTCATATTCAATAATAAGATATATAAACAAACAGATGGCTTAGCAATGGGATCACCACTATCAAGTATAGTATCAGAAATTTACCTCCAAAAACTTGTCACTTTTGTAGATTATGCAACACTGTTTTCTTGTATACACTTATCACTTTAGTATGCCCGAGGATGGAGACAAAACCAGTCTTTGAAAGTACTCGCATAAATACCAAGTAAGATTCTTGTTTAAGTACATAAGTGAAAGTGGTATATATATATATATATATATATATATATATATATATATATACACATGTATATGGTAAATTAATTCAATAAGCCTAAATTGATAGCTACATTAACTGTGAGTTGATATCTTTATTAATGTGCATTTTAATGTTATTAAATTATAACATTTTAACAATGTGCATCTTAGTGTTTTAGAAGTGAATTGTAAATATTATCATTAACCATATATCGACAATACTGTTTGTTAACTACTTGCACTATTTATAATTTGATTTGTGCATGCTGTTAAACACAAATTAATTGTATGTTTTTAAAATGTGGTATTATTAAACTAAATATATTCCAAGACATTGCCTTTTTGAGATCGACTGTATCTATCCTTCAATGATATATTATAATCCTTAGGTATGCAATTTTAAATTTTCTATGTAGAAATGTTTTGGGTAATTAATATTTTTAAAATATCGTTTTAAATTTTAGCTCTTTTACAATTTGAATAAAACTTTTTTTTGTTTGTACAGGTGAGACAATTGCGAAGGAGGTGATTTATTATGAAGTGAAGATTTCGGTGAGTTGCAGAAACAATGTTATAAATCACGCTTAGTATTGTTGGAATTATCGGTGTGTTAGCTGTAGCACTCGGCTCGTGTACTAACGACTAAATAATACGTCATAAGCGACCACAAGTCCAATCATAGAGGACATTGTCATCTGTGAGTTGTCGTAGATAAATCATGCCAAGAGATTTATCTGTGGGAGTAGCATTTGATAAAAACAGCGAAGTGTTGTTTGAATGCAATAAATTGCATTTATGTGTACGAATCTACAGTACCCTAATAACAAGTTATGGTTATAGATAGATGGATTTCATAGGGATTTATTCAGGGACGTGGATTCCATAATAAAGAAAACAACTGATTGAGGTCATCGAAGACGTCTTTTTTTCTACAGTAGAACCCCTCTAATTCTTCGGGCCCGAGGGGTGACGAATTTGAGAAAAAGACGAATTACAGAAGTTGTTAAATTAGCATGTATTTGTGGGTAAACATAGCACACAAATACGTAGATATGTAATGTAACTAGTTGTACTTACATGATTTAGTCGGCCGTAAATCTTAGCAACACTATTACACAACACTATAAAAGTTCCATTAGAGTATGCAGTATAGTTCATAATTACTAATACAGTACGTTACTCTATTTTCATAAAAGACAAAAAAAGCATATCGCAGTACCTTGTAAGAACAATAACACTGGCAAGAAAAAATACTGTGCATTAAATATATTTCCGTTTTAAATTTTTTTAAAGTCTGTAATTTACTTCTTTAATAAAGGATTCTTTTTTTTTTGTCTCTCATGTCTATTCGAACGACTCATGTCATGTGACTTATCTAATGGCGCCTATATATACTACGTGACATTACATACTGTGTTTATTATTATTGTGACGAATATTGTAACGTATTAAAAAATGACGAATTAGAAAGGTTCTACTGTATTTAGTACGTTTTATTGTAGACAATACAAAATGTGTTTAACTGGATAGCGAGTAGACACTTGTTTTAACCCCGGTCGAGGACTCGAGGTAGCCAACGCTTCCCACACGATGACATATCTTTTCCCTGTTCTCAAATCATTATGTCCTCACCTTACCTCATTCTATGAATCCTTTCTATTTCTTTCTTTACAAGGGGCGTACTGAGTAGAAATCTTCACGGCTCCTATAGAGAGTAGGTCTAAGGCACGTATTATGTCTTAATATATCCCTTATATCCTGCTTCAGGGGGATTTATGTTCCTGGCTTACTTATACTTTTATTCACAAGACTTTCCTGGCCTCCATTGGCTATTGGGTCTTACTGGGTTGTTGTCTATGTTAGATTTGTTTCGTCCACTTAGCATGGTTGCGTAGGTCTTTCGTGAAAGCTGAGGGTGATGTCGAGCTTTTTTCATATTAATTACTAAATATAAACCAATTTAATTAGAGCTTTCCTTACTCCTTTTTCTATTCCTTCTATTAGCTCACATTCTCCTTATATATTTTTTTTTGTACAAATATTGTTCAATCGTTATTAAAATACGTTTTCATTCATCTAATCAAGTTCAAATCCATTTTTTAAAACATGTACTGGATAACAATTGATATATATATATATATATATATATATATAAGTTATGTGAACTAATATTTTTAACTTTACTAAATAAAATGCGTACTAGGATAATTCCTGCTTACGCAGCTTTTCTATTGTGCAGGTGGTGAGGCTGTTTTAAGTTCAGTGTGTAAGTCACCTCTGTATCGAACAGACGTTTTCCACTCCATCTGAATGTACATCAGTTGTATTTGTTTTTTAAGCTAAATTATTGTAATCATTTCTAAATTAAATGTTTCGTAATTAAAGAAAGGTTTGTAAAATTAATCATTAAATAATTTTTAAAAACCTTTCAAGCTTAATCAAACACGTAACTTATATATATATATATATATATATATATATATATATATATATATATATATATATATATATATGCTGATACGTATTCCTTCACGGATGAAAAAAAAGATGAATAGTTATTATCTGGAGTACATCCGTTCATTCTGCAGTCCATAAATTCGCAGTTCCGACGTTTCGCTAGAATCTCATCCAGTATTGACGAAGTGAACCCAACAACAGTAGAAGAGCGAGTCAACTGTTGTTGGGTTCACCTCTTCAATGCTGGATGAGATTCTAGCGAAACGTCTGAACTGCGAATTTATGGACTGCAGAATGAACGGATGTACTCCAGATAATAACTATTCATCATATATATATATATATATATATATATATATATATATATATATATATATATTAAAACAACACAGGTTATTCAAATACAAGAATATTTATTATTTTATATCCAAAGCTTTTCGTTGGCAAACAGTACCAACATCATCAGGAATGAAAATTACAATAATGTAAGCTATAGGCCTAAAACATATGTTTATTTAGAAATAGAATTGTTGTTGTTAATAATTATTGATAATTATTGTTGTTTATCATTATTGATAAAAATGAGCACATAACAAAAACAGAAAAATACATAAATGATAATCAATTTTGTCAAATATATAAAGATCCTACAAATAAATTTCAAAATAAAATTAAAAATATTATAAAATCTTCATATAAATTATTCAATAAAAATAAAATTAGCAACTATATAAATGATAATCCAAAAATTCCAATATTGAATGGACTTGTGAAATTACATAAAATAGATAAACCAATAAGACCATTAATAAATTTTATAAATGCTCTATCTTATAAAATATCAAACGTTATGGTAAATATTCTTAAAGAAAAAATAGAACTAAATAATAATCATGCTATAATAAATTCTATCAATCTTATTGAAAAACTAAATGCAATTAAAATTAATGAAAATACAAAATTAATATCATTAGATATAAAAAATATGTATACAAACATACCTATAAATGAAACTCTTGAAATTATAAAATCTAAATTGGAACACGAGAAAGATAAAAAATTAACATTAGAAATTTTAAATACACTCAAAATAATACTAAATCAAAATTATTTTTCATATAATGACAAAATTTATAAACAAGAGGATGGTGTTGCTATGGGCTCGCCATTATCAAATATATTATCTGAAATATTTTTACAACAATTAGATAATAAAATA
Source organism: Prosapia bicincta (assembly GCA_036971475.1). NCBI lineage: Eukaryota > Metazoa > Arthropoda > Insecta > Hemiptera > Cercopidae > Prosapia > Prosapia bicincta. Next base: position 534,280 of record JBAIZL010000020.1, on the reverse strand, counting down.
AATGAAATTATAAAAATATATAATAAAAATGGTTATTGGGTTCGCTATGTAGATGATGGAATGTATATATCAAACAATAATAATATAAATTTAACAAATATTTTGGATAAAATAAATAAAATTAATAATAAAATCAAATTTACTTATGAAATTGAAACAAATAACAAAATAAATTTTCTAGATTTAACAATAATAAGAAAAAATGAAAAATTTGAATATATGATATACCGTAAACCAACTTTGACAAACCAAATTATACCAAATAAATCTAATCATCCATATAATCAAAAAATGGCTGCATTATATAACTTATTATATAGAATGCATAAAATACCCATGAATGAAGAAAATAAAATAAAAGAAAAAAACATAATTTATCAAATTGCATTAGAAAACGGTTATAAAAAGAAAAATGTTGACAAACTTAATTATAATATTTTTAATAAACAAAATAATAATTTAATTTGCAATAATAATAATAATACAATATGGACTTCATTTTTATTTATAGGCCATGAAATAAAAAATATCACCAAATTATTTAAAAATACAAATATCAAAATTGCATACAAAACTAATAACAAAATAATAAACATAATAAATAACAATAATAAAACAATTAATATGCATGAAAAAGGAGGTGTTTATAAATAAGAATGCAAAAATTGTAATAAAGCTTATATAGGTCAAACAAAGAAAAAATTAAAAGAAAGATATAAAGAACATTTAAATGCCTACATTAATCCAGAAATATATAAATCAAATTTCGCAAATCATTGTATTAATAATAAGCACCAATTTCCAAAAATAGAAAATATGAGACTTATAAAAGAAATTAATAAGGGATTAAGAATGAATATATATATATGAAGCATTCGAAATATATAAACACAATAATAATAACAAATTAATAAAAGAACAAATACAAATACATTCTAAATTTGATACTATATTCAATGTCTATAATGTTACAGCAACAAAATAAATTTGGCAATTTGTATAAATTTAACAACAATTCTATTTCTAAATAAACACATGTTTTAGGCCTATAGCTTACATTATTGTAATTTTCATTCCTGATGATGTTGGTACTGTTTGCCAACGAAAAGCTTTGGATATAAAGTAATAAATATTCTTGTATTTGAATAACCTGTGTTGTTTTAAATTATTAAACAAGAAAACGTATTTTATATATATATATATTTGTATTAATTGTAATTATAAAATAAAAAGTAAATAAAATATTTTTTTTCAAATCTTAGTAGAAATTGACTTTAATAATACTATTTGTTTATATTACGGTAGAGTCTTGATAATTCGGGGTAGAAGGAACCGAGACACCCCGTATTACACGGAAATACGTTACTGTTGTTAGGAAGAAGCATTATAAGAGATGAATAAAATGAGAAATTATAGACTGTCATTGGCTTCATAAATTAGAAACGAAAAAAGCGAATAGATAGTAACAAACAAACAAAATACCCCAACACCACATACTGTATAGAAACTAAAAGTGAAAATTTCAAGGAAATTCTGTACCTATTTTCCCACTTAATACTGTAATACTGTCATAAGTATATACATATGTATATATAAATTGTAATTATAAAATAAAAAATAACTAAAATAGAAAATTTTTTTTCGACCCCAGTAGGACTTACGTTGAAACTTTTTTTTTATATTACTTCTTTGTGCACCAGCCAGGAAATAAAATATAAGTGTAAAAATGACTGTTTGAGTAATTTTATATTGGTAAAATATCGATAAAACGGCGCTGTACGATTCACAGGATTAAAGCTCAGGCTTATGTAATTCCATAGAATCTCTTTTTATAAAATGAATTTTAAATCTAAGAAACTTACGTGGACCCAGGTGATGAGTTTTTGTAAGTTTCGTTTTAGTAAACGTTTCTACACCCTTATTTGGTGTAGCCTATAGTTTAATTAGTATATTTTAAAATCATTTATTTGTAGTAAAATGATGATAACAACCCCAACATTCTACGTTTGTATTTCAAGATATATGATTTCAATTGTTACTTTGTCGTTAATTGGAAATTGTTTTTCTTGAGGGCGAAAAACCGCATTCCTTTTAAATGCATAGCCCTCACTACCTCATCAGATGCAATTTCTGATGTAAATTTTTAATGTTTTTCTTTATCCTGGGATACGTTTTTTCGCTAGAACCACACGACAGAAAAGTAACCTTATTGTAACGAAAAATAAGATTTTTTAATATTATATTAATTTAAATAATGACTTTTTGAAATAGAATTTCAATTTTTGCTTTGCTGCTAGACTATTTCTTATCTTTAATTCAACCTACGTTTTTAATTAGTTGTTCAAATATAAAGAAAAAACTAACCTTGTGTGTTATCTTTACATTTCATATTTAGACTTTCAAATTTATGAGTTTGACTGTTGAATTTATTAGTCTACTTTTGCCAAAGATTAAAATTACTAGTGGCGTTTTAGAGCAACAGATAATTAAATGTGGAAATAAGTAACTCGGAAATTACAACAGTGGAGACGCAACATAATCTATGAGTAACAAAAGAAGTTGTATAAAGATTTACGCTATCATACTATTTATTAAAATATAAAATGTTTCTGAATATATAGGAAATTGTACGTGAAAATTGTACAAACTAAACCTCCAAGTAGTGTCTAAATGAAGTAGAACACAGCTGTTAGCATCAACGAGTACCATCTCTTACTTGCGAATCGATTGAAATTAGCGTCTTTTCGTCTTTTTTAATTCAACAAGAAAAAAAATCTGTATAGAAAGTTGAAGGTTTCTTGGGCTGAGGCTAACCAGTGAATTTATCCCTCAAAAAGGAAGCTCTTACATTCTTGTGGTACTACGTTCAAGTTTTAAGTGAAATGTAAATATAAATGTGTGTGTGCGTGTGTTTGTGCGCGCGCTTGCACGCGTGTGTGTTTTTAAAATGTATCAAATTTACCTTTAATCAAAACTGTATAGTTTTTTCAATTCCTTCTATTAGTTCACACTCTCCTTACATATATCTTGTGCAAATATTCAATCGATAATAAAATATTTTTTTTTCACCCAATCAAGTTCAAATATATATTTTTGTTAACCTATAGGGGATGACAATTGGTGTTAATACAGTTTTTTCAAGTAATTATTCATTAATTAAACTTTAAAAAATTGGTGTATCAGTTGGATGCGAACTGAATTATTGCATGTACAAAATTTAATACTTTGGCACTGAGCCAACGTTCCTATTGCGAGAAATCTTTACTAGAAGATATGTATTAAATTATAAAAAAAAGGTTCCTTACACAATCGAGGAATTAGAAGAGATGGGTAGAATGAGAACTTACAGACCAACGTCAGCTTCATAAATTAGAAACGAAAATAAAAAGAAATAGTTACAAACAAAAATAATAGTTCAACACCATTACATATAAAGAAAATGGAAATTGCAAGGAAATTCTCTTTCTATTTTGCCACTTAGGCTTAACTCTATGATTCTGTCATATATATATATATATATATATATATATATATATATATATATATATATATATATATATATATATTAGTAAATTATTGTAAATTCAATTATAATTCTTGTATTTGTATTTTGACTTAGTTCTTTATTAATAGACAAGAATACATATTGCGATATATATATATATATATATATATATATATATATATATATATATATATATATATATACATACATACATACATACATATTTGTGTGAATTGTAACTAAAAAAGAAAAAGTAACTAAAATAAATTTGTCTTTGTTGGGGAAAACAGAAATAAGAACGAGATGGAAAACTTCAGCCTCCTCTCCTCCTCGCTATTCCGATGATTTCGAACAATTAGTCTGTCTAACAGCAATACTACAAATAAAACATACCATGTTAGTTTGATTAAACTATTTGCTTTTTCCTGGCAGGGCCGTTCGTATCGGGCTGCGTTGCCGTCATCGGTCGCGTGTTGCGCCATTAACTTTTCACCTCTTTGAATAAACCATTAATCACAAGGGCTACTAAAGCCCATTACTTTGTATTTATTTTATGGCGAAATCGATCCAACCTTTACTAAGCAAATAACAACCCACGTCACTGACAAAACTGAAATATATTTAAAGGGTTCTTTCGTTCGTTCTAATCTGCCTTACATGCTGTGTTTTTGTCAATATCTATAAACTGTTGAATAATAAACGTTATCTTTTTGGTGGGTAGTTTAGTTTTCCATGAATGTTTTTTTTTTAGGCCTGACAGAACTGAAACTGAATGTTTCGACTGGGTTTAATATTCTCTAATATTTCGTAGGTTGTTCTAGAAGTAAATAGTTAATCCTTCTCACTAGCTACTTGGTAAAACAGGTTAGCACTGTCAGACAGTTGCATCATGTTCAGCATTGCACGTCACTGGTAGCTGATGGCATTCGTCGTCGGATCTTCATTGAGTCCTCACGCGACATTACCGTCACTCGCACTGAACGGTTTAACCCTCCAAGTACGTGTCGTGGGTTAGTGGCTAATCTTGCCTGAAACAAGTGTTGACGGGCTCTCTTTTCGGCGGAACAGTGTGATGGTTTTATAGTCCTAAATGAAACAAACAGTTTTGTTTTAATTGTAATTTTGTCTTATCTTTGACGATCGTCGTATCCAACGAGATGATGCAACGTTGCTTGGAAATAAATGTACAATTATTTTTTCACATTTTTTAAAGACGATTACATATTCTCTGATTCTCAACCTAGGGGTGGGTTTAGAAGAATTTATTGTTAGAAGGTGAGTGTATTTTTTTTTAAAATGTAAAGTATGTGTTGTGCTTAGAATTTAACAGTAGGCCTAATCAAGAAATTCTCCAAATTGTTTCTCATTCCAAAGCTAGATAGAACATGTATGTTAAAATCTGACTTTTGATGTCAGATCTAAAGATTAAAATTGATGATAATACATCTATACAGCAAGTTTACGGATGAAAAATTTATTTTTTACGTGCTATGATAATTAAACATTTTCAAAACTATCAACTCTTTGAACCTCAAGCTATAAGGTCATAGAAATAATCCAAAGATTTGATAGAGTTTAAGGTTTTACAGAGAACATTGGTCTTTTGCAACGACGCCTTCAGAATTAAAAGCCAAACACTTCATAATTTCCATTTCTCTCAAAAATTCAAAATATCTTATTACGCCATCAGGGGATTTAGTAACAATGTAAAATGAAATTGGAGGCCATTTCCCTTGTGTTAGTTTAAAGTATTTAGAGTTGACAAGAGATTTCTTTAAACCGAAATTTATGATTTACTTCCTGATCATATTCAGGAACATACAATCTCAACCAAACGGGGATGTTTGTACAATCACAAAACAGGAATATTAAAGGTTTTTTTAAATCTATAGTCCTGTTTCCCTATAACTTGTTTAGGGAGCGAACAAAGTTGTTTTTGCAAAGCTGTTGGTTCAGTTTTCATTAACAATTGCTTGTGAATTTAGAATTTTTCCTCAACATTTGTTTGTGAATCTACATTTTCAATTATTTGTTTGTGAATCTTGAATTTTTCATCAACAATCTTGATTTGTTTGTAAATCTGAAATTTTTCATCAAGATATGCTTGGGAATCTAGATTTTTCATCGACATTGTGTGTCAATTAGGATTTTTCATCAAGATATGCTTGGGAATCTAGATTTTTCATCGACATTGTGTGTCAATTAGGATTTTTTTCATCATGATATGCTTGGGAATCTAGATTTTTCATCGACATTGTGTGTCATTCAGGATTTTTCATGATTATTTGCTTGTAAATCTGGATTATTCACTAACATATACCATAATATAGAGCAAGGCCGAATGTTGTAGGTTGCGTTAAGGTGTGTTTTGCCACAGTTAAAATCAATTATTCAAAAACTCGCCAAGGTCCAACACAGGGTTGGAACGCAACATAACCTATGAGTAGACTAATAAAAACAGCTGTTGTATAAACTCATACGCTATTACACAACTCCATGAAATACAGACACATTTCTGAATATGTAGGAAATTGTATTTGAAAATAATGCAAATTTAATCTCTAAATGAAGTAGAAAACACTTGTTAGCATTAACTTTCGCAATGTTTGACTTTTAGATATTATCAAAACAATTCATTTATCTCCCTATACTCTCGTAATACTTGTAAAAGTGGACTACAGAAAACGCTCCTAGCCTAGAATGTTGTATTATGACCGTTGTTGGGCTAACTTAACATAACCTAATCTAACGAGCTCAGTTCTATGGCCTACTTCTTGTATTGTATACACATGTTTGAAGAGGCGAGGCGTTAATGTTCAGAGGGGATACAGTGCGGAAAGGTTAAGAACCCCTGGCCTATGAGAAGCTATCAGCATCGTGACCAAACGTAACTCCTAATGGTGGCTAATAAAATTATATGGGAACGCTTCTCGCTATAGGAATCTGGTGTAATCAAAATACTCCAGAAGAAATTAAGAACAGGCCTAAGCGCAAAAGGTTTGACGGTTGTAGAACTTGCAGAATTAAGAACGACTATTTGAAAGAGTCCAGTTGCGATTTCCTTAAGTTGTCATTAACGTCCAGGGTCGGTATAAGTACATTCCAATGGTTCGGTCACTGGTTGCAGCCAAGATGTCTTCAACACTAGAGCCAGTTGCGATTACACTAAAGTATAGGAATTATGGTCGACGTTTATGACGTCACAATATATTCAACTGACGCAAATACTATTATATTAATTATGTACAAATCCAAGTAAAACAGGATGCGAAAGTCGTGATGCAGAGACGTCGCGCGATGGGGAATCTTGCAAGTGTAGAGGGGTATCTATTAGTAACTCCCGTATAGTGTGCTTATGTAGAGGGACATAAACACGTCTTGAATTTACCAACTCGGCTCCGAGAACGTGCATGCCATATTTTGAAACCTTGCACTAAGTGTGAAATGTCGCTACTTACAACGAGCGATGTTCTGTGTTTGGTCAAAGAATTTCTGTTTAATGTTGAGACGAATATACGTTGAGTTATGCGCGTCTGCAAGCTGGAACTAGAAACTAACGCGTATCAAAGAAGCACGCTTATTGTTGCATCAGCTGTGATATCAGCTGCTCTGCATGTACACCTGGCTATTTTTTATATTAACCGTGACTGACAGCAATCTATCGTAAATTGAAGAGTAAACACTCATTACTGTGATAACGAAAGTAAATGTTTCGATAAGAAAAAACTGTCAGAAGTCAGGTTTTTTCGGCAATAGCCTAACCCTCTTCGAAAAGTTAAAAAAAGGAGAATATAGTTTGAAAGCTATTAGCTATAAAATAATATTAGGGGTCTAAAAGATATGAATTTATTTAAGAATCGGATAGAATGAATAAAATCACCTTAAGATGGGTTCGTTTTATAAAGATATAGAACCATTTACATATTTTCTTTCAGAAATTATTCTTAAACAGTGTTGGTCAATTTAAACGTGCTTATGATTTGCTACCGCACGAGTCAGAGAATAATAAGATGGCGGGGACACTTAGATGCGAAAGTTCACAATGAGGTATCACCAGTGTTGTCATATTTATGGAAGGAGTGTCAGAAGGAATTTGCGCAAGGAACTCAGAAGTCAGTACGACACGATCAGTCAACAAGTGCACTATTTGACAATACTGCCTCCCACCGATGGCCCTTTCTCAACCTCGACTAGAAAGTAGGTTAAAAAATGCAATATTGGTGAAGTAGTCTAAGCAAGAAAACGAGTTGCAAACAAGAATACGGTAAACTGCATCAAAAGTTTTTTAACTACTTGATAGGTTATGGAAATCTACAGATAAACTCTAAAAAACAGTAAAGAAATTGTAGAAAGTTTATTTTGTATTTAACCTTTTTTGAATTTTTGAAGTCCATAACATAGTAGCAATGAGTATTTAATTTTTGTGATGGCATTCCAACAAAGCCAGTCTCGGGAGGGCATTGCTTTCTATAAATATAATAATAAAGCAAATTTCGTGTAGTCTGGCAACTTCCTAGTAACTAGAGTTTGAATTAAACGGGCCCCTCTAATACAGTTTAGATTGCTATCCATCCACCTGTAACCTAGAAATGTTTAAATATAACTGTTCATATTTCTAGTTCGCTATTTGCAAAACTTTATAACACACTGCGTCATTATAATAATCGCTTATCGTGACAATTAAGGCGTTGGTTAGGAAGAGCTGCACATTATTATGGCGTTTTTTATATGACGGCTTTTTTTTACCAAAAGCCAACTGGACCCCTTTCAGCCACTCTAAATAAAACTGAACCATTTAAATATGTTGTATGAAATCAGTTGTTGCAACGGGTCGTGAAGAAAAAGCTAGATAAACGTGATAAAGGCAAAAGATACTAGCTAACGGTCAGGAATGGAGGTAAATACCTGTTGCATTGCAACCAAGAAAATTTACCAAACAATAAAAGTACAGCTGCGAAAGAAAAAATGTATATCTATTAAACAAGGAATAGAGCAAACCTTTTCTAAATTCTTGTGTTAACTGGAGCAGATCTTAAGTATTGGGCGTCAGTTGATTTTATTTTTATACAAAGCCATAATTTTGTTTTTTAAAAAAAGTGCCTGCGTCAGGAGTATTATCTAACAAACGTATTTCTATATTTCAAATTTGTATTGCAGTTTATTTTTTCTTGTAAATAAAGATAAAATTAAATACTTACTTGTCAGTTTGTTTAGTTTTTGTAAATCAAATACATTTTTATCACTTTTTGGTGCAAATACTGATGCTTATGCAATAGTCCAACGTGCGTGGAGGTTATGTTAGTCTTAATGCATAACTTTTAAATTTAATTTTTGAACTGGAATTTTTTAAATTCTGAGGTTAAATATTTTCTGGTTTGTAAAATAGGTTAGGGCCAATATTTTAATTACGGCTTAAACATGGCAACCCATAGCATGTTTTTTTTTAATTTGGAATTTTCCCAGATTTTTATTTTGGAGGACCAGATTTAATAAAGTTTTGTCATGTCTCTTTGAATTTTTAGACATTAATAACAGTTAATAAAATTTTATATCTAAAATACAGAAAATAATACAAGTCGTTTGACTCTAAGTAGTTATATAGTTTGCGATTGACCAGAGTAGTAGTTATTTGGTATAAAATATTTTGAGGTTAGGTTGAAAGTAGTGAATTACATGATTTTTAAAAAATAGTATCGTATTTGATGAATTAATAATTATTGTCAATTATTATTGAATGATAAGTAGAACTTCAATTTTGTTAACAGATTTTAATGTCTATATTTTAAATAGAATTGTAAACAATATGTGTGTGCTATTGAAAAGATAATCAGAAATTAATTAGCATTTTGTTAAAATAAATGCGTTTGACTTGCGAGTCAGGTACAACTATTTATTTACACAGGCAACGTTTCAATAACGGGTACGTTAACGTCATCAGGCCTTATTCCTCCTGCACTCTCTAGTCCATGTGGAGTTTATTGCTAGCACACATAGATAAGGTGCTGTGAGTAAATGAAAACTTATGTGCGCTGTTTTCATAAATATACTAAGGTTTTTTTTAATAGAGTGCAGGAGGAACAAGGCCTAATGACGATAACGCACTCGTTATTGAAACGTTGCCTTTGTGAATAAATAGTTGTAACTGACTCGGAAATCAACCGCATTTATTTAAACAATAATCTTAGCCAGATTTACACAATAAATTAGCATTTTGTTTATATCGGATAGATTTTATTGAGTAAAGGTTTGGTGTTACTTAAATTAACTGAGATCTTTTTAAACTGCAGTGTATGCGTTGCCATTGACCTGTCTGTAAAGAACCTGTTGACTGACCGTAAAGAGAAAGGACTCTTCCCGCTTTCTCATGTCTCTTGGTAGCAGATTGTTACATGTTACGTTCTTCTCAGAAACATCTGGTTTGCACAGTGCAATCCCTCTAATTCCCAGTAAGCAATCAGACGCGTTGTGATTGTTTTCGCGATATTATCAGGTTGTAACAACTCGTCCTTATTGTACTCGTGTATATTTTATATATGTGCATACACATTTTTAAGGGTAAATTTCCAAACTCCAGACACTTGCGTTGGGAAAGTCGTCTTAAGCTTATCGTTCTACGTACGGGGTTGTCTATACGATTATATCATGTGTCGTATCGTATGCATTCAGAAATATTAACTCTATTTAATATATGCTAGCAGATATTTAATTTAGTTTTATAGGACCTACTTGATAAAATTTAAATTTAAATTAGGTAAGGTTGACGGTTGCGGCAATACCTTCGATGGTTTTCGTTCGTATAGGCCTATATAAACGTCTGTGTAATGTTTTCATAAATTTTCTTGAAGTTTAAGTTCGGGTTAGTTAGTTTAATATAAACACTTTTTTCCTGTTGTATTGTAAGTGTAACGTGAAAGTTAGATGTAGGATGAATTTTAAACTAAAAGTTAATGTAAATAAGAGGAAACCTAGGGCTTAGTGGTCTAAATAATAAAAAAGGATATTACAAAGGGGATACAGAGAAAATATGCAGCTCGTAAGAAAGTACAAATGTAGCTAGGACATCTCTTGTAGATACTGACTATCGCCTTAGTTCGACAACCAATCAAACATTGTATAAGACTGGTTCATTGTTTAAGCGAACAATATGTCGTTATTTCGCGCAGGTTTTGTCCTAAATGTGAACACTTGTATTTTTTTGACATCGATAGTTTTTATTTTAACGTAATCGGATTAAGATATTCAAATTTAATTGTATTGTTTATTACAATGGGATATTTCAAATCTACATTTTCCCGTCAAAAGTTACCACAGTTGTTGAATGGAAAATTCAAACCGAAAGTTGAAATTGTTTAAAACATATAGTTACAATCAGAAAAAAACTTTCAAACAACATATTTGCATCGAGATCCGAGTTATTCATTTAATGACATGAACAGTATTGTTTCTAAATTACTTTGGAGTTGCTTTCTACAATAAAACACTTCCGCAGAAGCTTCACAGATGGCCTCAGTTATCAGAAAACATTGCCTATATTAGTGCGCAATAACAGCAGTGAAACACCGCTTCCTGCATATATCGATAAAGCCATATAACCGATCCCCTCCGGACTTCCTGGCTCCCTAGCGATTGATTCAGTATATCCGTTGAAGAGCATTGTTAAAACACTTTGACCAGCACTTTTACTGTTTATAACGTTGTTCAATTACAATTTGAGCCGTTAACTCATTTAACGATCCTTAAAATATAACGAGCTTCGTTTTGTATTTTTCATTATATCTGACAGTATACATAAAAACACTCCAATAGAAATACACATATCTTTATTTATGATTCCAAGTTTGAAAGGCAAATTGGGTTTGCAGAGTTAAGCTTTGGTTTTATCGAAATCATGTTGCCGTTCGTGACAAGCTGGTTGTAAATTACTTATTACACTTTTTCTATTACTTGCGACTAGACTCTTTGTTAACTAAAGTTGTTAAATTGTTAACTTACACTTGGAGGAAACGTTTTTGTCTTACGACTTCTTCGGACGAGGCTGAAGAAGTTAACAAAAACTTTGGTTTTAGTCTTATTAGAATATTTCCACTTAATTTGCTAATATTAGTTCCTAAAAATTGTACTTAATACCGGAAATAATTGTCCTAAATGAACAGTAGGGCCTACAACTAGAGGAATTTATTTTCTCCTAAAAACGTATCGTTCGGATATGTAAGATTTATTATAGGTCAGAATCATTGATGTATGAGTTCCTTGGTAATAAATAAAAACTGATCACCATTTGCCATGTTTTGAAATGTTTTAGAAGAATAACAGATGGCGAACATAAAGGCGTAGGCGCCTAGCCCTTAACATCTAATCTCTTCGTACAAAGAATCCAAAGATAGATGCTAATGTACAGTCCAGCTGTGAGTTCTCGCCCCCACGAATCCAACCTCAAACTAGTGCTCCCGACCGGGTGATTAGCGTCGGAGCCAGGACCCGTGATAGGAGCCCGAAAGTCCTACTGTATGGTCTGTACTGGTGGACCGGACGATACTCTACCAGACACTACGGCTTCGCCCGCTATTCCAGAACTACTCGGGACCAGTAGAATCTTCAGATGACTGGTTTTCCATACTTTTTATTGCTAGAACTCCGTCACAGGAACATATTCCGTTGCCCGCCAATTACATCGGGAAGGTGGTGTTGGGTTTTATCCGAGCACATTAACAAGCAACAAAATAAACTTATTTAGACTACATTATAAACAAGAATAAGAGATATAAATGTCTCCGATCAGAAATATTGGGCAGAACTTGCATTAATAATCTAATACAAAAACCTCCCTTTATAAACACATGAAACTATATAAAATCAAGTTTCGTCTATAAAATAAAGGACTATGTTATCGTATATAACACTATAGTTGCATTACAAAAAGCTATAGTGTCCGGGTAGGTTAGGTATTGCTAGAAAAAAATAAGTTTTTACTTAAACTGATCGATTGCTGAAGTGAATAACTTGCCTAAATTTCCCTCGCTTTTGCAGTAGGAGGCTTATATGTAATTTTAAGACATACTTAACATTGGTTAACTTATGTTGAGAAAGTTTAAGTTTTATTTCGTTAACTAAACCTATCCAACTGGATACTTTAAAAGAACATTGTAAAATAGCTACATAATATGGTAGTAAAATATAGTCTTTTGTTTAATTAGGAAAATTTGATTTTATTTATTTTCGTTTATGTTGATTAAATAAAATGTTTCGCAATAAAACCACGTCATTAATTTTTTTTTTCTTCGAATGTATATTTAAGTAACTAATATATATAAATATGAAAAAAAATAGGATTGATGCAGTCTTTGTCAACTGTTACCCATTCGTCGTCATTCATAGTACGTTTTGCAAATGTGAAAGTTGTCTTTATTTAATGACATAAATTCAAGATAACTGTGCGTGCGCAGTATCACTTTACCACACGCGCATGCGCACATGAGTGATTATTCTTCAGTATGGCTTTTCCCTCCGAACGCGTAAAACCTATTTGGCCTGGTCATACTTAAGTATATAGTGCGGACCACATAACCGTGCACTTGGCCTTGACAGATCGCAGTAGGCGAGACGGAAGGTAGAGGGTCAGTATAAATACATTCCTACAAACGTGATAAAGACTGTTAAAACACTGACTTGCATGAGACGGTTAATATTAGATAAATTCGATGATAAATTACCTTCGGTATGAAATAACAAACAGTATTGATATAGGCCCTATGTGTAGACATGTCGAATGCGAAACTGTTGATGTATAGAAAATTCTGAATATATATCATGTTTTAAGAAGTGGTAGTACACGAGAAATGCCGTGCCAAGTGCACGATTACGTGACCCGCACTATACCTTAAGCTAAAATTATTACAAACACATACATTGAGATCAATTGAGTCTCCGAGAAGCCGAGGGATATGTGACATTGTTGCAATTTTAGAGACAGTTAAACTATAAAAAAATGTAGCAAAGGGAAGTGCCTGAATATTCAACTGGTTCCAAGATCTGGCAGGGAATATATTTACAACTCATCTATGATTTATCATTAGCTTTTAGCTTTATTTTCTTATAGTACGATTACCATTTACCTGTCTTTATTAAACATAGAAAACTTGTGATTTCCTAAACAAAGTAAACATTCAAAACGTGTGATTTGCTATATAAAATAAACATAGAAAACGTTTACTTTATTTTGGAAATTACACGTTTTCTATGTTTATTTTATATACATTTAACCTAAATAAACATTTAAAACAGAAGTTTGTTTCTTGTATTGGCCAATGACTCTTCAAACTGTAGTTACCTGAAGTTGGAAGTACCAAAGTTTTACCACGACGAAAAATCAGTACTGTACTTTAAAGCAATCATTTTATTGTAGACAATAAGGTTAGTGTTAAACGTTTGACATATTTATGGTCTGTAAGGGTAACCTAATTTATCTTCCAAATTGTTTCGTCGTCTTCTGTATTTTTTCGTTAAGTAATACAGTAGAACTCCCTCCATCCAAACTAAAACAGCTGATTATCAGAATTTCTTTCAGATTAAACAAAAATTAAAACAACTTTCAGAAATTAAGAAGGAAACCTAATCGCAGAAACATACTGCTATATAGAAAATAATGATTCTGTCTTCATGTGCTGTTGACCTTTTCTCTGCTAAGCTAATGTAGGCGCAATGGAAACATTATTTGGATGCTAGATCACTCTCTGTGCAGTTGACTGTCGATTGTCGCCAGGTGCTCGTCCCGTCCCGACTTGGTTAGATTTTACAATCAGTCTGCATTGGTCCGTTGTTTTGTTTGTGAGTGCATATCGTCGTCCCTATAGCTTCTAAAAAAACGAGTTTTCTCATCGTTAGCGGATAAACCAATTATAGACCAATGAGATAAAGAGTTTATGGGTAAACAGTTGGATGCAATGTACGGTGTTTGATAATCAAAGATTTCAGACATTGAAAGGAGCAAAGCTACACTTTTAAACTTTGTGTCAATGCTTGAAAATAGGGTGAATGTTCTTCAAGAAAATCAATGAAGGCAGCAAAAAACAACGAATTAGAAGATGCCGTTTTCAAGTTGTTTTTGCAACAACTTTCTTTGAGAAACCCAATTTCTGGTTCGATTCTTTGTGAATAGCTAAGATCTTAGTTCAGAAGATTTCAAATATAAAGTTTTTTTCCTCTCATTTGCAACGTACAGTCGTTAATTAAAATTGACTTTGTTTTCGGAAAAAATCTATTTATACGAAGTTTTGTTTATCGAATGCGGTCCGTTGTCAATTGATTCGGATAGTTGGAGTTCTGCTGCAATGCAGTTATTAATATTTTAGGATTATGAACTGTGGATTATAAAGTAACTATACACCGACAATAAAACTCAGTAATTACAATGAAATTAATTTATTTACTGCAACACTTGATGTACATTTCCAACTAACCATCTTCAGAAGTAGGCCTACTACAGACGGCAAACATACTTTAAGTTTCTACCTATAGGCCTACTTTAAGTTTCTACCTATAGGCCTACTTTAAGTTTCTACCGATAAGCCTACTTTAAGTTTCTACCTATAGGCCTACTTTAAGTTTCTACCTATAGGCCTACTTTAAGTTTCTACCTATAGGCCTACTTTAAGTTTCTACCTATAGGCCTACTTTAAGTTTCTACCTATAGGCCTACTTTAAGTTTCTACCTATAGGCCTACTGTTTCTGACCACCCCGCAGGGGGGTGCGGACTAGCCGCACCTACGAGGGGTTTGGCGTCCCTCGCGGTACCCTAGCCTAACACTACACCACTCACAAAGCATACACACACACACACATACACACACCAACACAATCTATACACACTTCAACACTTACATCTTCTCTTAGGGAACTTGACTGGTCAGAATCGTTGCGCGTTGGGAGTGCTGAAAGGTCCAGAGCTTGACAAACTCTGGTCTGGGACGCTGATGTGAGCTTGCTCTGCCGAAGACGTATGCGCGGTTGCTGGTCCGCTAGCCACTTCGGTCCTTGGTCAGGGAGTGTCCGCGGTGCCCAGGTGTCGGAGCCTGTGCACAGTATTACGAGTTCTCGACTGATGCCCATCCAGTCGAGCTAAGGAGGAAACTATGGGCCCCAGAGTTCTGGGGGTTGGAAATGATCGAAAGTGATCCATGGGTGTACCCGTTCTCATAGTCTCGCCCGTAACGCCTGACACGATGGTTAGCTTAATAACAAATTACGGAAAACCAACAAATGTCCAACCAGTTTAATGTAAAGAGGCGTCGTGAGGTTTCTCCGAAAATGCCTAGAGAAGTAAATAGGGGGAAAGAAATGAATCTAGAATCACCAAAGTTCTTAATTGTGTCTTGCACAGAAACTGGAAAAGATCTGTCAAAGGTATCGCCTTTTGTAATACAAAAGGCTATAACTGGATGTGCAGCAGGATCCGTCTCTTCCATAAGGAAGTTACGGAACGGAACACTGCTGTTGGAAACAAGCAATTCAAAGCAGTCACAGCTATTATTAAAAATGACCTCCTTCTTTGATCAGGTCAAGGTTTCGGTGGCTCCCCACAAAACCTTGAACTCATCAAAGGGAGTAATATCATGCAGGGATCTGTTGTATGTCCGTGAGGACGAACTCAAATCAGAACTTGTATAAGAAGGCGTAACAGATGTCGTACGAATTATGAGGATGGAAAACGGTCAGAGAGTTCCAACAACATCAATTATCCTGGCATTCGGGAAACATTCTGGCATCTATCCCGGAATATTTATATGCTGGCTATCAACGGCTTTCTGTTAGGCCCTACGTTCCCAATCCACGCCGGTGCTTTAAATGCCAACGTTTTGGACACGTAAGTTCTTCTTGCTCCAAGCCAGAGGTATGCGGACAGTGTGCATCTGAAGGCCATACTGATAAGGTTTGCACAAGTGCACCGAAATGCTCAAACTGTGCTGGTGATCACCCTGCTCGCTCCTTTAACTGCCCAAAGTTCAAGGAGGAGAAAGCGATCCTCAGCATAATGGCAAAGGACAAAACATCTTTCCACGAAGCGAAAAAGAAGTTCAAGTCAACTCAACCTAGACTTGAAACGAAATCTTATGCCTCAGCTATCACCACTGAGAAGTCGTGTTCCAACTGCGTTGAGCTAAAACAAGAAAATTGAAGTTCTCACGGAGCAAGTTAGCCAGCTATTAGCTTTGGTGACGAAAAATTCTGTTTCCAACTTAAATAATAATGTTGAATGTGCGAAGAAATCGCCATTGCCAGATACCTCTGGTAGAGTTAGAAGAAGCAAGACACTATTAGAGACAAGTGTGAAACCTATTCCAACTATGAGTAATAATAATAAAAATAACAATAACAACAATACTGCACCTGTGAAAGTGGGTGCAAAATTAAAAGCGACTCAAAAGAGGATCATTTCTAACTCCCCTTCTGAGTCAAAAAATTCCTCAGATTCCACCACTACAATAGTGGTGATGGATTCTGATGACTCTTTGCCTGGAACGTCCAACATTCCAGGCCAGCAAATTGTCAATGACGGCAGTGAGAGCCAGGTGAATCCATTTCACTAAAATACAATGTCCACACCTAAACAAACCGTGATTCAGTGGAACATTAACGGTGTTAGAAGTCACATTGAGGATCTCAAGTTAATTGTAAGGGATGTGTCCCCTATGTACATTTGTATTCAGGAGACACATCTTCATGAATCGCACAATTTCCATCTAAGGGAGTATTCAGTTTACAGATCAGACTTCGTTACAGAAAATCGAGCTAGAGGTGGCGTAGCCATTCTAGCCCGTGACTGTGTCGACGCCGTTTCTCTGAACTTAATAACTCCTTTACAAGCAGTAGCAATTCAAACAGCTGTTCCATACAAACTCACTCTCTGTTGTGTCTACCTCCCACCAAGTGACAACCTGCAACAGAGAGATCTTGTAGACCTTATGAATCAGTTGCCGACTCCGTTTTTATTAGTGGGCGATTTCAATGCCCACCATGTTTCATGGGGTTCCCCAGAATGCAACCCGCGAGGTAATCTGATCGAAAGCATCAGATCGGAACTGGATTTATACCTGCTAAATGACGGTTCTCAGACACATTTAGCAGCGTCAACAGGTGGATGGACAGCTGTAGACTTGTCATTGTGCAGTCCTTTCTTGGCTACAAGGCTAAAATGGTCAGCATTGCCTGATCTTTACAGTAGCGACCACATTCCTATTGAGATCTCTTTGTGTGACTCCTCACCCTGTTGTGTTCGACATCCCCGTTGGATCCTGAAAAAAGCCAACTGGGAACAATTTTCACAAGATCTAGAATCACTGGACGTGGATTACTTGGCTCCCATTGATGACATTGTAAATTCATTTACAAAAACCGTTTTGAATGCCGCCGGAAAGGCAATTCCGAAAACCTCATCCAAACCACGACGACCACCTGTTCCGTGGTGGAATGATGAGTGCACTGTGATCCTTCGTCAACGGAGAAAAGCTTTGAACCAGTTCAAGAGACATCCAACGAGTGAAAACCTGGAAAAATATAAAATCTTCCGTGCAAAAGCACGGAGAATATTTAGGCAAAGTAAACGAGAATCATGGTCGCAGTACATTGGCACAATTACAAGAACTACAGCTCCATCTACAGTATGAAAGAAATTACGATCAGTCTGTGGCATTTCCGTTCCGATGCCATTAATTTCATTAAGGCATCCGGATGGAGTTATGACCACGGACTGTGAGGAAATTGCCAATGTGCTAGCGTTATCGTTTTCAAAACATTCTTCATCTTCTGCATACAAGGACGCTTTCCAGGTGTACAAACGTAAACAGGAAGCCTTACCTTTCACCGTTGGAGT
Source organism: Prosapia bicincta (assembly GCA_036971475.1). NCBI lineage: Eukaryota > Metazoa > Arthropoda > Insecta > Hemiptera > Cercopidae > Prosapia > Prosapia bicincta. The sequence continues at coordinate 515,908 of JBAIZL010000020.1, read as the reverse complement.
GTCTGGAGATTCTTGTTTAAATAACCATTTCTCTATCGACGAACTAGAGTCAGCTCTCTCGTCAACGAAGGATTCTGCTCCAGGCCCGGATGATATTGTATACTCCATGATTAAAAATCTACCACCGTCGGCAAAACTAGTTCTCCTTCGGATATACAACCGTATATTCGAGGAGCACGGTTTTCCCGATGCATGGTTAGAAGCGACAATAATTCCTCTTCTAAAACAAGGAAAGGACAAAACTAATCCCAGTAGTTACAGACCCATCTCGCTGACCAGCTGCCTATGCAAACTACTGGAGAAGATGGTCAATCGTCGTCTTGTCTGGTATCTAGAAACAAACAAACTTCTTTCTAACGTTCAGTGTGGTTCCAGACAAGGACGTTCATCAGTTGACCAATTGGTTTTGTTGGAGTCAGCTATACAGAATGCCTTCATCTTACGACAAACACTGGTAGCTGTTTTCTTCGACCTCGAGAAGGCATATGACATGGCATGGAGAAGAGGAATTTTGAACGTATTGAAATCATGGGGTATACAAGGTAACATTCTTGCGTTTATACAAAATTATTTGAATAACAGGACTTTCCGTGTACGTCTAGCAGGCATATATTCTGATCGTTGCGAACTAGAGAATGGTGTACCACAGGGTGGCGTTTTGAGCGTGACGCTGTTTGCTGTTGCCATTAACAGCGTCACTTCAAACGTACAGTCACCGGTCCACTGTTCCCTGTTTGTAGACGATTTTTGTATATATATGGCTGCTAGAAGTATGGCAACAGCGGAAAGATCCTTACAATTAGTAATTAATAAATTGCAAGAATGGACCAAATCTACGGGCTTCAAGTTTTCGGCTTCGAAGACCCAGTGTATAGCATTTAGTCGTCGCAGGCAACATCAGGAACCTATTCTTTATCTTGATGGTACGCGGCTTCAAACCGCGGATAATGTGAGATTTTTGGGTCTTTTATTTGATAAAAGACTTTCATGGAATCCGCATGTGCGTGATTTGAGGACCCGGTGCAGCAAGATATTGGATATGTTGAGAGTTCTAAGTGGTACAAATTGGGGAGCAGACAGAACCTGTATGCTCCGTTTCTATCGCGCCGTTGTAAGATCGCGCATAGATTACGGCTGTATAGCCTATTCATCTGCTCGACCTACGGTTCTGAAACTCCTGGATTCAATACATCACGCTGGTCTTAGACTTTCTACTGGTGCTTTTAGATCAAGCCCAATCTCCAGCCTTCTAGTTGAAGCTGGAGAACCATCTCTCTCTATGCGACGTCAAATGCTACAAATATCATATTACGCTGGTCTTCGAAGTAAACCTAAACATCCGGCATTCAAAACAGTTTTTGATAACTATCTCGAGGATCGTTACAATGTGCGTCAACGTTCAACTGCTCCTTTCGGAATAAGAACGTTGCGCATTTTTAGAAATCTAAATTTAGAACATCCACCTATATTCGAACGAACATCATGCTACATCCCTCCATGGACAATACAAAAGCCAAAATGTGACTTCTCATTGTCCATGTACCTAAAAAACAATACTCCTGACGTTATTTATCGTCAGGAGTTTTTGCAGATTCAACAAACTCACCAACATACTGTGACTATATTCACAGACGGTTCAAAACTGGACAATGGGATAGGTTGTGCATTTTATATGGAAGGACAAACTTTCACTTACGGATTGCCCTCAGCCTGTAGCGTTTTTACTGCAGAACTTTATGCAATTTTCCAAGCTTTAAGATCAATTCCGTCTGCAAAATCTAAATATCTTGTGTGTTGTGATTCCAAAAGTGCTCTCCAGGCTATTCAGGAAATGTACACTAAGAACCCTTTAGTTGGAGACATCTTGTGCTCTATACACAGGCTCCAATTACGAGGTGTCGAGGTGTCATTTCTCTGGGTGCCTGGTGTGAATATTGAACCGTCTCTGTGACTGTGGAATATTCGGAAACACTAAAGCAGATGAAGGTGCAAAATTAGCTACAGGTATGTTGCCATCGACACAACGTGTGATGGCATCAGATTTTGTATGCAAAGTTAAAACTACACTATTCTCTGTTTGGAATGAAGAATGGCAAAATGTAAATAGAAACAAGCTGAGGGACATCAAAAATACCGTCCTACCATGGAGGACATCTGTTCGTTCGAATCGTAGGGAGGAAGTGGTGGTAACTCGACTTCGCATCGGCCATTCTTTGTTAACGCATGGATGGTTGATGCGACATGAGGATCCACCACTATGTCCGTTTTGTAGAAATAATATTACAATCAAGCATATCCTGCTTGATTGTGATAAGTTGGAAACTTTGTATATACGTTACGGTCTTCGAGTTAGTTTAAAGGTGGTTTTAAGGGACGATGTCACGGCTATCGACCGTGTCATCGCTTTCTTACGCCACCTGAATCTATTTAATAATATTTAAATTATATATAATTTTAGTTTCTTTCTTTTTAGTTACATTTAGTATTAAACATTTATTTTATTTTATTAAGTTGGTTAGTTCTATTTTGAAATAATTATTTAAAATAAAATTTTAGTTAGGCGATGATAACCTCAATAGGGTTTTCGCCTGGAAAAAAAAAAAAAAAAAAAAAAGTTTCTGACCATTGTAGAGGCAGTGTTAACAGATCGAAATTATATTGTTCACCTTATATAAAAGCAAACAAAAATCTTTCAATGTTGCGGAGTGAATTTTGTAGCCTATTAATGAATAAAACAGAACATTTGAGAAACACAGAAGCACGCTGTTTAAAATGTTATTCCCTACCAAGTTGAAATGCAGACATCAATTAAACACAGGAAATACCGAGATGATTTGGCGATAAGGCGGCGGTGCAGAGTCCGTCGGACCGTCGTTGGGAGCGGATGTCCAAAGTTACATCTCGCTAATTCCAGTGAGGCGCTTCTCTCATTAATTTCGCAATGAAAATTGTTTCTCCAAAGACGAATTCTTTGCATTAGTGTTATAGGCGGGCATCCGATGGCACTCAATATCCAGGCTTCAGTCATATAGGCGGTACTCTGAAGTAGGCGTATTGTTAATGGACAATCTTTCACAGATAACTTGCAATTTGTTTGAAAATGCATTTATTACAGGATACAGGTTGATAAACCAAAGTACATAGTTAAGAAATTGTTGGGAAAAAAGTGTTTTATTACATGAAAACGTGTTCCTAATTTTTTTGAATTTTGTAAAGTTATATGTTAATAATGTTGTTATTATTCCTTAATGCAATGCTGTTATATTCCTCTCACTATATCCTACAAGGGGTTATAGTATTTATTAAGCCTTTGGCTTAAAATAAAAATAATTCAATACGAACCCTGTACTCACCTTGTTTTCAATCTTCCCAATCAGGTAATTTCATGGCTGAACTTATAACGCTCTGTGTTCTTATGGCGACAAACCCATAACGGCTCATCAGGTAATCATCGTCGGCTAGCAACATGAATGGGCTGTTGCTATTCATTCCACACCCATATTTATTTCGTTAGTTTTTCTATGGGAAATTCCAGGGTTAATGTCATGACAAAACATTGTTTCAGACAATATTAATTAGGAAGCTAAAGGTTGCTATATTTCCGGTTACAAACTGTTTGAAATTAGGTTCTTCACTGTAGCAATAAACGAACCAAAACGATATTATTTTAACGCAAACCTTGGCAATAATTCATGTTTCTCGTTACAAACTGAAGAGAAAGTAGGCTTAAGATTTATTGTAGTGCTTGTTGCGAGGCCCGCGCCTACGGTGGCGCCGTTCTGTGTTGACGGAAGAAAGCTTTAAGCCGCCGTGCGTTAAAGTTCAGAAGAAAACAATCACATATTATTCCTGGATAAATTTAGGAAGGCGTTTTATCCAGGCATGGTAAAGTTAATACATATTATTAACAAATAAACATGCTATTTAGATTAATTTCTTCTAATCTCACATACGCTAAAAATGTTGATATTTGAGCAATTGCATAAGAATAATATAAAAGAACATCGTATACTCTTACTATTGCAACTAATTTCTTACGGAATAATACACGTATGCTAGCTATGTTGACATATGAAAAAACCCAGGAGAATAACATAAAGGAACATCGTATACTCGTACTATTACAACTAATTTCTTACGGAATAATACACGTATGCTAGCTATGTTGACATATGAAAAAACCCAGGAGAATAACATAAAGGAACATCGTATACTCGTACTATTACAACTAATTTCTTACGGAATAATACACGTATGCTAGCTATGTTGACATATGAAAAAACCCAGGAGAATAACATAAAGGAACATCGTATACTCGTACTATTACAACTAATTTCTTACGGAATAATACACGTATGCTAGCTATGTTGACATATGAAAAAAACCCAGGAGAATAACATAAAGGAACATCGTATACTCGTACTATTACAACTAATTTCTTACGGAATAATACACGTATGCTAGCTATGTTGACATATGAAAAAACCCAGGAGAATAACATAAAGGAACATCGTATACTCGTACTATTGCAACTAGTTTCTTACGGACTAATACATGTATGCTAGCTATGTTGACATATGAAAACACCCAGGAGAATAACATAAAGGAACATCGTATACTCGTACTACTGCAACTAATTTCTTACGGACTAATACACGTATGCTAGCTATGTTGACATTTGAAAAAACCCAGGATAATAACATAAGGAACATCGTATACTCGTACTATTGTAGCTAGTTTCTTACGGACTAATACACGAATGCTAGCTATGTTGACATATGAAAAAACCCAGGAGAATAACATAAAGGAACATCGTATACTCGTACTATTGTAGCTAGTTTCTTATGGACTAATACACGTATGCTAGCTATGTTGACATATGAAAAAACCCAGGAGAATAACATAAAGGAACATCGTATACTCGTACTATTGTAGCTAGTTTCTTACGGACTAATACACGTATGCTAGCTATGTTGACATATGAAAAAACCCAGGAGAATAACATAAAGGAACATCGTATACTCGTACTATTGCAACTAGTTTCTTACGGACTAATACAAGTACGCTGGAAATATTGACAGTTTGCTTAAACAGAGAAGAATAACATATACATTGATAGCATGTTATCGGTACTAATTTCATAAGGTCTAACATATGATGGTCGAAATTTGCATAAACACACAGAAATAACATAGACAACGATCTCATGTTATTTGCACTAATTTCTTAAGGTCTAATATGTTCATAATGTCGACATTTTCGTAAACATAGGAGAATACCATAGATAAACATCGCATACCATCTGTACAATTTTCTTAGGGTCTAATGTATGTTATAATGTTGCTAATTGCGTAAACACAGAATATTAACATAAACAAGCATGGGCTGCTATTAGACTAATAGTCTACGTACGCTGGCAATGTTGACATTTGCATAAACACAGAAGAATAACACAGTCATCCCATTTTAATTATTCTAATTTCGTTGGGTCTAATATAAGCTGACATATAAATAAACACAGATTTAGTATCGTAAATAAACAGATTAATAACGTTTGTGAATGCACAGAGGTATAACATGAACAATTATCGCGGCCTATTTAGAATAATGTCTTAATATTACTCTATGAATGTTGACATTTTTGTAAGTACAAAAGATTTCCTTAATTAATCAAACATCTCATGATTTATATACTAATTTTGTTAATATAACCTATTTTAGCATTTACGAAAATTCTGTTTTCAGTCATTGAGAAGAATATCGGATTTATAAAATTCCACAATGTGTAACTTACACTATCATTTCCCCATTAGATAAGTAGCCTACAACGCCTCCCCCCCCTCCCCACCATGCGACGCGTAATATTTTCGTATTCAACTCGCTCATGCAATAACAAACGCTAGAGACATGCACGCATGGCCTTGTAATCGCGTAATCTACATCGGTCATCATTAGATGTAAAATAAATACAGATCTCATGTGCTCACACCTCGCGATTGCGTCTTGTGTAGGCGTAGGCATGTGCGTGAGCGTGTATGGTTTGACGCTTCATTTGCATAAGCAAACATTACTTTCACCAATGCAACCTGTTGTAACCAATCAGTAGTGAGTATAATACATGTAATATATTCATTAGTGGGCTATATTCGTTTTCAATTCTGAAAAATATTAAATTTGTTATATTTTTATCCAAATAACATCGATCGACTAAAAAAGGAACATTGTAGTGTAAGGTATGGTTGCTTGACCCAAGTAAAAATATAGCTTTGTATAGCAAAAGGCTTAACCACAACAAAATAATATTATAGGGTTTTAGTGTTGTTGAATAAGCCACATTAAAGCAATGCCATAGTAGTATGTGGGTTGCGTGGTTGAATAACTCATGTTAAAACAGGATCGTAGTTTGAGATGAGGTTGAATACCACATGTTACGGTATTGGTTTTGAAGCGTGTGTTGTGGTTGATTAATCGAATTTAAAACCTGGTCTTGTAGTTTAAAATGTGGTTGAATAATTAATGTATAAGTAATGGTTTTGTAACGTGAGGTGTTAGTTGAGGTTAGAAAAGGTGTTTAACCTGCGGCGTGGTTGGCTGTCGGACATTAGACAAAGCTTAGTTACTTGACTCACGGTAAGTAAAATTTGCAAGTGCGAAGTGTGCCAACGTTATAAATTTGGAGTTTTATCCTGAGGTGTGTTTGTTTATCATAGGTTAAAACAAAACTTTTATAGTGTGAGAAGCGGTAGCTGACCCAGGTAAATGTGGGGTTTTAAGTGTAGCGGGTAGTTGAATAGTTCGTGTTGTAGGTGTGACGTGGTTCAATAACCCAAGTTATAACAGAGTATTTATAGCGTGAGTTGTGGTTGATTAGCTGTCGTTAAAGCAATGGTTTTGTAACACGAGGTGTGGTTAGATAGCTCAGGTTAGAAAGGGTGTTTAGCCTCCGGCGGGTGGTTGCTTGTCCCACGTTAGAGAAAGATTTTCGTAGCGAGAGGTGTGGAGGCTTGACCCACGTTAAGTAAAGTTTTCAAGCGCGAAGTGCGTTTCATTAACCCACGTAATTAATTAGGGGGTTTTAGCTTGATTTGTGTTTTTCGTCCAACGTTAAAGCAAATGGCTTGACCCAAGTGAAAATAGCCCACTTTAGAGCACGGTTTTTATAATCGCGAGGCGTGGTTGATTCGCCCACGTTAAAGCAATGACCTTATAGTAAGAGATGCAATTGCTTGACACACATATAAGTAGGGTTTTATAGCGTAGGTTGATTGACAAACGTTTTTCCAGTTCACCTAGAAAGCATTACTGAATAATTTCTTTTATATACTACTGTATTCAAGTGCATATTTCCTTGGTATTTTGTTGTTAATTTTGTACATTTATTGTTGACTGCATTACCGACTTGCTGTTATCTCTCAACAAAAAGATTTTATTATGGTACAGTGTATTTCACTATTTAAAGCGGTACATATTGAATTCGTTGCTCTTGGAAGCGGTTACGTACTAAACCAATACAGAGTATTGCACACAGACGCTACCAGGAACAATCAGTCCAGTTTATATCTGACGGCGTTGGAAAAGGCTTCAAGTATTGAAGTAACAGTAAGACAGCAATTTTATTTAAGTACTTTAATACAAAAAATAATTTCTGTTTTCAAGAACATTAATTATTTTTTAGTTCAATTAGGTTTTTACGAATTTTCTTTACAATGATTTAATTTACAACGGGAATTCTTATGCAAGAATTTACATTATTTTTAGTTTATAAGTGTGTAGTCTGCCGTGGTCAGGAAGCAGGGGAGTGGGGAAGGGGTGCTTTGTTATGTTAATGCGCAGACGCGGGCTTGTAACGTGGTTGACCGACTAACCCGGTGCCTACATTTGCATACAACATCGTCCTCGAATATTGTTCCAGCATTCAATATTGCTGTGTGCTATAAATCTTGAGTCAAGTATCCAAAAGTAATAATACTAGAGTGAATGCATTATTTTAGTTAGGTAGGTTAGACAGCCTGCAAACCTTGGACACTAAGTTGCAGAAACAGGTAGATTTACTATTTCGTGTGACATCCACCTACTTCTACGAGATTAGCGTGGGCGTGCCCTTTTCACTTTAACATTCGCTACTTGTTTTTACGTTATTAATTCTTATTTATTTTAACATATTTAAAGCGACTACATTAAAGATATTTTTAACTAAATAACTGTGATATAATGAACAAAATAATTGCCATGTCTTGAACAAAATAACTGCGATTGCTCTAAAAAATCGTATACAATAAAGTTGTACTTACTTCTGCGGAAGTTTCTCTTTTAATATCCCATAAAAATAAACCAGCAACATGTTGAAGTGTACGGATTCGGACCTGTGATGCAATGGTAGTAATTAAGAAAGGAAATATAGAACAATTCCTAACAGGTTTTCTTTTGTTATCTGTGGAAAAGAAGACATGAATGAAAGACACGTTGGCTAAACAGCTGGACACTGTGATGTGAATAAACGTGGTTAGCGACCTTGGAAATGAAGTGGCGTTGTCTTACTAAAGGGGAGTTGAGACGTTATACAGGGCAGTAAGATTAGATTCTGTTTTAGGGCCTCCAATTGTACAATAGTCCAATAGTTATATTACAATATAGGTTTGTTATAATATTGTTATATTACGATATGGTTATATTACAATATAGTTAATATACAGTTACAATTAGAATAGAAAACAAAATTAAAAATCTTTAAAAAAAATAATAAATAAGTTTTCTGACATAAACTGACATAAAGCATTGACGTATGTATGGTCCTCAGTCGTTCTTGACGTTAATACATACATGACTGTCTTATGTTAGTAAACCTAATCTATCAAAACTCATCCTAATTGGATACATTGCACTCTATTGGAATATGGTTTTACTGTATTACTGTAGAGGCCATATCTAACTGTCACTGAATTATTAAAGAGTAAAGCTGTACTAAATGAAATGAAATGGCAAAAATACACGGAATATTTTAGAAAATATTAGATAAATATCCTCTGCTACAAAGCAAGATGCATAAACGCGTGTAATAAGTGGTAAAATTTGGAAAAGATGGAGAGAAAACTCAAGGTTTTCCTATAAAGGTTCTGCGTATGGGAAATCTGAGTAACTACTTTTTCTGAAGGAAAGCAAGAAATTATTTATGGTACGTTTTCTCGTGTAATTATCCCAATTAGTACTTAAATGATAAATTAAACAAAATGATTCAATGGCTAATCCCCCAAGTAGTCACTTACGAAAGCATCTTCTAATAAGTAACTTTAAAATAAAGTTTGCAGAACTTAACAAGACTAAACAAACACTGCAGTTTTCGCTACGCCTTTACTTTCCTGTCAGGTAGTATTAATATTCTGTTTCCTAACTAGACCTATGCAGTTAAAATAAGGTAACCATAAATGTTCAAAGGGTCCGACCAGTTTGCTAGCAGAAATAATAAAATAACATTGAGTCATTTGCCGATTGCTAAAGGAACTATTTGTTAGTTAAAATTAAAATTATTTTATTTAAAAAAAATATATTTTAAGGGATGATTTTGTAAATAAATATTGTCTCCACATACAGTAGAACGGGCAAGGTCGTTTTCAGAATTCAAGAACTACCCTAACTTGTCGAAGTGCGCATGCGGTTAAGTCTAGGATAGGGTCGATATGCGCAGCCTTTAGATTGCATCGTATAGCAAAAATGTAAAGTAAAAGTTACAACTTACAATGAACATTACAACTTAAAATGAACATAAAAATAATTGAAAACAATAAGCCGGTTAAGTTTTTTACGTAATTACTAATAGAGGGTTAGTATAATTGCAGGCATTTCCTAAGTATTTCTCAACGTGTAACACACAATTTTTGACCAAATTCCTTCTCGTCATAATAAAGCCTAATAGCATAATAAACTGTCGGCTAATAGTAAACTTGTAATTAGTGTTTGTGAAATAAAAATCCTTCCACGCGTTACCATTTATAATCTGATACTCTTTTACTCAAAGTTAACTAAAAAACGTCTAGTAGGCCTTTGCGATCAACAGGTATGATTTATTAGTTAAATTATTGCAAAGCAATAAGTAAAAAATCAGTTATAAAATGTTAGTCCCCAATCTTGCTGATGTGGAAATGTAGACTAAGAATGACTCGTAATGAAAGTTTAAACCAACTGTAAGTTTTTGTTGCAGCAAGAATAAACCCAATTTCAATCAAAATGAAAAGGAAATACATATAAAATACATGGTTATTGTTCCCCGTCGTGCTCAGTGCGCATGTCAATCAAGAAGCAAACAATTATTTACGACTTGGCAGATTGCAGAGGCCGTGGACTTTATTTCTTCAACGCCATATTGCCTTACATCTATTCAAAAACTTATGACCGATTGTAAGTTTGATTTGTTCCTGCTTCACCACAAGTCCGCTCATAAAATTCCGTTTTACAGGCTGTGGGTTTGTTTTGTTCGTTAATAAACCAAAGCCCCCGCATCGCTGTCCGCAGTCGTTCGACCATTAAGCCCGATTGAGATGTTAGCTGGTTTCAGTCAGAACTGTTTTAACAGGCCATTTATCCTTCTAAATCGATTTCTGATGTGGCGATACAATCGAATATGGTTTTACTAATAGCTCCATGGTTCTTTTTGGATTTACGCCTTTTTTATCCACGTATAATAAATATTTATGAGTAATGATAAACATTTTTATATTTAAAAAAAATCTACATTGGAAGTAGAATATTCAGAAGATCTGTCAACTTAACCTTTAAAATATGCCAGTTTTAGCAGTGATAAATAAGCTAACCTTTAAAATATGCAGTTTTAGCAGTGATAAATAAGCTAACCTTTAAAAAATGCAATTTTAGTAGTGATAAACAAGCTAACCTTTAAAATATGTCAGTTTTAGCAGTGATAAATAAGCTAACATTTAAAGTATCCAGTTTTAGCAGTGATAAATAAGCTAACATTTAAAATATGCATTTTTAGTAGTGATAAATAAGCTAACCTTAATAATATGTCAAATTTATTAGTGATAAATAAGCTAACCTTTAAAATATGCATTTTTAGTAGTGATAAATAAGCTAACATTTAAAATATGCATTTTTAGTAGTGATAAATAAGCTAACCTTAATAATATGTCAGTTTTATTAGTGATAAATAAGCTAACCTTTAAAATATCCAGTTTTAGCAGTGATAAATAAGCTAACATTTAAAATATGCATTTTTAGTAGTGATAAATAAGCTAACCTTAATAATATGTCAGTTTTATTAGTGATAAATAAGCTAACCTTTAAAATATGCAGTTTTAGCAGTGATAAATAAGCTAACATTTAAAATATGCATTTTTAGTAGTGATAAATAAGCTAACCTTAATAATATGTCAGTTTTATTAGTGATAAATAAGCTAACCTTTAAAATATCCAGTTTTAGTAGTGATAAATAAGCTAATCTTTAAAATATGTAGTTTTAGTAGTGATAAATAAGCTAACCTTTAAAATATGCAGTTTTAATAGTGGTAAATAAGCTAACCTTTAAAATATTCAGTTTTAGCAGTGATAAATAAGCTATCTTTAAAATATGTCAGTTTTAATAGTGATAAATAATCTAACCTTTAAAATATGCAGTTTTATTAGTGATAAATAAGCTAACCTTTAAAATATGCAGTTTTATTAGTGATAAATAAGCTAACCTTTAAAATATGTCCGTTTTAATAGTGATAAATAAGCTAACCTTTAAAATATGCAGTTTTATTAGTGGTAAATAAGCTAACATTTAAAATATGTCAGTTTTAATAGTGGTAAAAGTTGAAATAATCTATCTTTTACTATTCCATAATATTCCCTTCTTGATATCCCTTTCTCTTGAGTCCCTGTATAAATCCAACAGAGTAAATAAACTGAATTGTTTTTAGTCAGCTGACTACTTTACAGCTGATTTAATTGTTTGCCGTGTTTATTTGAATTGTTAATCATTGTTTAGTTCACATATAAGTTCTGGAAGGCTAGGAATGAAAATAGAGTTCAGCACCGTCGATGTGAATTTCTGTAAAAAATGTGTATAGGTGAGTAGACTAACTGCTTATAAGAGACGTTTAAGGCACGTTTAAATAATAAAGGTTATAACAGAATGTAATTAGTTAGATGTTAAAACAACCCTTGCTTGATGAAAGTACCTCAAGCATTTATGTCTATCAGTGTCGTCAAGAGGTGTTAACCCGTTACGCACCCTTGTAAGAAGAAAATTAGGAAGGGTCGGTGGAGTTTCCTTTGACCTGGAAATAAGGATAACCGCCAAAACTTAACGAAGATATAAGAGTGAGATAGAGCCTTGAAGTTTCCGGGACTGGTAGGTGATAGTCAATGTTCCTTCAGAGTGGCTTCAATGAAGTACTCGTGGTCAAAGCCTATTACAATTTATTATAATAACCCAGGACCTTTATCAGAGAAGGGGCTCCAAGTGGTTAAACATTACCATGAAACTTTAAAACGAAACTAATCATTTAAATGATTTTTACATACACATATGAAAATAAGGAGCACAAGCGGCTATGTGGGTAAGATATTCAATCCTGTTTTTATCTTGAAATATGTTTTACTATGTTTTGTCTTTAATTCTTTAAATTGTCCTGGTCGTCCCTTTCCGGAGGAAATTCATGTTCGAGGTTTAATCCGTGTGAGAGACCAGGTATTTATCTGTGACTAAGTCCTTATATTGAAGAAAATTTGATCGTAAAACTAAGCTTTAAAATAACAATTTATAACGGTATCAAAATAAATAATGTCAGAACTATTAAATTATAATTTAATAGCATTATAATTTCGTACTATAAAGAGGGTTTATTGTTTTTAATTAATAGTATGTTCCTTTATTTTTGTATAAAGACGTTATATATATATATATAGTTTTGAAACTCTGTTTTCTTGTATTCACTTATCACTTTTACTATATGTACTTAAACAAAAATCTTACTTGGTATTTATGCGAGTTAACTTTCAAAGATTGGTAGTATCTCCATCATCAAACATCACTGACCGGGGGTTGTAGTAGACTCTAGTCTCTAGTCTACCACAACCCCCGGTCAGTGATGCTTGATGATGGAGATACTACCAATCTTTGAAAGTTAATTTGCATAAATACCAAGTAAGATTCTTGTTTAAGTGCATATAGTGAAAGTGATATATATACTAATTTATGAATATTTAATATTCCAAATATAAATATTTATAAAAATATTAAGTAAATGAATAGGTATTCTTTCTGTCTCTGTAAATAGCTAGTTTTTTATTTGTATAAATAACATTTGTGTTGTTTTTGATAATAACAAATGTTACACACTTTTTCTCTCTTTAGAGAAATTGTTTCCCTCATAGAATGATTGAACTGAGAATTGCATGCAGGCTCTCAGTTCACATTATTACGATAATTATTTTTGGCTACGGTGTTCTAAAATTACTATATTGTATAAATCCTAACATGCTTGCATGAAGACATCGAATTTTGAATATGTAAAATCGTTTATAAACTTATAACACTTCATGCTCGGTTAATGGCCGTTTGAGCTTTGCTTCAAATGAAGTATAACTTTAACAATAATCCTTTCTTTTGGCACCACTCAGCGTTCCATGTTTTATTACTGCATAGCCGCCAGTTGGCTGCGCTAGTGCTGCGGTGTTACTATAGGCAGTAAAATCTTTAGCTCTAAATGTTGGCACTACTCACATACTCAACGTATTAGGGAATGTTTGTATTTGTATAAGGGATTTAATTTTACGATTTGTCAACCAAGAATTTGAACTACCCTGTAGAAATATTTCTATACATAATTTAAATCGATACATTTTAGTTTGTCCTAAAAAGTACGAACTTAGAATATTATTAAGAAAAAAAAACTTTGAATATCTGAACGTCTGCATAATATTTACGATGAGCTTAGACAAGCCGTTAATTTTGAATTGAAGTATTCATACACAGCTGTGTTCCTGAGACAAGGAGATCATGTGTTTTATTTCCATCTGGAATGGTAATTAAAATTTGTTTGGAGTGTCAATTGGAAAATTAATTGAGACTTATTCCATGATATTATAAACATTTTTATTATTAAAATATAATAATATATGAATTATTGTATTATACATTTTAATGTACGCAAACAAGAATCTTACGTGGTGTATATATATATATATATATATATATATATATATATATATATATATATATATATATATATATTGACGCCCAACGTATTGGCAAAGTTAAGTTATAACTTAATTTTTGTTATAATTTAAATTATTTTAAATGTTATTTAATTACCTTACCTATTAATGTCACACCTTCAGGTTTATAAATGAATTAACAATCTTATCAATTTTTTTAAACCATCACTTGCATTTATTCTCTACAATTATTTCTACACATTATTCCTAATTTATATTAATATTGTGCAGTGACAGGCTTGATATCTTAACTAAAATTACAATGATAAAAAGGGTGGACTTCTGAGGCTTTAGATTTCTAATAGAATAACAAAAAAAACAGTATTAAAATTTTATTCTTGCTCTCGGGGTCGCTATTATGGGAACTTGCTTTTAAATTTGAAATGGTGACTAGAATAATTTTTATAAATTTTGATGAACTTAAAATTTGTTTTAAACTAATAGATAGATGTCTGTTGGCTACACTTATTTTCAAATATACTTATTGTTCTGAAGACCCTGGAATCCTGGCTTGTTCACTTCCGCGCTAACACTTGATACAAGGAAACTTACTTTATATTTCAAAAAAAACTTTTACGTCGCACTTTACTAAATTTTCTTTATAAAAAAACTCTACTTAATTTAACAAAATTCTCCCTTTACAACACTTCCATCCTTGTCCCCACCAACCGGTCTTCCTCCTCCGAGACTCTCCACAAAAACCTCTTCTAAACTCCTGATCATTTAGTTTTTATGAATTCCCTAATCTCTCCCACTACCACCAATACGTTCTTTATCATTTTCCCACAGTTCTACAATTAGCTAAACCTAACGGTACACGGTTAATTCCCCAGACTATATCGGCCGCTGGATTTCCCATCTTAATAAGCTTTGGACCTTCTATTGTCAAATTTGCCGGACTCCACTTATAACTTTCCTGGAACGAATAATGCTTTGGTACCTGCTTTGTCCGCACTAGAAAAACTATATTTGTATCTTCCTTTGCTAAATCCTACAGATGATTTATTTTAGTACTAACTTAATTTAATCTAAAGCTTCGTACTTTATGTTATAATATATATATATATATATTAAATATGGTGATAATTTCATTTTATTAGATAATTATTTTCCTGAAGATGCTGATACTATTTTATCGGCGAAAAGCTTTGAATAAATATATTCATTAAAAGTATTCTTGTTTATGAAATATTTTTAATTTATTATATATATATATGCCAGCCGACTTTCGAGAACTATTAATAACGTGTTCCCATTTTCGAGCTTATATTATATTATTCTGATACTAGCGGCTTTTTGTAGTTGCCAGGTGTGTGGGATTTCCATTGTTACTATGTATACTAGTATGGTTTTACTTTCGGATTCACTGCACTGTGGGAAAGTTTTGGTTTGTCTTGGGGTTAATTTTGTCTATTAAGATAAATAGTTTATATTTTTAAAATTTTATTCGTTCTTTTAATATATTATTTTTGTGTATATAAATTTGTAGTCGTTCCCAGGTTGCCATTTTTAGAGCTTTTTGCACTATTTTTATTAGATGTACGTTTTCTAATATGAGGAATGCCTGGTTATTTCTGATGGCTTGTGGGGCTAAGTTTGAATTGTGTTTGGTTTGATGTATGATTTAAGGTGCTCTTTTTATCTTTCTTTTAATTTCTTTTTTGTTTGGCCAATGTATAATTTATTACAGTCTGGGCGTTCGATTTTATATACTGTATTCCGTTATTAAGTGTGGGGCAAACTTTTCCGCCCGGTTTATTTTGTTGATTAGGCTTCCTGTATTTTTGAATGCTATGATATTATTATTAATTTTTAGAATTTTAGTTATTCCTTTTATGTTGTTTGTATATGCGAATGTTGCCCATTTATTTTGTTGTTTGTGATTCATGTTTAGGTTGTTTTAATTTGTTTAATATTTTAAATTTTAATTTATCAATTTTTTGGGCTTTTAATATATTATTTGTTTTCTTTTGATTTTTCTTCATTTTTTAGTGTTTGTTTTAGCATTCTGTATAAGAGTCAGTTGTAAGCAGCCATTAAATGTTGTGGGTGATGGTTAGAGTAGTTTGGTATTGTATTAATGGCTTGTGTAGGTTTCGTAAAAATGGAGTATCCATTGTTATTTATTGTTAGGTCTAGAAAGTTTATTTTGTTGCTTGTTTCTTCTTCCATGGTATATTTTAGGGTGTAGCTTGTTGATTTCTTTTAGGTTGGCTGCTTACAATTCACTCATATGTAGAATACTAAAAATCTCATTTATAATGAAGAAAAAGAAAAACAAATAATATATCAAATGGAGCAAAAAATGGATACAATAAAAAAATATTAAATAAATTAGAATCAAAAATATTAACGAAATAGAACAACCTAAACATGAACCACAAACAATAACAAAATGGGCTCCATTAACATACACAGAATACAACATAAAAGGGATAACTAGGAAATAACAATATTAACATCCTTTAATCCCGAATGGGAGTGTGTATTTTTGGAGTTTCAATCCTTTCCTATCCACCTTAGGCGATATTAGTGAAATTGGAAGATGGCCTTACGAAAAAATATTTAAAATAAAATTATAACACTAATAAATCCCACGTAAACATTCTACGGCATAATAGTTTCCCTTCACAAGGACGCTTTGTTTGCTGCAAACGTTTTTGCATATCTGATCAGTGAAGATGAGTGATTGTTTCATGTATATAGGACGAAAGTACTTTCAGATAAATTACATTATACTGGAAATTGATATTTCTAGCTTACATATCAGCTGGTCGTACAGGTTGCATCACGAGAAACAGAAGGGGCCAGTAGCAGATTGCGCTCAGACATGGTTAGTTTTGAAATTCTTTAGCGTTGAACTATCCAAAATATAAATCAATAATGAAAAGATTTGTTTAGATCCATGCATAATTTTAAGTGCTGTAGGAAATAAAATATTTCCACATCAATAAGACTGTTTATACAAATTTTGTACAGCTATTTTCATAAGCAAATTTACAATAACAAAGGTATCCCTATTTCGATTATTGTAAGAACCACATTTCTTAATAAATGTGCTACTTTAGTGCAAAAATACCTTATAAAAAACTAATTTCTGATTCATTAGTTGTATTCTGTATGTCTAAACATCTCGATATTTTAGAAAACCATTGTGGAATATGATTAATAGAAGATTCTTTACAATTTGCCAAAATCATCTTCATCATGGCTCGAACAAACTGTACAGCTTTAAACACTTTTGTAAAGTGCTTGTAGTATTGGCGCTATTCCAGAAGCCCGAGTTTTGTATTCCAGAAAAGTAGGTTTATGTTGTGCAGTTGTGTTCACAGAAATATCCGCGTCAGATCAATATCGCCTTGTACAACGCTGTTACATTCTCGAGGCATCAGTTGGAATGTTTAGCCATTCAAGGTATCGTTAGTGCAGATGGTTTCACAGAAATATCCGCGTCAGATCAATATCGCCTTGTACAACGCTGTTACATTCTCGAGGCATCAGTTTGATTGTTTAGCCATTCAAGGTATCGTTAGTGCAGATGGTTTCACAGAAATATCCGCGTCAGATCAATATCGTCTTGTACAACGCTGTTACATTTTCGAGGCATCAGTTATTGTTTAACCATTCAAGGTATCGTTAGTGCAGATGGTTTCACAGAAATATCTGCATCAGATCAATATCGTCTTGTACAACACTGTTACATTCTCGAGACATCAGTTGGATTGTTTAGCCATTCAAGGTATCGTTAGTGCAGATGGTTTCACACAAATATCCGCGTCAGATCAATATCGCCTTATACAACCCTGTTACATTCTCGAGGCATCAGTTTGATTGTTTAGCCATTCAAGGTATCGTTAGTGCAGATGGTTTCACAGAAATATCCGCGTCAGATCAATATCGCCTTGTACAACGCTGTTACATTCTCGAGGCATCAGTTGGAATGTTTAGCCATTCAAGGTACCGTTAGTGCAGATGGTTTCACAGAAATATCCGCGTCAGATCAATATCGCCTTGTACAACGCTGTTACATTCTCGAGGCATCAGTTTGATTGTTTAGCCATTCAAGGTATCGTTAGTGCAGATGGTTTCACAGAAATATCCGCGTCAGATCAATATCGCCTTGTACAACGCTGTTACATTCTCGAGGCATCAGTTGGAATGTTTAGCCATTCAAGGTACCGTTAGTGCAGATGGTTTCACAGAAATATCCGCGTCAGATCAATATCGCCTTGTACAACGCTGTTACATTTTCGAGGCATCAGTTATTGTTTAACCATTCAAGGTATCGTGAGTGCAGATGGTTTCACAGAAATATCTGCATCAGATCAATATCGTCTTGTACAACACTGTTACATTCTCGAGACATCAGTTGGATTGTTTAGCCATTCAAGGTATCGTTAGTGCAGATGGTTTCACAGAAATATCCGCGTCAGATCAATATCGCCTTATACAACCCTGTTACATTCTCGAGGCATCAGTTTGATTGTTTAGCCATTCAAGGTACCGTTAGTGCAGATGGTTTCACAGAAATATCCGCGTCAGATCAATATCGTCTTGTACAACACTGTTACATTCTCGAGGCATCAGTTTGATTGTTTAGCCATTCAAGGTACCGTTAGTGCAGATGGTTTCACAGAAATATCCGCGTCAGATCAATATCGCCTTGTACAACGCTGTTACATTCTCGAGGCATCAGTTTGATTGTTTAGCCATTCAAGGTATCGTTAGTGCAGATGGTTTCACAGAAATATCCGCGTCAGATCAATATCGCCTTGTACAACGCTGTTACATTCTCGAGGCATCAGTTTGATTGTTTAGCCATTCAAGGTACCGTTAGTGCAGATGGTTTCACAGAAATATCCGCGTCAGATCAATATCGCCTTGTACAACGCTGTTACATTCTCGAGGCATCAGTTTGATTGTTTAGCCATTCAAGGTATCGTTAGTGCAGATGGTTTCACAGAAATATCCGCGTCAGATCAATATCGCCTTGTACAACGCTGTTACATTCTCGAGGCATCAGTTGGAATGTTTAGCCATTCAAGGTACCGTTAGTGCAGATGGTTTCACAGAAATATCCGCGTCAGATCAATATCGCCTTGTACAACGCTGTTACATTTTCGAGGCATCAGTTATTGTTTAACCATTCAAGGTATCGTTAGTGCAGATGGTTTCACAGAAATATCTGCATCAGATCAATATCGTCTTGTACAACACTGTTACATTCTCGAGACATCAGTTGGATTGTTTAGCCATTCAAGGTATCGTTAGTGCAGATGGTTTCACAGAAATATCCGCGTCAGATCAATATCGCCTTATACAACCCTGTTACATTCTCGAGGCATCAGTTTGATTGTTTAGCCATTCAAGGTACCGTTAGTGCAGATGGTTTCACAGAAATATCCGCGTCAGATCAATATCGTCTTGTACAACACTGTTACATTCTCGAGACATCAGTTGGATTGTTTAGCCATTCAAGGTATCGTTAGTGCAGATGGTTTCACAGAAATATCCGCGTCAGATCAATATCGCCTTGTACAACGCTGTTACATTCTCGAGGCATCAGTTGGAATGTTTAGCCATTCAAGGTACCGTTAGTGCAGATGGTTTCACAGAAATATCCGCGTCAGATCAATATCGCCCTGTACAACGCTGTTACATTTTCGAGGCATCAGTTATTGTTTAACCATTCAAGGTATCGTGAGTGCAGATGGTTTCACAGAAATATCTGCATCAGATCAATATCGCCTTGTACAACGCTTTTACATTCTCGAGGCATCAGTTTGATTGTTTAGCCATTCAAGGTATCGTTAGTGCAGATGGTTTCACAGAAATATCCGCGTCAGATCAATATCGCCTTGTACAACGCTGTTACATTCTCGAGGCATCAGTTTGATTGTTTAGCCATTCAAGGTATCGTTAGTGCAGATGGTTTCACAGAAATATCCGCGTCAGATCAATATCGCCTTGTACAACGCTGTTACATTTTCGAGGCATCAGTTATTGTTTAACCATTCAAGGTATCGTGAGTGCAGATGGTTTCACAGAAATATCCGCGTCAGATCAATATCGCCTTGTACAACGCTGTTACATTTTCGAGGCATCAGTTATTGTTTAACCATTCAAGGTATCGTGAGTGCAGATGGTTTCACAGAAATATCTGCATCAGATCAATATCGTCTTGTACAACACTGTTACATTCTCGAGACATCAGTTGGATTGTTTAGCCATTCAAGGTATCGTTAGTGCAGATGGTTATCACAGAAATATCCGCGTCAGATCAATATCGCCTTATACAACCCTGTTACATTCTCGAGGCATCAGTTTGATTGTTTAGCCATTCAAGGTACCGTTAGTGCAGATGGTTTCACAGAAATATCCGCGTCAGATCAATATCGTCTTGTACAACACTGTTACATTCTCGAGACATCAGTTGGATTGTTTAGCCATTCAAGGTATCGTTAGTGCAGATGGTTTCACAGAAATATCCGCGTCAGATCAATATCGCCTTGTACATCGCTGTTACATTCTCGAGGCATCAGTTGGAATGTTTAGCCATTCAAGGTACCGTTAGTGCAGATGGTTTCACAGAAATATCCGCGTCAGATCAATATCGCCTTGTACAACGCTGTTACATTTTCGAGGCATCAGTTATTGTTTAACCATTCAAGGTATCGTGAGTGCAGATGGTTTCACAGAAATATCTGCATCAGATCAATATCGCCTTGTACAACGCTGTTACATTCTCGAGGCATCAGTTTGATTGTTTAGCCATTCAAGGTATCGTTAGTGCAGATGGTTTCACAGAAATATCCGCGTCAGATCAATATCGCCTTGTACAACGCTGTTACATTCTCGAGGCATCAGTTATTGTTTAGCCATTCAAGGTATCGTTAGTGCAGATGGTTTCACAGAAATATCCGCGTCAGATCAATATCGCCTTGTACAACGCTGTTACATTCTCGAGGCATCAGTTTGATTGTTTAGCCATTCAAGGTATCGTTAGTGCAGATGGTTTCACAGAAATATCCGCGTCAGATCAATATCGCCTTGTACAACGCTGTTACATTCTCGAGGCATCAGTTGGAATGTTTAGCCATTCAAGGTACCGTTAGTGCAGATGGTTTCACAGAAATATCCGCGTCAGATCAATATCGCCTTGTACAACGCTGTTACATTTTCGAGGCATCAGTTATTGTTTAACCATTCAAGGTATCGTGAGTGCAGATGGTTTCACAGAAATATCTGCATCAGATCAATATCGTCTTGTACAACACTGTTACATTCTCGAGACATCAGTTGGATTGTTTAGCCATTCAAGGTATCGTTAGTGCAGATGGTTTCACAGAAATATCCGCGTCAGATCAATATCGCCTTATACAACCCTGTTACATTCTCGAGGCATCAGTTTGATTGTTTAGCCATTCAAGGTATCGTAAGTGCAGATGGTTTCACGGAAATATCCGCGTCAGATCAATATCGCCTTGTACAACGCTGTTACATTCTCGAGGCATCAGTTATTGTTTAGCCATTCAAGGTATCGTTAGTGCAGATGGTTTCACAGAAATATCCGCGTCAGATCAATATCGCCTTGTACAACGCTGTTACATTCTCGAGGCATCAGTTTGATTGTTTAGCCATTCAAGGTATCGTTAGTGCAGATGGTTTCACAGAAATATCCGCGTCAGATCAATATCGCCTTGTACAACGCTGTTACATTCTCGAGGCATCAGTTGGAATGTTTAGCCATTCAAGGTACCGTTAGTGCAGATGTTTTCACAGAAATATCCGCGTTAGATCAATATCGCCTTGTACAACGCTGTTACATTTTCGAGGCATCAGTTATTGTTTACCCATTCAAGGTATCGTGAGTGCAGATGGTTTCACAGAAATATCTGCATCAGATCAATATCGTCTTGTACAACACTGTTACATTCTCGAGACATCAGTTGGATTGTTTAGCCATTCAAGGTATCGTTAGTGCAGATGGTTTCACAGAAATATCCGCGTCAGATCAATATCGCCTTATACAACCCTGTTACATTCTCGAGGCATCAGTTTGATTGTTTAGCCATTCAAGGTATCGTGAGTGCAGATGGTTTCACAGAAATATCCGCTTCAGATAAATATCGCCTTATACAACACTGTTACATTCTCGATGCATCAGTTGGATTGTTTAGCCATTCAAGGTATCGTTAGTGCAGATGGTTTCACAGAAATATCCGCTTCAGATCAATATCGCCGTATACAACACTGTTACATTATCGAGGCATCAGTTTGATTGTTTAGCCATTCAAGGTATCGTTAGTGCAGATGGTGTCACAGAAATATCCACATCAGATCAGTATCGTCTTATATAATAGTTACATTATCGAGGCATCAGTTGGATTGTTTAACCATTCAAGGTATCGTGAGTGCATGTGGTTTCACAGAAATATCCGCATCAGATCAGAATCGTCTTATATAATTGTTACATTATCGAGACATCAGTTGGATTGTTTAGCTATTCAAGGTATCGTTAGTGCATGTGGTTTCACAGAAATATCCACATCAGATCAATATCGTCTTGTATAACACTGTTACATTCTCGAGGCATCAGTTGGATTGTTTAGCCATTCAAGGTATCGTTAGTGCATGTGGTTTCACAGAAATATCCACATCAGATCAATATCGTCTTGTACAACACTGTTACATTCTCGAGGCATCAGTTGGATTGTTTAGCCATTCAAGGTATCGTGAGTGCAGATGGTTTCACAGAAATATCCGCATCAGATCAATATCGTCTTGTACAACACTGTTACATTCTCGAGGCATCAGTTGGATTGTTTAGCCATTCAAGGTATCGTTAGTGCATGTGGTTTCACAGAAATATCCGCATCAGATCAATATCGTCTTGTACAACACTGTTACATTCTCGAGGCATCAGTTGGATTGTTTAGCCATTCAAGGTATCGTGAGTGCATGTGGTTTCACAGAAATATCCGCATCAGATCAATATCGTCTTGTACAACACTGTTACATTCTCGAGGCATCAGTTGGATTGTTTAGCCATTCAAGGTATCGTTAGTGCAGATGGTTTCACAGAAATATCCGCATCAGATCAATATCGTCTTATATAATAGTTACATTCTCGATGCATGAGTTGGATTGTTTAGCCATTCAAGGTATCGTTAGTGCAGATGGTTTCACAGAAATATCCACATCAGATCAGTATCGTCTTATATAATAGTTACATTATCGAGGCATCAGTTGGATTGTTTAGCCATTCAAGGTATCGTTAGTGCAGATGGTGTCACAGAAATATCCACATCAGATCAGAATCGTCTTATATAATTGTTAAATTATCGAGACATCAGTTGGATTGTTTAGCCATTCAAGGCATCGTTAGTGCAGATGGTGTTACAGAAATATCCACATCAGATCAGTATCTTCTTATATAATAGTTACATTATCGAGACATCAGTTGGATTGTTTAGCCATTCAAGGTATCGTTAGTGCAGATGGTGTTACAGAAATATCCATATCAGATCAGAATCGTCTTATATAATAGTTACATTATCGAGACATCAGTTGGATTGTTTAGCCATTCAAGGTATCGTTAGTGCAGATGGTGTCACAGAAATATCCACATCAGATCAGTATCGTCTTATATAATAGTTACATTATCGAGGCATCAGTTTGATTGTTTAGCCATTCAAGGTATCGTTAGTGCAGATGGTTTCACAGAAATATCCGCGTCAGATCAATATCGCCTTGTACAACGCTGTTACATTCTCGAGGCATCAGTTTGATTGTTTAGCCATTCAAGGTACCGTTAGTGCAGATGGTTTCACAGAAATATCCGCGTCAGATCAATATCGCCTTGTACAACGCTGTTACATTCTCGAGGCATCAGTTTGATTGTTTAGCCATTCAAGGTATCGTTAGTGCAGATGGTTTCACAGAAATATCCGCGTCAGATCAATATCGCCTTGTACAACGCTGTTACATTCTCGAGGCATCAGTTGGAATGTTTAGCCATTCAAGGTACCGTTAGTGCAGATGGTTTCACAGAAATATCCGCGTCAGATCAATATCGCCTTGTACAACGCTGTTACATTTTCGAGGCATCAGTTATTGTTTAACCATTCAAGGTATCGTTAGTGCAGATGGTTTCACAGAAATATCCGCGTCAGATCAATATCGCCTTATACAACCCTGTTACATTCTCGAGGCATCAGTTTGATTGTTTAGCCATTCAAGGTACCGTTAGTGCAGATGGTTTCACAGAAATATCCGCGTCAGATCAATATCGTCTTGTACAACACTGTTACATTCTCGAGACATCAGTTGGATTGTTTAGCCATTCAAGGTATCGTTAGTGCAGATGGTTTCACAGAAATATCCGCGTCAGATCAATATCGCCTTGTACAACGCTGTTACATTCTCGAGGCATCAGTTGGAATGTTTAGCCATTCAAGGTACCGTTAGTGCAGATGGTTTCACAGAAATATCCGCGTCAGATCAATATCGCCCTGTACAACGCTGTTACATTTTCGAGGCATCAGTTATTGTTTAACCATTCAAGGTATCGTGAGTGCAGATGGTTTCACAGAAATATCTGCATCAGATCAATATCGCCTTGTACAACGCTTTTACATTCTCGAGGCATCAGTTTGATTGTTTAGCCATTCAAGGTATCGTTAGTGCAGATGGTTTCACAGAAATATCCGCGTCAGATCAATATCGCCTTGTACAACGCTGTTACATTCTCGAGGCATCAGTTTGATTGTTTAGCCATTCAAGGTATCGTTAGTGCAGATGGTTTCACAGAAATATCCGCGTCAGATCAATATCGCCTTGTACAACGCTGTTACATTTTCGAGGCATCAGTTATTGTTTAACCATTCAAGGTATCGTGAGTGCAGATGGTTTCACAGAAATATCCGCGTCAGATCAATATCGCCTTGTACAACGCTGTTACATTTTCGAGGCATCAGTTATTGTTTAACCATTCAAGGTATCGTGAGTGCAGATGGTTTCACAGAAATATCTGCATCAGATCAATATCGTCTTGTACAACACTGTTACATTCTCGAGACATCAGTTGGATTGTTTAGCCATTCAAGGTATCGTTAGTGCAGATGGTTATCACAGAAATATCCGCGTCAGATCAATATCGCCTTATACAACCCTGTTACATTCTCGAGGCATCAGTTTGATTGTTTAGCCATTCAAGGTACCGTTAGTGCAGATGGTTTCACAGAAATATCCGCGTCAGATCAATATCGTCTTGTACAACACTGTTACATTCTCGAGACATCAGTTGGATTGTTTAGCCATTCAAGGTATCGTTAGTGCAGATGGTTTCACAGAAATATCCGCGTCAGATCAATATCGCCTTGTACATCGCTGTTACATTCTCGAGGCATCAGTTGGAATGTTTAGCCATTCAAGGTACCGTTAGTGCAGATGGTTTCACAGAAATATCCGCGTCAGATCAATATCGCCTTGTACAACGCTGTTACATTTTCGAGGCATCAGTTATTGTTTAACCATTCAAGGTATCGTGAGTGCAGATGGTTTCACAGAAATATCTGCATCAGATCAATATCGCCTTGTACAACGCTGTTACATTCTCGAGGCATCAGTTTGATTGTTTAGCCATTCAAGGTATCGTTAGTGCAGATGGTTTCACAGAAATATCCGCGTCAGATCAATATCGCCTTGTACAACGCTGTTACATTCTCGAGGCATCAGTTATTGTTTAGCCATTCAAGGTATCGTTAGTGCAGATGGTTTCACAGAAATATCCGCGTCAGATCAATATCGCCTTGTACAACGCTGTTACATTCTCGAGGCATCAGTTTGATTGTTTAGCCATTCAAGGTATCGTTAGTGCAGATGGTTTCACAGAAATATCCGCGTCAGATCAATATCGCCTTGTACAACGCTGTTACATTCTCGAGGCATCAGTTGGAATGTTTAGCCATTCAAGGTACCGTTAGTGCAGATGGTTTCACAGAAATATCCGCGTCAGATCAATATCGCCTTGTACAACGCTGTTACATTTTCGAGGCATCAGTTATTGTTTAACCATTCAAGGTATCGTGAGTGCAGATGGTTTCACAGAAATATCTGCATCAGATCAATATCGTCTTGTACAACACTGTTACATTCTCGAGACATCAGTTGGATTGTTTAGCCATTCAAGGTATCGTTAGTGCAGATGGTTTCACAGAAATATCCGCGTCAGATCAATATCGCCTTATACAACCCTGTTACATTCTCGAGGCATCAGTTTGATTGTTTAGCCATTCAAGGTATCGTAAGTGCAGATGGTTTCACGGAAATATCCGCGTCAGATCAATATCGC
Source organism: Prosapia bicincta (assembly GCA_036971475.1). Lineage (NCBI taxonomy): Eukaryota > Metazoa > Arthropoda > Insecta > Hemiptera > Cercopidae > Prosapia > Prosapia bicincta. Next base: position 489,339 of record JBAIZL010000020.1, on the reverse strand, counting down.
CTTGTACAACGCTGTTACATTCTCGAGGCATCAGTTATTGTTTAGCCATTCAAGGTATCGTTAGTGCAGATGGTTTCACAGAAATATCCGCGTCAGATCAATATCGCCTTGTACAACGCTGTTACATTCTCGAGGCATCAGTTTGATTGTTTAGCCATTCAAGGTATCGTTAGTGCAGATGGTTTCACAGAAATATCCGCGTCAGATCAATATCGCCTTGTACAACGCTGTTACATTCTCGAGGCATCAGTTGGAATGTTTAGCCATTCAAGGTACCGTTAGTGCAGATGGTTTCACAGAAATATCCGCGTTAGATCAATATCGCCTTGTACAACGCTGTTACATTTTCGAGGCATCAGTTATTGTTTACCCATTCAAGGTATCGTGAGTGCAGATGGTTTCACAGAAATATCTGCATCAGATCAATATCGTCTTGTACAACACTGTTACATTCTCGAGACATCAGTTGGATTGTTTAGCCATTCAAGGTATCGTTAGTGCAGATGGTTTCACAGAAATATCCGCGTCAGATCAATATCGCCTTATACAACCCTGTTACATTCTCGAGGCATCAGTTTGATTGTTTAGCCATTCAAGGTATCGTGAGTGCAGATGGTTTCACAGAAATATCCGCTTCAGATAAATATCGCCTTATACAACACTGTTACATTCTCGATGCATCAGTTGGATTGTTTAGCCATTCAAGGTATCGTTAGTGCAGATGGTTTCACAGAAATATCCGCTTCAGATCAATATCGCCGTATACAACACTGTTACATTATCGAGGCATCAGTTTGATTGTTTAGCCATTCAAGGTATCGTTAGTGCAGATGGTGTCACAGAAATATCCACATCAGATCAGTATCGTCTTATATAATAGTTACATTATCGAGGCATCAGTTGGATTGTTTAACCATTCAAGGTATCGTGAGTGCATGTGGTTTCACAGAAATATCCGCATCAGATCAGAATCGTCTTATATAATTGTTACATTATCGAGACATCAGTTGGATTGTTTAGCTATTCAAGGTATCGTTAGTGCATGTGGTTTCACAGAAATATCCACATCAGATCAATATCGTCTTGTATAACACTGTTACATTCTCGAGGCATCAGTTGGATTGTTTAGCCATTCAAGGTATCGTTAGTGCATGTGGTTTCACAGAAATATCCACATCAGATCAATATCGTCTTGTACAACACTGTTACATTCTCGAGGCATCAGTTGGATTGTTTAGCCATTCAAGGTATCGTGAGTGCAGATGGTTTCACAGAAATATCCGCATCAGATCAATATCGTCTTGTACAACACTGTTACATTCTCGAGGCATCAGTTGGATTGTTTAGCCATTCAAGGTATCGTTAGTGCATGTGGTTTCACAGAAATATCCGCATCAGATCAATATCGTCTTGTACAACACTGTTACATTCTCGAGGCATCAGTTGGATTGTTTAGCCATTCAAGGTATCGTGAGTGCATGTGGTTTCACAGAAATATCCGCATCAGATCAATATCGTCTTGTACAACACTGTTACATTCTCGAGGCATCAGTTGGATTGTTTAGCCATTCAAGGTATCGTTAGTGCAGATGGTTTCACAGAAATATCCGCATCAGATCAATATCGTCTTATATAATAGTTACATTCTCGATGCATGAGTTGGATTGTTTAGCCATTCAAGGTATCGTTAGTGCAGATGGTTTCACAGAAATATCCACATCAGATCAGTATCGTCTTATATAATAGTTACATTATCGAGGCATCAGTTGGATTGTTTAGCCATTCAAGGTATCGTTAGTGCAGATGGTGTCACAGAAATATCCACATCAGATCAGAATCGTCTTATATAATTGTTAAATTATCGAGACATCAGTTGGATTGTTTAGCCATTCAAGGCATCGTTAGTGCAGATGGTGTTACAGAAATATCCACATCAGATCAGTATCTTCTTATATAATAGTTACATTATCGAGACATCAGTTGGATTGTTTAGCCATTCAAGGTATCGTTAGTGCAGATGGTGTTACAGAAATATCCATATCAGATCAGAATCGTCTTATATAATAGTTACATTATCGAGACATCAGTTGGATTGTTTAGCCATTCAAGGTATCGTTAGTGCAGATGGTGTCACAGAAATATCCACATCAGATCAGTATCGTCTTATATAATAGTTACATTATCGAGGCATCAGTTTGATTGTTTAGCCATTCAAGGTATCATTAGTGCAGATGGTGTCACAGAAATATCCACATCAGATCAGTATCGTCTTATATAATAGTTACATTATCGAGGCATCAGTTTGATTGTTTAGCCATTCAAGGTATCATTAGTGCAGATGGTGTCACAGAAATATCCACATCAGATCAGTATCGTCTTATATAATTGTTACATTATCGATACATCAGTTGGATTGTTTAGCCATTCAAGGTATCGTTAGTGCAGATGGTTTCACAGAAATATCCACATCAGATCAGAATCGTCTTATATAATTGTTACATTATCGATACATCAGTTGGATTGTTTAGCCATTCAAGGTATCGTTAGTGCAGATGGTTTCACAGAAATATCCACATCAGATCAGAATCTTCTTATATAATAGTTACATTATCGATACATCAGTTGGATTGTTTAGCCATTCAAGGTATCGTTAGTGCAGATGGTTTCACAGAAATATCCACATCAGATCAGAATCGTCTTATATAATTGTTACATTATCGATACATCAGTTGGATTGTTTAGCCATTCAAGGTATCGTTAGTGCAGATGGTTTCACAGAAATATCCACATCAGATCAGAATCTTCTTATATAATAGTTACATTATCGATACATCAGTTGGATTGTTTAGCCATTCAAGGTATCGTTAGTGCAGATGGTTTCACAGAAATATCCACATCAGATCAGTATCGTCTTATATAATTGTTACATTATCGATACATCAGTTGGATTGTTTAGCCATTCAAGGTATCGTTAGTGCAGATGGTTTCACAGAAATATCCACATCAGATCAGAATCGTCTTATATAATTGTTACATTATCGATACATCAGTTGGATTGTTTAGCCATTCAAGGTATCGTTAGTGCAGATGGTTTCACAGAAATATCCACATCAGATCAGAATCTTCTTATATAATAGTTACATTATCGAGGCATCAGTTGGATTGTTTAGCCATTCAAGGTATCGTTAGTGCAGATGGTTTCACAGAAATATCCACATCAGATCAGAATCGTCTTATATAATTGTTACATTATCGATACATCAGTTGGATTGTTTAGCCATTCAAGGTATCGTTAGTGCAGATGGTTTCACAGAAATATCCACATCAGATCAGTATCGTCTTATATAATAGTTACATTATCGAGGCATCAGTTTGATTGTTTAGCCATTCAAGGTATCGTTAGTGCAGATGGTGTCACAGAAATATCCACATCAGATCAGTATCGTCTTATATAATAGTTACATTATGGAGGCATCAGTTTGATTGTTTAGCCATTCAAGGTATCGTTAGTGCAGATGGTGTCACAGAAATATCCACATCAGATCAGTATCGTCTTATATAATAGTTACATTATCGAGACATCAGTTGGATTGTTTAGCCATTCAAGGTATCGTTAGTGCAGATGGTGTTACAGAAATATCCACATCAGATCAGAATCGTCTTATATAATTGTTACATTATCGAGACATCAGTTGGATTGTTTAGCCATTCAAGGTATCGTTAGTGCAGATGGTTTCACAGAAATATCCACATCAGATCAGAATCGTCTTATATAATAGTTACATTATCGAGACATCAGTTGGATTGTTTAGCCATTCAAGGTATCGTTAGTGCAGATGGTGTCACAGAAATATCCACATCAGATCAGAATCGTCTTATATAATAGTTACATTATCGAGACATCAGTTGGATTGTTTAGCCATTCAAGGTATCGTTAGTGCAGATGGTGTTACAGAAATATCCATATCAGATCAGAATCGTCTTATATAATAGTTACATTATCGAGACATCAGTTGGATTGTTTAGCCATTCAAGGTATCGTTAGTGCAGATGGTGTCACAGAAATATCCACATCAGATCAGTATCGTCTTATATAATAGTTACATTATCGAGGCATCAGTTTGATTGTTTAGCCATTCAAGGTATCGTTAGTGCAGATGGTGTCACAGAAATATCCACATCAGATCAGTATCGTCTTATATAATAGTTACATTATCGAGACATCAGTTGGATTGTTTAGCCATTCAAGGTATCGTTAGTGCAGATGGTGTCACAGAAATATCCACATCAGATCAGTATCGTCTTATATAATAGTTACATTATCGAGGCATCAGTTTGATTGTTTAGCCATTCAAGGTATCGTTAGTGCAGATGGTGTCACAGAAATATCCACATCAGATCAGTATCGTCTTATATAATAGTTACATTATCGAGACATCAGTTGGATTGTTTAGCCATTCAAGGTATCGTTAGTGCAGATGGTGTCACAGAAATATCCACATCAGATCAGTATCGTCTTATATAATAGTTACATTATCGAGGCATCAGTTGGATTGTTTAGCCATTCAAGGTATCGTTAGTGCAGATGGTGTCACAGAAATATCCACATCAGATCAGTATCGTCTTATATAATAGTTACATTATCGAGGCATCAGTTTGATTGTTTAGCCATTCAAGGTATCGTTAGTGCAGATGGTGTCACAGAAATATCCACATCAGATCAGTATCGTCTTATATAATAGTTACATTATCGAGACATCAGTTGGATTGTTTAGCCATTCAAGGTATCGTTAGTGCAGATGGTGTCACAGAAATATCCACATCAGATCAGTATCGTCTTATATAATAGTTACATTATCGAGGCATCAGTTGGATTGTTTAGCCATTCAAGGTATCGTTAGTGCAGATGGTGTCACAGAAATATCCACATCAGATCAGTATCGTCTTATATAATAGTTACATTATCGAGGCATCAGTTTGATTGTTTAGCCATTCAAGGTATCGTTAGTGCAGATGGTGTCACAGAAATATCCACATCAGATCAGTATCGTCTTATATAATAGTTACATTATCGAGGCATCAGTTTGATTGTTTAGCCATTCAAGGTATCGTTAGTGCAGATGGTGTCACAGAAATATCCACATCAGATCAGTATCGTCTTATATAATAGTTACATTATCGAGACATCAGTTGGATTGTTTAACCATTCAAGGTATCATTAGTGCAGATGGTGTCACAGAAATATCCATATCAGATCAGAATCGTCTTATTTAATAGTTACATTATCGAGGCATCAGTTGGATTGTTTAGCCATTCAAGGTATCATTAGTGCAGATGGTTTCACAGAAATATCCGCATCAGATCAGTATCGTCTTATATAATAGTTACATTATCGAGATATCAGTTGGATTGTTTAGCCATTCAAGGTATCGTTAGTGCAGATGGTGTCACAGAAATATCCACATCAGATCAGTATCGTCTTATATAATAGTTACATTATCGAGATATCAGTTGGATTGTTTAGCCATTCAAGGTATCGTTAGTGCAGATGGTGTTACAGAAATATCCATATCAGATCAGAATCGTCTTATATAATAGTTACATTATCGATGCATCAGTTTGATTGTTTAGCCATTCAAGGTATCGTTAGTGCAGATGGTGTCACAGAAATATCCACATCAGATCAGTATCGTCTTATATAATAGTTACATTATCGAGATATCAGTTGGATTGTTTAGCCATTCAAGGTATCGTTAGTGCAGATGGTGTCACAGAAATATCCGCATCAGATCAGTATCGTCTTATATAATAGTTACATTATCGAGGCATCAGTTTGATTGTTTAGCCATTCAAGGTATCGTTAGTGCAGATGGTGTCACAGAAATATCCACATCAGATCAGTATCGTCTTATATAATAGTTACATTATCGAGGCATCAGTTTGATTGTTTAGCCATTCAAGGTATCGTTAGTGCAGATGGTGTCACAGAAATATCCACATCAGATCAGTATCGTCTTATATAATAGTTACATTATCGAGATATCAGTTGGATTGTTTAGCCATTCAAGGTATCGTTAGTGCAGATGGTGTTACAGAAATATCCATATCAGATCAGAATCGTCTTATATAATAGTTACATTATCGATGCATCAGTTTGATTGTTTAGCCATTCAAGGTATCGTTAGTGCAGATGGTGTCACAGAAATATCCACATCAGATCAGTATCGTCTTATATAATAGTTACATTATCGAGGCATCAGTTTGATTGTTTAGCCATTCAAGGTATCGTTAGTGCAGATGGTGTTACAGAAATATCCACATCAGATCAGAATCGTCTTATATAATAGTTACATTATCGATACATCAGTTGGATTGTTTAGCCATTCAAGGTATCGTTAGTGCAGATGGTTTCACAGAAATATCCACATCAGATCAGTATCGTCTTATATAATAGTTACATTATCGATACATCAGTTTGATTGTTTAGCCATTCAAGGTATCGTTAGTGCAGATGGTGTTACAGAAATATCCACATCAGATCAGAATCGTCTTATATAATTGTTACATTATCGATACATCAGTTTGATTGTTTAGCCATTCAAGGTATCGTTAGTGCAGATGGTGTTACAGAAATATCCATATCAGATCAGAATCGTCTTATATAATAGTTACATTATCGAGGCATCAGTTTGATTGTTTAGCCATTCAAGGTATCGTTAGTGCAGATGGTGTTACAGAAATATCCATATCAGATCAGAATCGTCTTATATAATAGTTACATTATCGATGCATCAGTTTGATTGTTTAGCCATTCAAGGTATCGTTAGTGCAGATGGTGTCACAGAAATATCCACATCAGATCAGTATCGTCTTATATAATAGTTACGTTATCGAGGCATCAGTTTGATTGTTTAGCCATTCAAGGTATCGTTAGTGCAGATGGTGTCACAGAAATATCCACATCAGATCAGTATCGTCTTATATAATAGTTACATTATCGAGATATCAGTTGGATTGTTTAGCCATTCAAGGTATCGTTAGTGCAGATGGTGTTACAGAAATATCCATATCAGATCAGAATCGTCTTATATAATAGTTACATTATCGATGCATCAGTTTGATTGTTTAGCCATTCAAGGTATCGTTAGTGCAGATGGTGTCACAGAAATATCCACATCAGATCAGTATCGTCTTATATAATAGTTACATTATCGAGGCATCAGTTTGATTGTTTAGCCATTCAAGGTATCGTTAGTGCAGATGGTGTCACAGAAATATCCACATCAGATCAGTATCGTCTTATATAATAGTTACATTATCGAGATATCAGTTGGATTGTTTAGCCATTCAAGGTATCGTTAGTGCAGATGGTGTTACAGAAATATCCATATCAGATCAGAATCGTCTTATATAATAGTTACATTATCGATGCATCAGTTTGATTGTTTAGCCATTCAAGGTATCGTTAGTGCAGATGGTGTCACAGAAATATCCACATCAGATCAGTATCGTCTTATATAATAGTTACATTATCGAGGCATCAGTTTGATTGTTTAGCCATTCAAGGTATCGTTAGTGCAAATGGTGTCACAGAAATATCCACATCAGATCAGTATCGTCTTATATAATAGTTACATTATCGAGGCATCAGTTGGATTGTTTAGCCATTCAAGGTATCATTAGTGCAGATGGTTTCACAGAAATATCCGCATCAGATCAGTATCGTCTTATATAATAGTTACATTATCGAGGCATCAGTTGGATTGTTTAGCCATTCAAGGTATCATTAGTGCAGATGGTGTTACAGAAATATCCATATCAGATCAGTATCGTCTTATATAATAGTTACATTATCGAGGCATCAGTTTAATTGTTTAGCCATTCAAGGTATCATTAGTGCAGATGGTTTCACAGAAATATCCGCATCAGATCAGTATCGTCTTATATAATAGTTACTTTATCGAGGCATCAGTTGGATTGTTTAGCCATTCAAGGTATCATTAGTGCAGATGGTTTCACAGAAATATCCGCATCAGATCAGTATCGTCTTATATAATAGTTACATTATCGAGGCATCAGTTGGATTGTTTAGCCATTCAAGGTATCATTAGTGCAGATGGTTTCACAGAAATATCCGCATCAGATCAGTATCGTCTTATATAATAGTTACATTATCGAGGCATCAGTTGGATTGTTTAGCCATTCAAGGTATCATTAGTGCAGATGGTTTCACAGAAATATCCGCATCAGATCAGTATCGTCTTATATAATAGTTACATTATCGAGGCATCAGTTTGATTGTTTAGCCATTCAAGGTATCGTTAGTGCAGATGGTGTCACAGAAATATCCACATCAGATCAGTATCGTCTTATATAATAGTTACATTATCGAGGCATCAGTTTGATTGTTTAGCCATTCAAGGTATCGTTAGTGCAGATGGTGTCACAGAAATATCCACATCAGATCAGTATCGTCTTATATAATAGTTACATTATCGAGACATCAGTTGGATTGTTTAGCCATTCAAGGTATCGTTAGTGCAGATGGTGTTACAGAAATATCCATATCAGATCAGAATCGTCTTATATAATAGTTACATTATCGATGCATCAGTTTGATTGTTTAGCCATTCAAGGTATCGTTAGTGCAGATGGTGTCACAGAATATCCACATCAGATCAGTATCGTCTTATATAATAGTTACATTATCGAGGCATCAGTTTGATTGTTTAGCCATTCAAGGTATCGTTAGTGCAAATGGTGTCACAGAAATATCCACATCAGATCAGTATCGTCTTATATAATAGTTACATTATCGAGGCATCAGTTGGATTGTTTAGCCATTCAAGGTATCATTAGTGCAGATGGTTTCACAGAAATATCCGCATCAGATCAGTATCGTCTTATATAATAGTTACATTATCGAGGCATCAGTTGGATTGTTTAGCCATTCAAGGTATCATTAGTGCAGATGGTGTTACAGAAATATCCATATCAGATCAGTATCGTCTTATATAATAGTTACATTATCGAGGCATCAGTTGGATTGTTTAGCCATTCAAGGTATCATTAGTGCAGATGGTTTCACAGAAATATCCGCATCAGATCAGTATCGTCTTATATAATAGTTACTTTATCGAGGCATCAGTTGGATTGTTTAGCCATTCAAGGTATCATTAGTGCAGATGGTTTCACAGAAATATCCGCATCAGATCAGTATCGTCTTATATAATAGTTACATTATCGAGGCATCAGTTGGATTGTTTAGCCATTCAAGGTATCATTAGTGCAGATGGTTTCACAGAAATATCCGCATCAGATCAGTATCGTCTTATATAATAGTTACATTATCGAGACATCAGTTGGATTGTTTAGCCATTCAAGGTATCGTTAGTGCAGATGGTGTCACAGAAATATCCACATCAGATCAGTATCGTCTTATATAATAGTTACATTATCGAGGCATCAGTTTGATTGTTTAGCCATTCAAGGTATCGTTAGTGCAGATGGTGTCACAGAAATATCCACATCAGATCAGTATCGTCTTATATAATAGTTACATTATCGAGACATCAGTTGGATTGTTTAGCCATTCAAGGTATCGTTAGTGCAGATGGTGTTACAGAAATATCCATATCAGATCAGAATCGTCTTATATAATAGTTACATTATCGATGCATCAGTTTGATTGTTTAGCCATTCAAGGTATCGTTAGTGCAGATGGTGTCACAGAAATATCCACATCAGATCAGTATCGTCTTATATAATAGTTACATTATCGAGGCATCAGTTTGATTGTTTAGCCATTCAAGGTATCGTTAGTGCAAATGGTGTCACAGAAATATCCACATCAGATCAGTATCGTCTTATATAATAGTTACATTATCGAGGCATCAGTTGGATTGTTTAGCCATTCAAGGTATCATTAGTGCAGATGGTTTCACAGAAATATCCGCATCAGATCAGTATCGTCTTATATAATAGTTACATTATCGAGGCATCAGTTGGATTGTTTAGCCATTCAAGGTATCATTAGTGCAGATGGTGTTACAGATATATCCATATCAGATCAGTATCGTCTTATATAATAGTTACATTATCGAGGCATCAGTTGGATTGTTTAGCCATTCAAGGTATCATTAGTGCAGATGGTTTCACAGAAATATCCGCATCAGATCAGTATCGTCTTATATAATAGTTACTTTATCGAGGCATCAGTTGGATTGTTTAGCCATTCAAGGTATCATTAGTGCAGATGGTTTCACAGAAATATCCGCATCAGATCAGTATCGTCTTATATAATAGTTACATTATCGAGACATCAGTTGGATTGTTTAGCCATTCAAGGTATCATTAGTGCAGATGGTTTCACAGAAATATCCGCATCAGATCAGTATCGTCTTATATAATAGTTACATTATCGAGGCATCAGTTGGATTGTTTAGCCATTCAAGGTATCATTAGTGCAGATGGTTTCACAGAAATATCCGCATCAGATCAGTATCGTCTTATATAATAGTTACATTATCGAGGCATCAGTTTGATTGTTTAGCCATTCAAGGTATCGTTAGTGCAGATGGTGTCACAGAAATATCCACATCAGATCAGTATCGTCTTATATAATAGTTACATTATCGAGGCATCAGTTTGATTGTTTAGCCATTCAAGGTATCGTTAGTGCAGATGGTGTCACAGAAATATCCACATCAGATCAGTATCGTCTTATATAATAGTTACATTATCGAGACATCAGTTGGATTGTTTAGCCATTCAAGGTATCGTTAGTGCAGATGGTGTTACAGAAATATCCATATCAGATCAGAATCGTCTTATATAATAGTTACATTATCGATGCATCAGTTTGATTGTTTAGCCATTCAAGGTATCGTTAGTGCAGATGGTGTCACAGAAATATCCACATCAGATCAGTATCGTCTTATATAATAGTTACATTATCGAGGCATCAGTTTGATTGTTTAGCCATTCAAGGTATCGTTAGTGCAAATGGTGTCACAGAAATATCCACATCAGATCAGTATCGTCTTATATAATAGTTACATTATCGAGGCATCAGTTGGATTGTTTAGCCATTCAAGGTATCATTAGTGCAGATGGTTTCACAGAAATATCCGCATCAGATCAGTATCGTCTTATATAATAGTTACATTATCGAGGCATCAGTTGGATTGTTTAGCCATTCAAGGTATCATTAGTGCAGATGGTGTTACAGAAATATCCATATCAGATCAGTATCGTCTTATATAATAGTTACATTATCGAGGCATCAGTTGGATTGTTTAGCCATTCAAGGTATCATTAGTGCAGATGGTTTCACAGAAATATCCGCATCAGATCAGTATCGTCTTATATAATAGTTACATTATCGAGGCATCAGTTTGATTGTTTAGCCATTCAAGGTATCGTTAGTGCAGATGGTGTCACAGAAATATCCACATCAGATCAGTATCGTCTTATATAATAGTTACTTTATCGAGGCATCAGTTGGATTGTTTAGCCATTCAAGGTATCATTAGTGCAGATGGTTTCACAGAAATATCCACATCAGATCAGTATCGTCTTATATAATAGTTACTTTATCGAGGCATCAGTTGGATTGTTTAGCCATTCAAGGTATCGTTAGTGCAGATGGTGTCACAGAAATATCCACATCAGATCAGTATCGTCTTATATAATAGTTACTTTATCGAGGCATCAGTTGGATTGTTTAGCCATTCAAGGTATCATTAGTGCAGATGGTGTCACAGAAATATCCACATCAGATCAGTATCGTCTTATATAATAGTTACTTTATCGAGGCATCAGTTGGATTGTTTAGCCATTCAAGGTATCATTAGTGCAGATGGTGTCACAGAAATATCCACATCAGATCAGTATCGTCTTATATAATAGTTACTTTATCGAGGCATCAGTTGGATTGTTTAGCCATTCAAGGTATCATTAGTGCAGATGGTGTCACAGAAATATCCACATCAGATCAGTATCGTCTTATATAATAGTTACTTTATCGAGGCATCAGTTGGATTGTTTAGCCATTCAAGGTATCATTAGTGCAGATGGTGTCACAGAAATATCCACATCAGATCAGTATCGTCTTATATAATAGTTACATTATCGAGACATCAGTTGGATTGTTTAGCCATTCAAGGTATCGTTAGTGCAGATGGTGTCACAGAAATATCCACATCAGATCAGTATCGTCTTATATAATAGTTACTTTATCGAGGCATCAGTTGGATTGTTTAGCCATTCAAGGTATCATTAGTGCAGATGGTTTCACAGAAATATCCGCATCAGATCAGTATCGTCTTATTTAATAGTTACATTATCGAGGCATCAGTTGGATTGTTTAGCCATTCAAGGTATCATTAGTGCAGATGGTTTCACAGAAATATCCGCATCAGATCAGTATCGTCTTATATAATAGTTACATTATCGAGACATCAGTTGGATTGTTTAGCCATTCAAGGTATCGTTAGTGCAGATGGTGTTACAGAAATATCCGCATCAGATCAGTATCGTCTTATATAATAGTTACATTATCGAGGCATCAGTTGGATTGTTTAACCATTCAAGGTATCATTAGTGCAGATGGTTTCACAGAAATATCCGCATCAGATCAGTATCGTCTTATATAATAGTTACATTATCGAGACATCAGTTGGATTGTTTAGCCATTCAAGGTATCGTTAGTGCAGATGGTGTTACAGAAATATCCGCATCAGATCAGTATCGTCTTATACAACCCTGTTACATTATCGAGGCATCAGTTGGAATGTTTAGTCATTCAAGGTATCGTTAGTGCAGATGGTTTCACAGAAATATCCGCATGAGATCAGTATCGTCTTATATAATAGTTACATTATCGAGACATCAAATAAAGTTTTTGTCCATCTAAATACATGGTTTCGTTGATTTTAAATACCCTTTACTCATATAGTTTTTAATTTCTGTACAACAATTTTCGTTTATAAACGCGCCTATTCTCTGCAACAACATACAGCTGTATTTACACTGAATGACGCGTCTACGTGTTCATACATACAACACAACTAACAAACGTATTAATTTACGTTACAATTGGTTGTATTCCAAATTTAATAGATTTAAAGTAACTCTTTTAGTAACTAGTTTTTTAATGGTAATTTTGTAACTGAGTATAACGATCTATAGCCTACACAGTATTTTTACTTCTAACTTTTTAAACTGTATAGAAACGTCTTTATGTTTCCTAGGTAAAATCTTGGGATATATTTTATATTGTTGTAACAACTGAAGTATTCGTATAAGTAAAAAAGGGTCCAAAACGTATCGGGCCTTGGTCTGAAAATTTTGTAGTAGATTTAGATCTGTTTCAAGTTATCCTGAAACTTTACTTTAACCTTTATGAGTATTATTTCTCCGTATAGTTCCTTTCTTGTTGGGGTGACAACCTAAGGGTGCAGTTCATTGAATGAAAAAACTGTTTGTTATGAAAACTTTAGACTCTATCATTTTATTGTCATCCAAAGTGAATGTATGAGTCGGGTCGATCTCTCGGGTGCCTAAGAATTGAAACCTTACACTTAGCTGCTTATATTGTTTCTAGTAAGTAATCTGGACTTGTATTAAGCAAAGCTGTAGGCTACCGAACGCCGTGGCGTGGCAGTAAAGCGTTCCACCATTTACTTCTGCCTACCCGCTATCAAGGTAAACCAGCCTATTCATTTCGTATAGATGCAAAACGTGCAGCTATTTCAATACACGTTTACAGATTTTTCAAACAAGTTGTAAAGTAAACAAATAATTCACCGCCAGTATCGTTTTCTCCAGAGGTAAGGTGGGGAGGGGGATTTCTGACACTCCAGCTAAAACTCTGGAAAGTTTTTCAGTACAAAACACTGATATTCATTGTGTGAAACTTTATTTAAAAACCTCTGTAGCCCTGCAATTGGTGACTGGCGAATCGTTCTAGCTCTATATAGTCTGATGTAACGCGACTACGTTGGGCGACAACTACAACATAAAGCTACTGCGTTGTTTTACAAACTGTAACAGTGGTTCCCAACCTGTGGTACGCGTCATGTGACCTCATCAGAAAGCTCTCCAAATGAGTTGGAAGTGCAGGAAACATTTATCGATTTAACAGAAGACAGTTCCATGGTAGATGTTTTTAAAGAGAAATCATTAATATACTTCTAGATAGTGTGTAAATCCAGGTATCCAATTCTCCGGAAAGCTATGCTGTTTTTGATGTCATTTGTCGCTACTTATTTGTGTTTTTTTCTGAACTGTTGTATATAAAAATTAATACAGAAACAAACTAACAAGTGTTGAAGAGGACTTAAGGATAAAATTAACCTCAATTACACATTCAGTTGACTTTTTACTGACAGGCAAACAGCCACAAGCTTCGCAATAATCAAAATACACATTCACCTTCATTGAACATTGTTGATGTGTACAGAAAATGTGTTTCTAAAAGAATTAGGATCAGAGGGCTCTCTTCCAATCTACACCTTCCAGACCCCCTGGGAATTGTGGTACGCCAAAATCTACAAAAACCTTCAGGTGGTTCGCATTTGCTAAAACGATTTTAACATTCTAAAAAAATCATTCTAAATTGGAGATATTGTATTTTGTAAAAGTGATCGACGAAGATTTTTTTGAGGAGTAATGGGTCCCCATTTTTTTTCAAATTTGATAGCAGTTTGAAAGCGAATGTCAAACTTTGGACAGGGATTTATAATTTGTTAAATTTAATAGATTATCGTGAAGCAATTGACTACAAATTTGTGCATAGAAAACGTAATTTATCTTGGTATGCTTCAGCAAATTTGGTTATTACTTAAATTTTGTCTATTTTTAAAAATAGATATTTTTACGAAAAATAGTGATAATCAATCCGTATTTCAATAAATATTATTCATACCAAATTTCTACATAATTTAATATTTATTTGTATGCAAAAGATCGAAAAAATTTTAAAATTTTACATGTTTTCCAAACGTTTGCATAAAAATAATTATCAGATATGTAGAAATTTAATATGAATAATATAATTTCAAGTACGGAGGAACAATCAATATTTTCCTTATAAATTTCTATTTAAACAATAACAAATTTAAGTAATTTATTAGGCTACTGATTATGGGTACGATACGTCCTATCTAAATATCTATATATCTCAATATATCTATATAAGGTAATTTATATATAAGTTATATGTATATATATATATATATATATATATATATATATATATATATTCTTGATATTTTACGTTATCCATTGTTTTTCCGTTGCACTGACTTTATGAAGTTTCATAACTTCATATATATATATACATATGAAGTTTCATAACTTCATATATATATATATATATATATATATATATATATATATATATATATATATATATATATATAACAACTATCGTAGGTCGTCTGTCTGAAATGGAGATCTACAGTTTTACTTGTCAAATAATGTTAATTTGTTATAAAAAGATTACCAACCAGTTGGGGGCCGATGTCCAACATGGGGCCTGGGGCGAACAGGATTGGCACGCCACTGATTGTAGGGCACCATATCTGTACTCTAGAAAGATTAAAATTAATAAGAGATTTTCTGCATTTAACAAAAACTCATTGAATTACTTGATTAATTTAAGGTTTTAATCTACTAAATAAAATTAACTGTTAATTTACATTTTTAAAACATACAAATTCATGAATGGCCGGCTAGTTTCTTTGATAAAACAAAGAGAAAGAACTCTTTACAAATTAATAGTTGTCGTAAATCTAAGGTTATCTTACAAGAACCTATGTTAACTGTATTTATCTCTAGCCTTGAGGTTACTGTCTTATAGCTTGAAATTTAATAATTTTAGCGATGCCCATTTTCTAAATTTACTTATTGGCTTTTAATTTAACTTTACAAAAATAGAATTTTTAATAAATAATTAACTGGTACTCAATTGAGTGGCTCGGCGATCCTCAGAGTTTCCATGCGTTGACTTCGTGATCTACTTTGTGTCCAAAGATGCTTCCTGACTCTACTTCCGACTTCCAGAGTTAGGCCTCCAGCTTCCAAAACCTGATTGCTCTCTCCGGTTTCCCGGACTCTGTCCTCTCCGACTTCATGATGTCTTCTCCCGTCTATTGCTATCCTTTCTTTCTTCTTTACCAATCATGCTCCTTTGTATAAAATTTAGCCAATCTTGCCCAGTTCTGCGTTAGCGTTTTTGTAGTAGCAAGTATCTTTGTCTTCTTTCCATCGCCTTGTTTCGGAAAGTACTGCTTTCGCCGACAAATAATCTACTTTGGTAACTAAGGGCTTATGGGTTCGTTCCCCGTCTATAAACATTTCTATACTTTTTATACCTTTTATCCTGTAATACTATCGGTATCTTTTAAGCTCAGCAACCATCTAGCCTATAGGTTTACAATAGACGTATTTCTCATGCTAGGCTGCTTCATACGCAGGTTTAGGCTAGGCTTATTTCTCGACCGGTTATATAGTCCTTCGTTATAGGCAATATATAAATATATTTTAAAGTTTATTTACTGTTCGTCGTAGCTCTGTCTTGCACTTTGCATTTTCTTTGTTAACACTACTTTACAGAATTTTTTAATGATGAACGTTCATAGGAAAAAAGCAGGTTAATGTGAGTTAACGTCATCAGTCACTACGAGCGCTGTAAACGCTGATCAAAGAGCGAATGTGTGACAAGGATGAAGAGAGAGGGGGAACGGATTCAGAGCGGTTATGTACGAACTAATAATTATTCAAACTAATACTTTCACTATACACGTTATTTATAACAAATCTGTAACTTTAACATTTTATCTAAAAATATTGTTCTGCAATGAATAAACATCTGACAATAGAACAACAATATGTACACTGCAGGCTACTGCAATTTGCAATTTACAATAAACATTTTACAATAGGACTTTTTGTACTGCAATGAATGAATATTTCACAATAGGACTACCTGTACTACAATGAATAAACATTTGACAATAGAACAACAATATGTACACTGCAGGCTACTGCAATTTACAATTTACAATAAACATTTTACAATAGGACTTTTTGTACTGCAATGAATGAATATTTCACAATAGGACTACCTGTACTGGAATGAATAAACATCTGACAATAGAACAACAATATGTACACTGCCGACTACTGCAATTTACAATTTACAATAAACATTTTACAATAGGACTTTTTATACTGCATTGAATGAATATTTCACAATAGAACTACCTGTACTGCAATGAATAAACTTTTCGTAATAGGACTATTGTATTCCATAAGTGAATACTTGACAGTAGAACTATTTGTACTGCTCTGGTTGAACATTTCTCAATACAACCTCAGTATTTATACTGCAGTAAATAAACTTTTCACAAAAGGACTACTTTATTGCAATAAATAGGCATTTTACAATAGAAGTTTTTGTACTGCAATAGTTGAACATTTCTCAATAGAACTTTATGTAGATGCATTTCATTATCGAGAATAATTATGAAGCAATATTCTTGAAGCTTCTTATCAATGTAATATATTGATATCCTCAAGAGCCTGGTCCATTCTCAACAACAAACCCAACACACAGGAGTATGTACATGTTTATACACTTTTTGACGAGTTTCCAATTTCTACCATATTGAATATAGTGAAATCTTACTTTTACTAACACCAGGTCGCGCACCGTGTGAGCAACACTGCAACGAACCCGAGGTACACAACCTGATGCTGCTTGAGACACGCCGTCCTAATAGAATTTGCTCTCGACAGACGTATGAGTTATTGATTTGAGAATAGCGCAAACCACTGAACGTCCGTATGTCTGCATGGAGTTTATAGCCGTCGTAACTCCACTCTCCATAGGTCGCTCCAGCTTATTGCCTTGTCTTTTAAATTATTATGGAGATAGAATACTTCTTAGAAATGGAAAACGTTTGTGTTTTACGTTGTGCAATTTTGTAAAGATAAATGTAGTTTACGACAACTTACAAGATTCATTGCTTTTTCCAAGCATTTTTTAAATTATATTTTTGTTTATTGTTGTTAAATAGAAGAAAAGAAATTGTGAGTAATATTGACTAATATATTTTTACTTCGTTAGTTCGTATTTAAGTTAAAATTATTAGGAAATTGTATACAAATATTTTAGTGATAACATTAATATTTTCCGTATCACTTCACTGCCATCAAGTATTTACTTTACTGCCATAAAAATATTGATAACATTTTCGGTTCGTGTTTTAAAGGTAACATAGAAATATTTAAACTTCTAAAACCTTTTTACTAAATCATTTTGAAAATTTCTACATATAAATTTCTATTGATATTTTAGTTCGATATGAATTTCTATATCATCTAAATTTGAAATTTATTTTATTTCAGTAATAGAATTTTTATCAGTAAAATTTATTTTAATTAAATTGTGGAACAGCGCTGAATGTTTTGTACCCGTGTTGGACATACCACTGGCAGAGTGATTGCAAGTGCTGGAGTAACTCCTGGAGATACCGTTAGCTTAACCGCAGCGCTGCAGTGGAATCCTTCATGCGCGACCTTGGAAATCGGTGAATACCTGTGATACAAACACGCATAGGTTGCCTCCACGTCCGCGAGACTAGGAATGTGTAACCAGTGTCGTTGCAGTTCCTCAACGTTTTCAATCTTCAGACATTTAATACCTAATTTTATTGGTGCAACCATTCTGGGTTAGAAAGTTTTAAATCTGATTAAATTAAAATATTGTTTAAACATTACATTTACGAGCCTATAAGATTTATTTTAAATTGAAAATTTCTCTAGTTTTGTTTTTAGAAAGAACATCAATACCGACATATGTTTTTTTTAGTTGGGTTAAATACATTCTTCCAAAATGGTTACTATTAAAAGTGGATTGCAGTTATAAAGATTTTTCATCCTGTTTACTAAAAAAATCTAATTTTATATGATAAAAGCCTTTGCTGGCTTATTAAAATCATCAGAAGTAATCTTTTATTTACAACATTATATTTGTCCACAAAGCAGAACGTAGACAAGATGCGCCATTATTAGAGAAGGGCTTGCATGAGTGTTTGGACAATAGGCATATTGCATAACGTAATTTTATGACACAGACCATTAATTCATTATCCTGACCAGAGTAAGTCATACTTATAGAGTAGCAGGTCTAGCCTGAGCCCTGGAGAGATTAATTCATATCTACAACCTAGCAAATCTAACTTGAACCTTGACCAAAGTAAGTCATACAGAGTAGCAGGTCTAACTTGAGCCCTGACCAGATTAATTCATATCTACAACCTAGCAAATCAAACTTGAGCTTTTACCAGAATAAATCATACTTACAAAGCAGTAGATCTAGCCTGAGCTCTGGGAAGATTAATGCATATCAACAGCCTAGCAAATCTAATTTGAGCCTTGACCAGAATAAGTCAAAATTACAGAGTAGCAGGTCTAGCCTGAGCCCTGGCCTGAATAATTCATATTTACGCCCTACTATATTGGTTCCATATGAGTGTCCGTTACTGAATTCCTGCACACAAGATGAAATATGTTTTTCACATAACCTATTTATTAATTAGTTACTGTAAAATTTAATTTCTGTTGTAAAATAGAGGTTAAATTTTTATTTTTTATTTTGGCTTACCATCTCCAGGTGTTAATATTTCCACCGTTTTTCTAACGAATACACGAAAGTTGCGTACAAAGAAATATGCGTACATCAGAAATCTTGTGAAAGATGCGTACAGGATCAAGTTTTGACTGTTGGTGAGGGTAAGCTATGACGTCAGAAAATTGTGACAGGGGAATAATGCGTACAAGTATCATTTAAAATCATTGATCTACATAAATCAGTTTACCTCTGAGCTAAACTTAGAGTTCCATCCAGGAACTGAATCAAGGACCAGGTGAAACTTACGGACATGTTTCTTTTTTCTTATCTGGAAGGAAAGCAAATGTGACTGAATGTACGTTTATTTTCTCCTTTCAACTGTCAGAGCCTGCATGTATGGTATAAAATTGTGCGAATTGTTGACTACAACTCTTGAACGTACCATCCATATAAACTGCTCTGTAGGTTTTCAAGACCTTTCGGTTTTTTAATCACTGAAGATTAATTATTCTTGGGCCTGTAAAGTCATTCCTCAAAAAAAAACTTCTACCAGCATCGAATATTTTCAAACACTCCTCGTCAAGAATGTATTCTCACGTGAATTTGGCTCCTCTTGGTTTCCTCGAGCGTCACTTCTATTGATTTGCAGAGTTCTTTTAATAGACGAATTTTTGTGACAAAGTCATATCCTCCGTTATGAAGATCGTCTATTTCCTCGGTGTAAATCTAGGAAATGGGAGTGAACTCTTCTCTTGCTCCTTTTTTGGCCTGCTAATTTGTTTTTTGACACATGCGGCTGCTTCGTCAGGTGGTCCACACCAGATGTTTCTATATCCAAAGCCGAGATAATGCGCTATAAGTTCCCCCTTAGTAGTAGAAGTCACTTCCATATTCACTAAATACAAAACACGCTAAAGTGACGATTAAATCGAACTTATCACCACGAGAAAGTGACCACTGGCAAAGCCGAAGACCTTTTTTGACAGGGAAAATCCTAAACTTTGAGTTATTAGCAAATAGATTAGAGGTAGATGACCTGAGGTGACAACTGGAGTCTGGTTTGTACGTATTATTTCGCTTATCATAAGTACCACTTACTCTCTTCAATTGCTATTGTTTCGTCATGTACGCATTATTCATGCCACCTTCCTGGAAGCTTTATACATGTTTGGGTAAAATGTTTTTTGTAACACCAGTGGCGTGGTGTTTGTAAAGATTCCACATAGTTTAGCCTTTACACAGTTTTACATTATTTAATGAGTCGTTTATTAGACATTAAATTTAATATCTGAGAAAAATTACTAAGTGGCAACAATATTGTATTACAGGACACTTTTTTTTAATACTTGTGTTCGCCTTTCTCGAGTTTATAAACAAGTGCAGTTTACTTTCTAGTTATTTTACCTTTGTATTTAATGTCTTTTCATTAACCGACAACAATAGTGTGCCACCATCTGGGATTGTGATAGTTTTCAATTGAAAGCAAGTATTTATCACTGAAAATTTATTATTAAAGCAACACTTTAGCGTAGGCCTACATTCTCTAGTAACCTGCTTGAGGAAAGAAAGAAAGCAAGGCTTGCAAAATGAATTAGGATGCCTAATTCGAAAAAAAATTTACTATTCCTTTCGAAATATTTTGGATTTTTAATTTTGCTGTAGTCTGATTACTAGCACTATTATCTGATACTAATTAGTACCTGAAATAGACTTCATAAGGTAATTATGTGAAAACAGATTTATAAAATTCAAAATAATTTCATTGTGTTCAAAAGTGAATAAATCTGATTAGGTTTTTGAGTGCTCTGGTACATTTTATAATAATCAAATTTTAAAGGATATTTATCAAGAAAAACACAAGTCTTTAGTGTAGTTGATATAATTTTCTATGTATTTAGACAAACAAATATAAATTTAAAAATATCTAATCATAGTAATAGAAACGGTCATGTTTTTCTTAATTTAATTAATTTTCTTTAATGATGACCTAGTTGTCAAAATGTGTATTTGGAATGTAAAAATTCAAAGTGGAAAGTTCATCTCCAAATTATGAAGCGAATTTTTAAATTTTTGTAATCTACTGAATCCTATATTACTTAAATAATTTTTTTATTAAAGAAACTGACTTCGAAAAGTTCCATTACATTTTTGGGTAAACAGATTTTTACTAAATTTAGAATATTTTATACACTGGGTACGTTTAATGCACACAAAACGTCACCTCAATCAAGAAATGTTTATCTTTATATTTGCTTAAGGTTATTATTGAGCAGTGTTACAATCTGGATACAAATATTTATTATTATTACAGTAAAATCTGTATAAGATAGAGGGCAGTACGACTACGGCAGTACGAGTTAACAATAACGGGCGCTTAGCTACAAACCAGTTATAAAACCTATTTGTACATCTCACTAACAAGGTTAATCGTAAGGTTGTGGGTTAAGGGTTTCAACTACGAAACCTTAACGTTAAGGTGACTGTTCAGGGTTTCAGATACGAAACCTTAACGTTAAGGTGACGGTTCAGGGTTTCAACTACGAAACCTTAACGTTAAGGTGACTGTTCAGGGTTCCAACTAAGAAACCTTAACGTTAAGGTGACTGTTCAGGGTTCCAACTACGAAACCTTAACGTTAAGGTGACTGTTCAGGGTTCCAACTAAGAAACCTTAACGTTAAGGTGACTGTTCAGGGTTCCAACTACGAAACCTTAACGTTAAGGTGACTGTTCAGGGTTTCAACTAAGAAAGCTTAACGTTAAGGTGACTGTTCAGGGTTCCAACTACGAAACCTTAACGTTAAGGTGACTGTTCAGGATTCCAACTAAGAAACCTTAACGTTAAGGTGACTGTTCAGAGTTCCAACTAAGATCTGAAAATGTTAAACTAGTAGAATCTCTTTGAAAACCACTACATTAAATCCTAACATTAATGTATTACTACTATACAATCGAGTAAACTTCGCGGCTGAAGAGGGGAATACTACCAATTTAGTAGCAGTATTTTTAGTACTTTACATGTTTTCCGTGCGCAGTGTTAACTCGGTCTAGTAGTAGTTCTTATATTTTTCGCTCACAAAATTTTTTACTCTGGTAGTAGTGCTACCAGTATACCCCTCGCCATAAAGTTTACTCGGTCTGGTAGTCGTGCTGCTAGTATTCGGCCTAGTATATGTAAATAAATATTAAATTTATGTATGTTTATTTCATATACTCCGAAATAAAACGTTTTGCTCATTTCGCAAGTACATATTCAGAGTACCGATGACATCCTCAGACTGTTGTAAGCATACAAATTGAGTTGACGTCAAAAATGTAAAATTAACGTAAACATAAAAGAATTAGGTTGCCACTTGGCTTAACTAAGACGCGCTAGTTTAGTGATCCAGTTCGTGTTTATGGGTGATATGTTCGTCACAACTAAATACAGTTGCCTCATTATCCTACTTTTGATTTATTAAAATGTTGCATTTTTAATTGGGAAGTTTTTGTATAGGCCTACTTTGATATCAATAACTTAAAGATAATACTAACTCAACTACAGTTACAGTCTGGATAATACTATCTTTTCCTACTACTGAGTGGTGTAACAGGTAGGCGCCGCTACGCGTCTTCGGTAGGGAACAGGTACATTTCTGGTACGCGACACGATTTCTTGGCTTCGGAAACGCAAGTTCTGTATGGCATTTGTGAACGAGTCTAAGAAGGGATCTATGAATCAATTTCAAAGGTAAAAATGGTTTGTAACATTTATTATAATCAATCTATGTAACATTTCTTATAATCAATCTATGTAACATTTCTTATAATCAATCTATGTAACATTTATTTTAATCCACGGGAGATAAACCCACTCCAAACACATAATAGATTACAGATTCGTTTTTGTTTGACTATACCTGTAATAACATTTATTGCTACTTAACTGGTTGATTTCGCTGTGGAATTCTGTTCCTCTCTCTCTCTCTCTCTCTCTCTCTCTCTCTTTCTCTCTCACTCACACACACACAATTTTCAAAACATCATGCTTCAGTAGGCCTACGTTTGAGAATGTAATAACAATCACACATCCTACAACTGGTTCGCTAAAACAGGTAAATTCTTCCTACGAGTACACATTTTAGTAGGCTAGTTATGTAAGACATGTAAAATGTTTAATTTTTTACCTGGGCGTGTTGCAATTAATTATTCTACAATGATTAGTAGCAATGAAAATTATTTCCCCCCTTGTTTCCAAATGATATCATCTTATGCAAAGAAGCGGACATTTCACACGTTTAATTACTTCAAGTTTTTTCAAAGCTCGATGAATAACCTCGATCCACGGCTGGGTGATTCAAACATCCGGCCGGGCGCCCGGGATCCCCGCCGCGTTAGTACGCCTTACATGCTAGTAAGTATAGCATTGTATACACTAGTGTCCCCGAAGTAGTTCACTTGAATATAAAGCTCACAGAGTTATGACTGGTCAGAAGGATAACTTCTTATGCACATCTACAGATAGCGTGCATAAATCTTATGCAACCTGTTTGTTCCCTAGGTAGCCATACACTTCTTGTTTTTGAACATTGTTTTCTCTTTGTGTATTTGTTTAATGCATCCTTTTAATTTATTTGTATCGAGGTATGCATTAACAATGGTTAGTTTAGAGTAGTCTTATTTAAGAGGAATTCTTCGTTATTGAATATTCGACACAAAGAAAGTAAACATCATTGTTTGAAGTTATTCTATATTTTTGTCATATGAATTGTTTATTAGGTAACCAGTGTTTTAGAGGGTTTCATCTGTTGTGTAAGCAAAAGTTATCTGAAATATAAAATGACAATAAGAATTATGTAAATGTGGTGACTGGTTACATGAATGGAAAATGGCGATGGGCCATACGAAACCTTCTTGATAAAAAAAGATAATTTAGGTAATTTTAAAAAAATAATGTTTCCGTTGTTTGTTTGATTATCGTCAAATTATAAACAAAATATTTACAATAGGACAGGCTTAACCAATGTTACGGAAAGTAACAAACTGAATTTTAAGATTTAATAATAATTGCCCAAGATGGAAGGTCGTTAAAAACTTTCCGCCTCTGTTGTCGATGCCAGCCTTGAAATTATTTCGCCGGGTTCGATCTCTTATTAAAAGTAAATAAATAATTCGCTATTTATAAGAATATCCAATTTAGTTTTGCAATTGAGACGAGAATAAATTATTTTCAGACTTAATTATCAAACAAGGAAACCACTTCAAATATTATGGGAAAACCTACACCTATTGACGTCATTATCAATATTTTTACTATCCACGTTCTCAAAAAAATTACAAACATTGCTCAGCGTGTAATATAGACATCAATATCGTTAGATGTTCTACACATTGTTGTATTCAATGAGTATCGAAATATTATTGCACAGCTAAAACCAACAGACATTGTATTAATATGATGAAACACCCGTTTCCTAAGCCTTTTCGCAGTAAACGAACGGATCAGAACCATGGCGAATCTGAATCACAGATTCGGCTTTGTGACTCACATGTCAAACATGCCCAGTTTCACTTCCTGTCTTCAACCAATTCGGTCCAATTCGCTTTGATTAAACATCTTCCCGGCTGTCAGAATTCGGGTTGAATTTATGTATGATTCAGGCAGTCAGTGTTGAATCAGTAATATCACACGTGTTTGTTTTCTTTTTTGATGAAATTGTGAAACACAAGTGCACGATTTTTACTCATATCTGCTTGACAATTCAGTTTGTATGCATCCTTGTAAAATATCGACACTTTTACAAGACGTCCAAAATAGCCCTACTTTACTAACGCAAAGGCCTACTAAATTTACTAACGATAACATTGAATATAGCAAACGGCTACATTAAGTTATTTTTCTTTCAATTTATATATGTAGTAAAAATTTCACTCTAATAACACACAATACAAAAAAAAAAAAAAAACTGAAAATGTCCATAACTTACTTCTCGAAAAAGTGAACACGGAAGTGGTGTCTAACCACCGCCAGTCGCTTGGTTTACGTTAGTAAAGTTTACTTTTTATATTAAAAAAATCCAAACCTATCCTATTTTTGTAGTTATACAGTAAACTTCCGATTATCCGAGATAATTACGGCAGGGCTGTCACGGATAATGCGAAATCACGGTTAAAACAAATACCATAATATCCACAGCCCTACTTCTACCCAATGACTGTAAAAACAGCTGATAAATAGTATCGCCTCCTGTTGTACCGTCACTACTGTACAGTTCGTTTTGATCAGAAGCAACGCATAGACCACTGAGGAAGGGTAGTGTTTACGTTCGACTCGAGCGATCGCGTAATTCTGCGAATTCGGGGTTATCGCACCTCCATGCATCACGTTCGGTGCTTCGATGTGCTCTGATCTGATTGGACGTTGGAGATAACGCGTAATTAGGGATTCGCGCGTCGTAGAACCGCGTGAATTTATAAAAGGAGAACAAGAAATATAACGTAAACTCAGACATGCTGACCGAAACTCTGCCCGCGAGTGCGCGGAAACAGGTAGGAAGGATTTAGGACACGGGATGGCGAAGGCGGGCGAGTTGACAGTCTATAAATTCTTCCGTAAAGGTTACGGTACGCCTCAACGACCGCCCGCGCTCGCATCCGTCCGCCGTTCACATTTGACTCCTCCCGCCCCACTGCTTCAAGTGGAGCTGACGATCCCGGGTGATCCGCAACGCGGTTGACGCGATCCCGGATAATCGGGAGTTGACTGTATTTTAAAGTCCTTGATAAAAGGACAGGTTAGTCAAATAGGTTATGTTCGTACGGCAATACGCAACTTAGAGTGTAAGCGATATTTTTAGTGCTTTTAAAATTATTTTTTTGTTTTTTAGAATTTGTTTGTAGGCCACATACGTAAATACAGACATAACCTGAGTTGAGCAAGAAATTTTTTTTTAAATCGTCCTGCGGGTCAGTGTAAAGTAAATATAAATATGGATGGTGAAAAGTACCAAAATTCAGTCTTATTCGATTCCAAACGTTTTTAAAGCGTTGCTATATACGAAGCATGATAGTATTAATTGGACCATAACCGTTCCTGTTTAACCCTCGACCATTACCGTTCCTATTTAACCCTCGACCATAACCGTGTTCCTGTTTAACCCTCGACCATAACAGTGTTCCTGTTTAACCCTCGACCATAACCGTGTTCCTGTTTAACCCTCGACTATAACCGTTCCTGTTTAACCCTCAAAAGCATTCGAGTTAAGACAAGAAAAGAGAGTGGATATGATTTAGTAGAAGAAAGATTCAACTAGCAAGGAACATAATTAATTATAATGAGATGATTTCGTATTAAATCTTTGAAAGAGTTCTTCTGTAACCAAGTCGCCATCATCAGTGATGTCATCATACAAACAATCTTATTAGTTGTAATTAGTAAAGATATTTGCAATAGTTTAATACGTAATTATAAAGAAGAATAGGCAATGTTTAAATACGGAATGTAACTCACTCGCATGCAGTAGTGTTTTTGTAACTTTTTCATTAACCTTTCCTTCATCTCCTTCTGCCGGAAGGTTTTTTGGAAGTTTACTTTTCCTTATAAATATTAAGTTTCACCTTCAAAATACGCTACCTTATTTAGCGGTCTCGTGTTGAGATAGGCCCTATTTAGGTCAAATAATTTGTTACCTGTTTTATGTATAGCTGTCGAAATACGAGTTATCAAATATATGAAGTGATTTACGCCTTAAGAGTGCCTATAATGTGTATAGTTTTATGGATTGTACCCAAATTTAAAGCTTTTATATTTTACATAAATTATGATTTATAGTTTGGTATATAGTTTCTACAATATACACACTTTACATACCGTTTTATAAAAGTGTATTATAGATTAGAATTTTATATACGGATCTATACATGTTTGTATATTATTTTTTATCTTTTATACTTACTTTATCCAATGCCTGCCCTTGGCAAAGAAGCCATTCGGCGTCGAGCCTCCCAGTAGAGACGAGACAACTGTGGAGCTATGTTCGCCAGTTCGAGGCACTTTGGCAGATGGTCGCCATTAATTCTTTCTCCTAGACATAGGGGACAGATGTCAGTGTCCACCAGACCAAGACGGTGAAGTGTGCCTGGAGGTAATCATGCCCAGTACAAGTACGAAATAGTGCGACGGCAGCCGCTCTGCTTAGGTTTCGGGGGAGAGGCCCATCCAACAGTAACGTTTGCCACTTCTTTCCTCTACTTGCCTCCAGGTGAACTGATTTACAGTGTTGTCTGACTGCAGTTTCTATATGGCTTTTAAAGGATGTTAAGCTGACAAGGGAAATAGGCTGTTGCATGTTTGCTCCGTCCTTCGCTAATTTGTCGGCTTTCTCATTATCAGGGATTCCCACATGACTTGGGATCCACTGGAGGTGGACAATCCATCCGACTTCTATGAGTTTTGCGAGACTTTTCCTATCTTCTAATGTTAAACTGCAGTCAGTGGGAGTGCTGCTGGTTAACGCGATAATTGCAGTTTGTGAGTCGATGAAAATAGCAACTCTTCCGCAATTCAGTTGTTCTTTCTCTGTGGCTAGCCTCAGCTCTTTAACGACTGTTATTACTGCAGCTATCTCACCATCGTAGTTGCTTGAGTATATCCCAACTGCTTGACTTTTTTGAAAAAGGTGTGAGTACACTCCTGCCCCGGTTCCAGTGTTCAAAATCATAGATCCGTCTGTATAAATATGGAGCCAATTTTCTTGAGGATATAGTGTGTGTTATAGTCTCCAGTGCAGATTTCCGTAGTTCATCCGGGTTAGACAGATATTTGGGGGCTGATTGACTCAGCAGTGAAAGATTCATTAAAGGTGATGCGCCAAAGACTGTATCTTTTATGGACGGTACACATAGTTGATATATTAAATGTGTTATATATTGTATTACAAATAATTTATACATTTTACTTTTTTTTATAGGTTAGATTGTTACACATTTTTAAATATATTACTTACCTTATGAATCGCTTATATATTTCACTTACCTAATGTATTGCCTATATAGGCCTACTTTGCCCCCCTTATAGACCTATACCGTTATCGTTATATATTTTAATTACTTTTATTTATAGTTTATAAATTTTATCTTCCTTATAACATTCATATTTTCATGCCTTATATATGCTTGTAGATTTCACCTACCTTATAAATATTAGTCTATGAATACATTTTATCTACTTTATATGTCTTAATTTTAAACCTTTGCCTCATATATCGTTTATAAGGTTTGTAAATTTCATTTGTCTTATAGAATATTTATAGATTTCACCCTCGATGTGTCTACTTTAAGTATTTCACCTACCTTATTTATAGCTTTACTATTATACCTGCTTTATCTGTCGTTATAGATTTCATCTACCTTATTCATCGATAATTTATTTTACCTGCCTATATATATATATATATATATATATATATCGCAATATTAGTTTAATATTCCTGATGATGTTGGTACTGTTAGCCAACGAAAAGCTTTGAATTGTAAATTCAATTATAATTCTTGTATTTGTATTTTGACTTAGTTCTTTATATATATATATATATATATATATATATATATATATATATTTATATGTATATATATATATATATATTTATTTATATATATATATATATATATATATATATATATATATATATATATATATATAAATGTCGCTATAGATTTCAATTACAGTATATATTGTTTGTATTTCGTAACATATTGATTATAGACTTCAACACACTATAGTTTACAGATGTCACTTATCTTATATTTCGTTTATTTATCTTATCTTATACTGGATATTGTCTGTAGTACTCTATATTGTCTTCATATAGCCTATATTATCTGTGTTATGGATTTTTAATTGAACACATGAAAGTAGTGACAAATTTTGAATTTATCATTAGCTGTAGTAATAAAACAGTAATAAGTACAACTATATTATACGAGGGTCTACCGTATAAGAAAAAGTCTCATCTTATAATTGCCTTTAACCACTGTATCATCAGTACGCAATCTTTCTTCTTCCTCTCTGCCTGTATAATTATAAATAATAATCAATGTAAATATATAATTAGTGCAATGAAAGGACATTTATTAGAGTTAATTAGGAAGTTAATGAAACATAGACCTCTAGAAATTCATTTGACATTAGCGGAATAAATTTGTTCGCGCGTGAGTGTATGCGTATTTATGTATAGGGCCCTAATTATACATATAACACTAAATATATCTGATTTATACTTCTAAGGTGGATTATTTTCTACACGGATTAAGAACAATACTTGTGTAATTTATAACGAACAACATCTCATAATCAATAATGTTTTTCTGATACTATTTTCAATGACAAAATCGTCATCATCATCATTAAAAACACCACCATCATCATCAGGTACTATGACTACACAAATTCTAAACTCTTTGTCATTGAAACATCTATGAAAAAATAAATGACTTATTGTGATTGGGTGTTAGTTGTCATTTAATTATTACCTTTATTTATAAGCTAAGATCAAATATTTGTAAAAATATTTGGTGACCAAAACTTTGGTATTTGTTGGTACTCTCTGGGGCTCAGTAGAAACAAGTTAACACACCCCAAAAATCTTTAATAAAAACAAAAACCTACCATATTATCTTTTAATTAAGATTAAATGCACGCGTGCCGTAGCTCCCTTCTAAGTTTTTCCCTTTCTGTTAATTTTGTTGTTCTATCTTTCATGTTTTGGTTCTTTTGTTTTCTAGTTATTATCCGACAGAAGTTCTTCATTTCTGTCTGCAACATATTTAGTTGCTGTATCGTTTCTTGACCTAAGATTAAATGCACGTGTGCCGTAACTCGTTTCTAAGTTTTTCCCTTTCTGTTAATTTTGTTATTCTATCTTTCATGTTTTGGTTCTTTTCCTTTCTAGTTATTATCCGACAGAAGTTCATGTTTAGTTGGTGTATGGTTTCTTGACCTAAGATTAAATGCACGTGTGCCGTAGCTCCTTTCTAAATTTTTCCCTTTCTGTTAATTTTGTTATTTTATCTTTCATGTTTTGGTTGTTTTGTTTTCTAGTTATTATCCGACAGAAGTTCTTCATTTCTGTCTGCAACATGTTTAGTTGGTGTATGGTTTCTTTACCCTGAGCACAAATTAATCGGAAAATAAAACATATGACGTATTATTTCGTGGTTCGTGCGTTAATACAACATATTTTAGCGTCTAGACAGGCCTGCTGGCTTCATTTTGCAAAAAGACTGAGAAATAAAACTAAACGGAGTTGTGGTTTCGTGCGATGCGCGAGTCCCAAGGGTCGTTTCAGTCCCCTTCTATTTCCACTTAATTGTTTTTTTCCATTTCTTCGCAGACTAATGAACGAAGTAAAGAAATAGTTTTGTTTCTATTGTATATGAAGGGTGTTAATGTCACATTCTATTACCTTCATATATTACCTTTCCTAAGTACTGTATTAAATTTTCCGATTTTAAGGTAAACTCAAATTAAATGCGTGCAACATTCCAGTCAATATTATACTTGTGAGTAACTGTTTACGTTAATTAAACAGAAATATTTTTGACAAAGGGAGTGAGTAAGTTTCATGGTTATGTTAGATAGAAATAGGAACTGAACCTGGAGGTTCGCTCTCAGAGGGCTCCGCGTCAACTTGTTGTTTCAGATTGTTAAACCACATTGTCAAAACTATTTCTGGTGTTTTATATTTCAATATAACGGTTTTTTATTCCATAATTTCTAACCTCTGAGAACCAAGAGCCTGTGTCTAAAAGACTTAAAAGTCTCACAAACAAAACACTTATCCTCATCGTGTTTATACATCAGAAAGCCTAGTGGTAGATTTTCACTTAAATATATTTCCAAATTTTTCCTTCTACAGTTAATCTAATTATCTGAGGTGTTCTCGGTTAAACATGAGCCGAGAACATATATCAACTTCCGAGCTTTCTTTTATACATTTGCTATTGTGTAATCCGGAAGTGAACGTACTACGTATACGATATTCTTCTCCCTGGTCAAATAGTTGACTGCCGTCTAGCTGGATCTGGATCTATAAATGGGGTACCTGCGCCGTACTTATTTAAGGCGCTTTCTCTCTTATCTATCTTCGATCCTTTGGTTCCTTGACCGTCGTAACGTTATATTAATATAGTTGACTGCCGTCTAGCTGGATCTGGATCTATAAATGGGGTACCTGCGCCGTACTTATTTAAGGCGCTTTCTCTCTTATCTATCTTCGATCCTTTGGTTCCTTGACCGTCGTAACGTTATATTACTATAGTTGACTGCCGTCTAGCTGGATCTGGATCTATAAATGGGGTACCTGCGCCGTACTTATTTAAGGCGCTTTCTCTCTTATCTATCTTCGATCCTTTGGTTCCTTGACCGTCGTAACGTTATATTACTATAGTTGACTGCTGTTTAGCTGGATCTGGATCTATAAATGGGGTACCTGCGCCGTACTTATTTAAGGCGCTTTCTCTCTTATCTATTTTCGATCCTTTGGTTCCTTGACCGTCGTAACGTTATATTACTATAGTTGACTGCCGTCTAGCTGGATCTGGATCTATAAATGGGGTACCTGCGCCGTACTTATTTAAGGCGCTTTCTCTCTTATCTATCTTCGATCCTTTGGTTCCTTGACCGTCGTAACGTTATATTACTATAGTTGACTGCCGTCTAGCTGGATCTGGATCTATAAATGGGGTACCTGCGCCGTACTTATTTAAGGCGCTTTCTCTCTTATCTATCTTCGATCCTTTGGTTCCTTGACCGTTGTAACGTTATATTACTATAGTTGACTGCCGTCTAGCTGGATCTGGATCTATAAATGGGGTACCTGCGCCGTACTTATTTAAGGCGCTTTCTCTCTAATCTATCTTCGATCCTTTGGTTCCTTGACCGTCGTAACGTTATATTACTATAGTTGACTGCCGTCTAGCTGGATCTGGATCTATAAATGGGGTACCTGCGCCGTACTTATTTAAGGCGCTTTCTCTCTAATCTATCTTCGATCCTTTGGTTCCTTGACCGTCGTAACGTTATATTACTATAGTTGACTGCCGTCTACCTGGATCTGGATCTATAAATGGGGTACCTGCGCCGTACTTATTTAAGGCGCTTTCTCTCTTATCTATCTTCGATCCTTTGGTTCCTTGACCGTCGTAACGTTATATTACTATAGTTGACTGCCGTCTAGCTGGATCTGGATCTATAAATGGGGTACCTGCGCCGTACTTATTTAAGGCGCTTTCTCTCTAATCTATCTTCGATCCTTTGGTTCCTTGACCGTCGTAACGTTATATTACTATAGTTGACTGCCGTCTACCTGGATCTGGATCTATAAATGGGGTACCTGCGCCGTACTTATTTAATGCGCTTTCTCTCTTATCTATCTTCGATCCTTTGGTTCCTTGACCGTCGTAACGTTATATTACTATAGTTGACTGCCGTCTAGCTGGATCTGGATCTATAAATGGGGTACCTGCGCCGTACTTATTTAAGGCGCTTTCTCTCTAATCTATCTTCGATCCTTTGGTTCCTTGACCGTCGTAACGTTATATTACTAAAGAGGGATGAAATATTCTTTCATTCGCTTTATTGTTGTTTAGACTACGCCCATACTTTAAGAACTGCAATACTGTCAAAATATATAAATACAGTATTTTCTTTTCTCTATGTAGGCCTACATTGGCTAGGCAGATTCTGAAAGATGTGTAGTCTTTCATACTGCTGGTAAGTATATCTCTGTTCAAAAGACTGTTCAGTGCTTCTCCGAAGGTCCAGAGAGACCTATCTTTTAAAATTTTTTGGTAAAAAATTTCAAATTCTGATACCTCTCCAAACATTTATCCGTGTTGAAGTTGTGTTCTTTTTTGTGTACCTGGATATGTTCCCTCTCGAACCAGATGACTCGTGTAACAATAGTAACTTTGTAAGGTATGCTACAAATACATTATGATCTGTGGGAAATCGACCACAGAGTTCCTAACAACTTTACTAATAGTGGTTGAATGATATACAATACCATCATAGAGGCTCTATCACATCTACCAGCAGGTTTCACTTTGAAATAGGTTTCACTGCAACGTATTTATCTAAGAGTTGTAGTATATCAAGCACCATTTCTAGAAATGACTTAGTTCTACTGCTGAATGAACCTGTTAGTCCTAGACAAGGTGGTTTTTAAACATTTTCAGAGCTACATCTTGCCATAGTTTTGCCCGTCTCTAACACTATGTCTAACTGTAGTTTGTCACGCCTTTTCAAAATTGCCGCATTTGGCAACTCTTTCTTCAAGTGTTGTAGTTTGGCACTTCTTTTTTAAGTCTAAGCTTTGCTGTAGTTGGTCACTCCCGAGTTATCTTATTTTGCTACACTTCTCTTACGAGAAAAGAGAGCCATATTTTTTTACAGATGACAATTTCAAATAGCAATAACTATTGCGCAGCTTCAGACCACATATTAAACCACATTTAAGGCTTCTGGTCGTCATGAGCTTCCAATATGCTTCACTCTATATTTCAGCTTTAATGCCCGAAACACTCAGACGTTAAGCTGACTTAGATACAGTATGGCCTCCATCCTTAGACCTCCTTTAGTAAGTGAGTAATTGTTAAGGGGTAGTAATTTCCGATGAATTGGCTTTCAGCACAAACTATAGAGAGGTTCATTTATCCGGGTCTACCATTCGTAATGTCGACTATGGTACAGCAGTATTACCGCTACACGATATCGTCTGCACAATTTCGTGAACATACTGCTGTATGTTCTCTATTAATAGGCAGCAGTATATAATCACCGTCCAAGAGACTTTTAAGAGTAAGCAATACAACGACGAACAGTCTCGTCTGCTGCACAACACTACACACTTCACTTGACCCACTGGTCTCTAATATTGTCCTCCTTAGCAGAGAAATTACTACCCACAAATGGTAATCCAACCTAAAACCTTATCAGTTTTTACGTCTCATATCTACTATCAAAAGTATCACAAGTATGTGTCTTTCCTTCTACAGTGTTTTGGATTCTTTGGATATAGCGTAGTTTCACACGATGATCTTGGTTACTAGGACCATCATTTTCCTTTAATTTT
Organism: Prosapia bicincta; assembly: GCA_036971475.1. NCBI lineage: Eukaryota > Metazoa > Arthropoda > Insecta > Hemiptera > Cercopidae > Prosapia > Prosapia bicincta. The sequence goes on along the minus strand of JBAIZL010000020.1, from coordinate 454,588 downwards.
AATCGCATGGTTTTAGTTTAAATATTAAAATTTTCACTTTCACTTTAAATTAAGCTTTTGTTTTATTTTCGTTCAATTTTATTTTGACTAAATCTGAATTATTTAGACATTCAGTCTTAATGTGTGCCTATAGATCAGGCATCCTCACTACGCATGCGGCCCTCGGGACGATTTTTTGCGGCCCTTAGACGGTTAGGATTGAAGTCAAAATATTTTTTGTTGCTGTGTTATGAAAGACGTTGTTAAGATCGTGAATTTCATAAGATCAAATGAACTGAACCACAGAACTTTTCAAGAGTTTTTGAAAGAAATTATTTCGCAATACGGGAAAGTGCTTTACCACACAGAAGTTAGATGGCTGAGTAAGGGTAAAGTTTTGGAACGTTTCTTCAGCATTCGACATGAGATTACTTTGTTTTTGGCTACAAAGAACAAAGAGTACCCTGAAGTTTATAATTTTAGTTGGTGGCTTAAAGTAGCGTTTCTTACTGACACAATGGGCATTATGAATGAAACGCTGACTAAATTGCAAGGAGACTATAATAACATTGTAACTAAGATGATGAGTATCGTATTTGCACATGAACAAAAACTCAATATGTATATTGAAGAACTATAAAACAGTGATTATTCCAGCTTCCCTTCAGTTAAAACACTGTTTGATGAAAATCCTGATAAAAGTCAAAATGTTTCCGATTTACTAAAACTGTGGAAAGACCTGAAGGAAGAAATGTTTCAGAGGTTTAGTGACTTCAGGAAGTATCAGGAACCATTTCGCTTGGTAGAAAATCCATGGGCAATGAAACCAGCTAATGTAGCTCATCTTTCTGTTTTTGGATATGAAGCTAGAGATTTAAAAAATGAATTAATCTATCTTCAGAACGATACGGAACTCAAAAGTATTTTTGAAGAAAAGATGAAGAATAAAGCTCACTATGAGTTTTGGAGGGTTGTTGAAAAGGACAAATTTCCTAACTTACTTGAATGTGCTCAGAAAATATTGTGTGTTTTTTCAGTAAGCTGAAGTTTGTAAAAAACAAGTACAGATCTAGGCTAACAAATGAGAATTTTGAGAACATTTTAAGAATTTCAGTTTCTTCCCAACCTGCCAATATAGATTAGAGGACTGTGAAAGATTTCGCCCATCAACTTCAAAGAATTAACTAAGTAAAAAAAAAGACATTTTCAAACTTTTTTATGCGCAAAACAGTTTATTTATGTTGGTAATGTAATAAACTTATGTTATATTCATATTGTTTGTCAGTTATTTAGTGCCTCTTGTACTTGCGGCCCTCAGGAAAATTTTATGCAAAATGTTTGGCTCTCAAAGTATTCCTAGTGAGGACCCTTGCTATAGATTGTAGGCTATCTTGTTGGACAATTTAAAATCACATTGTTCAGAAAGTTTACCAATACTTGAGTTGTATGATTATTGTTCTGAGATTACCTGTTGTTATGATTTTTTACTAACGAAAAGTAATCGATCAAATGTTTAAGTGGTAATACACTGTGAGCGAGTAATTAATTGGCATAGGAGAGATTAATGATTGAAATTAATAAAATTAATGGTAAGCGTTACTGAATTATCTAACACTAAATGGCAGCGTTTGCACGAACTCCATTTCTTTAATAAAGTTCCTCTATTAGTCCGTTGCCTCACTGCTTTTACTACCCCAGCCTTAATACCGGAATCGCGTGATCCAAACGCGAACACAATGGACATGTCGTTGGGCTCACTATGGAGCCGTTGTCAGCACGCGTTAACTTCCGACAATACGTCAAGGCCTTTTAATAGTAAGAATACCAGAGAATGATAACCTCTTTAACTCACTTCAAGGACGCTCATTGGCCTTGTGTGAATTTCTTTTATTACTAGGCTGAGACCAAAGATTGGATACCCTTTATGGCATTGAGGTATGTGAACTTGCGGACCTGATATCTCCCGCCACGCTTTGTTTTAGTTCCACTTTCATCCCTTATCTTTTCTTACATGAGGATGTAACAGGTAGAAACTTCTTTGTGTCGTCTAAAGTCTGTCTGTTTGAGGTTTACGACCCTGCAGACATGACAAATAGATCACCTCCGCATCGCATTTTATGGTTGAGAATAATTATATCTGTTATTCACATTTTACCATATCCTTCATAGGCCATAAAGAGGTTTGAAATTGATTCATTTCGTTAAACTGATGAAAACGTTTTTTTGTAAAGTGTCGAAGCACGGTTTTAGTAACATGTTTAGTTGAGGACCGTTAAAGTACAGTAACACAACAAAATAACCAATAGAAAGAATATTACAGACTTTTATCGAAGACGTTTTGGTAACATTCGCGAACTAGCGTATATGTACGCGTCCGGAAATATCTTTCCATAATTGTATTGGCTTCTAGTTAATATCTGAGCAAAAAAAATTACTTGCGAGCTAAAATTCGAAATTTGTTTACACTTTACAAAAGAGCACACTTTCATTACTCATAGCAAACACGTAGGCTTACTCGTAGATTATTTTTGTTTTACATTTCCACAGTGCAAATTATGGATGCATAACTTTTGTTGCCGAATCATGTTTGCGTGAAAAATAAGTCCTTTTGTTTGTTGTGGGACCTTAAAGATGTAAAACACTTAGCTACAGCCTTTGTACTCATTTTCCATCCCTACCACAGGACTAGCTTAGTGGATACCTACTTCTTTGCAGAAACTAAGTACCCACCTAACGCTAAATCTTCTGATATCCTCTGGTGTACATACCTGCCAGCCAAACCACTTTCGCCTTGCAGCTCACAAAGCAGGGCACTCACAGAGTACGTGGATTGGGCTTTCCTCTTGGTCCTCGTCGCATCTCTTGCACTCAGGGAATCTAGATCTTCTATTTTCTAATTGGAACCCCTTCAGATTCCCCTTGCCTGTGACCAGCTCTACAGTATCTCTGAGTCGAGATCTACTTAAGGGAAGTAGTTCTTTGCGTCTCAAGTTTTTTCTTTTGCTTGCCACAAGATATACTTATAAATAGATTATAGACGTATTTAATGGTTTAAGGTAAGACATGGAAATAGAGAGGTCTACGTATAAAGTGATGGTTTGCTTTCTGTGGGAAATGGTTCGTTGAGTTTACTTTTGAAGCTGGTGGGAAAACCTGAAGAAAATAACGTTACCCGTCCCAACTAATATACCATCATCAGTTTTAATGATGACCGTGATAAATTAATTACAGTTCAGGTAATGACATGAGTAACTACTCATGTCTCATTAGTGTCATCATACGTTTATTCTTACTTTGAAACATTTAATTTATTTTAAAACCTAATAGTTAGTGTTAATTACATTCCACAGTTCTAACAATTTGCAGATTGCGTCTTCTCTAGACAGTTGTCAAGACAACTGTCCAAGTTTATTGTGCAAATTTTTTTTATATCTACACAAAAGCTTTCGAGCTTAGCTTATGATAACAGGTAATTTAATAACTTGCACTGGTCTCAATCAATAATGTATTCTTCAAATGGGTTTCAATGACAGTTTCCATCATCTGTGAGTATTACTAATAGAACATGGTGTTTAACAAGATTTGATTATACAGTAGTTTGATTTAAAACAGAATAGGATTCTGCATAGGTGAAATCGGCCAAAGGGAGTGGGGACTACAGCCGTCTGAGCGAATAGGAAATTCACATCTTGCTGTGTGGGTGAGCCTTGTTGCCAATTCGACCTTAAACATTAGTGACATCGTAACTGCGGTGGAGTGATTTACTAGTGGTGAAGCTTGCTTCGTTCTGCAATTTCAGTCGCTGGCAGTGGCGGGTTGACTATCTATGCGTTCGAACTGACAACACCGCATCCTACCCTGCCACAGACCCATTCCTATTCTATTTTAAATCAAAGCATAACTAGTTTATAACCTAGTAGCATATACGCTGTACAAGCTATACTCACTAATGATGATGACTTTCATTGAAACACGTTTGAGGTATAAATTATTGTTTCTGAGTTGATGTTCTTTATTATTAAATTATTTTCAAGTCTGGTCTGTTTTCTTTTATTTAGTAGAACAATTTTTTCTAGAGGGTTACTTTGTTTTCGGATTTCTCGAGATTGCCAAATGTAACCGGCAACACTGCAACCTAAGCCTCAAGATAAAGTTATTTTCAACCCATTAAAGTAAAGCACTTTACGTATTCCTGAAACTTTTCTCACAGAAGAAAGATGATCTCTGTGAAGAAGATGTTGTTGGGCATCTTCTACATAGGGTGTCATTGCAGTCAGATGATAAAAATATTTCTTATAGGTGAAATGACAATTAAGTACATTTTTAAGAGCAATTTTGGACTTGTTTAATGGGCTGCCCTTGTAAACTTTCTGTAAGAACCTATTGTGTGCTTCAAAAAGGCCAAGAGGTAGACATATTCTGAGATTTTATCACGCTCAAGTAGAATAAATAAAGGATGATATAGGAATCGCTGAAGAACGTGTATAAATTAGCACCGAAATTGTACGATATTAATTGGTATAAAAGAAAAGGAAGAGTTTTTATGCGACAGTGATCAGTTTTGGCCTTGGTCTAGAAGACGGACCCAAAGTAAGGCTATAATGTAAGCACGGTGAAGAATTATTAAAACAATTTTTGTTTCTTGATGTCTGTGTGGCAGCCTGAAAATTTAAAAAGTGCGTAGGTTTTGAGTGTTCCAAAATAATCTGACATTTCACCTTAATACATAAAGGTAACTTCAGCGCTCTAGTTCAGTTGTATCGCTTTAACTATTCTCTTACTGCCCTTACAAATACCTTTTTTCTAGCTATAATCTGTATAACATTTGGTAGATTCAGTACTGATTGTATACATTTGTTGTTCCTGTGAATAGTTTTGTTGTTGTTCCGTAATTTTTATAATTCCGGTCGGAGCAGTTTTGTTGCTGTTCCGTACTTTTTCTTTTCCCTGTTCATCCAACAATTCCGGTCGGATCAGTTTTGTTGCTGTTTTGTACTTTTTCTTTTCCCTGTTCATCCAACAATTCCGGACGGATCAGTTTTGTTGCTGTTCTGTACTTTTCCTTTTCTCTGTTCATCCAAGAATTCCGATCTTATCCATTTTGTTGCTGTTCCGTACTTTTCCTTTTTTCTGTTCATCCAACAATTGCGGTCGGATCAGTTTTGTTGCTGTTCCGTACTTTTTCTGTTTCTGTTCCACCAACTATTCTCATCAGATCATTTTTGCACGTGTTGCGTAGTTTTTCCGTTCTCCGTTCCACCAACTGTTTTTTTGGAAAACAGCTTCCTTTTACCCGGACGTATGGTTGGTTTTTAATGAACAGTCTGTTCCTACTTCTAATTAAGGCTTACCTCTCCTTATCCAGGGCCGTCCCAGTGCTCACCAACTCTCTGAAACTCTTGCTCGCCCAGACTGAACTCGTGAGAGGATCGTCCATGTATTTACGTAAAATAATTATATTAATTAAACAGACACCTGATAATGTTTAAGCCTACTTTTAAACGTGGTTACACTGCTTTAAAGCCTTGAGGAAATTATTCATAAAGTAGACTCAGTTATGCAACTCAGATCAACATAAAACAGATATGAGTATCCTAATTTCTTAGAATCTTTACGCTGTTTCACACATTTCACGAGAACCTGTGATTCGTTGGAATTATCATGAAAACCAACTAGTTGTTGAAACTTCGTCACAGGAGCCGTGCCATTGAGCAAGTATATTTAAGAAAATATAAACGAGCTAAAAGATTGGACGATTAGCATAATTTAAAACGAATAGCGATACAAAAGCTATATATATTCTGATTTGATAAACTAAGTAACATATAGACTATCAACCCGTCTTCCTTGAGTTGAACCCGTGCCCTCTTAGAGAAAAAAGGTGTTGGCGATCATATAACATAAACTGAAAGATCGTATTTCACTGACGATTCAGACTCTCCGTTGAATGTGGAATGTTTATGTGAAAGAGATGAATGAAAGAGAATACAACGTAGAGAATGCTGACAGGCTTCAACTACTTATCAGATGATAAGTTTACTGATTTTACATTTTACAATGGAAATATATTTTCGATTGTACGAATATTTACAGTGACAGGTTCTTTAAATCAGTAAACCAATTCTTTTAAACGTTTTTTTTCGTTTGTTTTAAATGTGAACCTAAATGATTGTATATAACAGGAGTACAGACATGATGTTCAGGAGCTGATGAGGACTAAAAGTTTAAAGTTATTAGCCATATGGTCCTTTAGTTGGGACCCCAAAATTCTAATGTCGTTCCAAAGAAACTCATCAAGCTCACTTATATTAGGAGGCTACCTTATATGGAAATGTACCTAATACAGTAAAACTACAAACTCCCGCTAATTCTCGAACATTAGGCTAATGTTTCAAATATTATCAAACTAAATTCAGTACCAGTATACGGAACTTAATTAACACTAATTAAGCTCAAAAGATTTAGAACTAATGACGTTCTAAAGGTTCTAAACAAGCTCTTATACCTGCAGAGAATTAACTACATTCTAAAGGTTCTAAGGAAGACCCTATGTCTGTAGAGGACTAATGACGTTCTAAACAAGCTCCACTACCTGCAGAGGATTAGTGGACGTTCTAAAGGTTCTAAACAAGCTCCTCTGCCTGCAGAGGATTAACTACATTCTAAAGGTTCTAGGCAAGACCCTATGTCTGTAGAGGACTAATGACGTTCTAAACAAGCTCCACTACCTGCAGAGGATTAGTGGACGTTCTAAAGGTTCTTAACAAGCACCTCTGCCTGCAGAGGATTAACTACATTCTAAAGGTTCTAGTCAAGACCCTATGTCTGTAGAGGACTAATGACGTTCTAAACAAGCTCCACTTCCTGCAGAGGATTAATGGACGTTCTAAAGGTTCTAAACAAGCTCCTCTGCCTGCAGAAGATTAACTACATTCTAAAGGTTCTAAGCAAGGCCCTGTGTGTGTAGAGGACTAATGACGTTCTAAACAAGCTCCACTACCTGCAGAGGATTAATGGACGTTCTAAAGGTTCTAAACAAGCTCCACTACCTGCAGAGGATTAATGGACGTTCTAAAGGTTCTGAACAAGCTCCTCTGCCTGCAGAGGATTAACTACATTCTAAAGGTTCTAAGCAAGACCCTATGTCTGTAGAGGACTAATGACGTTCTAAACAAGCTCCACTTCCTGCAGAGGATTAATGGACGTTCTAAAGGTTCTAAACAAGCTCCTCTGCCTGCAGAGGATTAACTACATTCTAAAGGTTCTAAGCAAGACCCTATGTCTGTAGAGGACTAATGACGTTCTAAACAAGCTCCACTTCCTGCAGAGGATTAATGGACGTTCTAAAGGTTCTGAACAAGCTCCTCTGCCTGCAGAGGATTAACTACATTCTAAAGGTTCTAAGCAAGACCCTATGTCTGTAGAGGACTAATGACGTTCTAAACAAGCTCCACTTCCTGCAGAGGATTAATGGACGTTCTAAAGGTTCTAAACAAGCTCCACTACCTGCAGAGGATTAATGGACGTTATAAAGGTTCTAAACCAGCTCCTCTGCCTGCAGAGGATTAATGGACGTTCTAAAGGTTCTAAGCAAGACCCTGCAGAGGATTAATGGCGTTCTAAAGGTTCTAAACAAGCTCCACTTCCTGCAGAGGATTAATGGACGTTCTAAAGGTTCTAAGCAAGACCCTGCAGAGGATTAATGGCGTTCTAAAGGTTCTAAACAAGCTCCACTACCTGCAGAGGATTAGTGGACGTTCTAAAGGTTCTAAGCAAGACCCTGCAGAGGATTAATGGCGTTCTAAAGGTTCTAAACAAGCTCCACTACCTGCAGAGGATTAATGGACGTTCTAAAGGTTCTAAGCAAGACCCTGCAGAGGATTAATGGCGTTCTAAAGGTTCTAAACAAGCTCCACTTCCTGCAGAGGATTAATGGACGTTCTAAAGGTTCTAAACAAGCTCCACTACCTGCAGAGGATTAATGGACGTTATAAAGGTTCTAAACCAGCTCCTCTGCCTGCAGAGGATTAATGGACGTTCTAAAGGTTCTAAGCAAGACCCTGCAGAGGATTAATGGCGTTCTAAAGGTTCTAAACAAGCTCCACTACCTGCAGAGGATTAGTGGACGTTCTAAAGGTTCTAAGCAAGACCCTGCAGAGGATTAATGGACGTTCTAAAGGTTCTAAACAAGCTCCACTACCTGCAGAGGATTAGTGGACGTTCTAAAGGTTCTTAACAAGCACCTCTGCCTGCAGAGGATTAACTACATTCTAAAGGTTCTAGGCAAGACCCTATGTCTGTAGAGGACTAATGACGTTCTAAACAAGCTCCACTACCTGCAGAGGATTAATGGACGTTCTAAAGGTTCTAAACAAGCTCCACTACCTGCAGAGGATTAATGGACGTTATAAAGGTTCTAAACCAGCTCCTCTGCCTGCAGAGGATTAATGGACGTTCTAAAGGTTCTAAACAAGCTCCACTACCTGCAGAGGATTAATGGACGTTATAAAGGTTCTAAACCAGCTCCTCTGCCTGCAGAGGATTAATGGACGTTCTAAAGGTTCTAAGCAAGACCCTGCAGAGGATTAATGGCGTTCTAAAGGTTCTAAACAAGCTCCACTACCTGCAGAGGATTAGTGGACGTTCTAAAGGTTCTAAGCAAGACCCTGCAGAGGATTAATGGACGTTCTAAAGGTTCTAAACAAGCTCCACTACCTGCAGAGGATTAGTGGACGTTCTAAAGGTTCTTAACAAGCACCTCTGCCTGCAGAGGATTAACTACATTCTAAAGGTTCTAGGCAAGACCCTATGTCTGTAGAGGACTAATGACGTTCTAAACAAGCTCCACTACCTGCAGAGGATTAATGGACGTTCTAAAGGTTCTATACCAGCTCCTCTGCCTGCAGAGGATTAACCCTATGCCAGTAGAGGCCTAATAACTATCTATAGCCATGGGTTACAAAACTATTTGGTACCACGCCCTCGGTTCTTGAAATAAAAGCTTCCCATACCACCCCTCCGCTTTACGTTTTAAGTAAATGGCATGGGCATACGAATAAAAACATATTATATATTTGTGTGTATATATTGAAAACAATTTACTGTATTTATCTATAGACTACATACTTTCACAAGAAACATGTTATAACATTTCAAGGTAAATTTCAACTGATAAGGGGAAAATATGTTAGTGAGATGGATTTGCTTGCATTTAATTCACTAGCATGGCCTATTTGATTGTATTTTAGTAAAGGCATAACGCAAGTCATTAGCATAATCAAGTTTGGTCTAGTATTTTGTTTTTCTTGCAAAAATATCTGAAAATGTTTTTCGCAAGTTGGGGTGTGAAAAAGGCAAGTATAATCGACGTATAATCGAGCTGGCTGTGATACCATTTTATGTTTTATCCAAAATGAAGTTTTGTCCATTGCGACTCTGTTGCATTATTATTATTATTCTTTTCAAGCTCTCATGTTGATTTAAATTCAAGTTTACAAACTTTTAGTTATATTTCTTTTATAAATTCATACATTTCATTTAAATTTTCTGAACATCTTATCTGAATATCAATAAAATTACCTATTTAATACCAGTCTGAGGTGTAAATTTAGTTTTAAATTTTGATAAATTGTGTAGGCTACTTAAATTTTAACTAAATGAGATGTCATCTTAATATTTTCCAACCGCTCTCACGCCTCCCTTGACTTGCCTTCACGAAGGTTTGGGAACCTATGATCTAAAGGTTCTAAACAAGCTCCTACTCCTGCTGACGACTATTTTCATCACTGATGAAAAAAACGAGTGTTAATATTTAACCTGTCATTTAATTATTTTGTTTGCATAACCAAATTATATGTTTGATTTGGGGCAAATTTGAACTATGAAAAATATTGTAATATAGAATAATATTATAATACTGTATTGGTTTTAATGTTGAAGGAGAAGATAAATTAAAATTTAAAAATATATTTGTGAATGAATTAATGGAAAAATAATATTATTATTGATGTAGCAAAATGTTGAGCTATTGGACAAGATTTCATCATTTGAGAATCATATGAAAAGTAATTTTTAGTCGAAAAGGGCCAAAAGTGTAAACATTGTTAGTTAATATTTTACACCTTAAAATAATCTATAACTTACTATCGCATTATCTGATGACATTTTCTTTCTTCCTAATTGTAGAAAGTTTTTGTTAGCACAGTAATTCTCTAAATAAGTTTAGAGGAATAACAACAGATCTCTCTGGACCCAGGCTGTTGAATCAAAAATGTCAGAAAAACTCAGACTTTCCAAGTTTTATCTTTTCTATCGTTGTTATACTACTTTAATTATTTACAAAAGATGTAAGATTTAAGTAATCTTAGTTGGAAATCAATACAATGTTTGCAGACAATTCTTCATTGTATAAGATTCGAAACTGAGCGACAAGCACAAAACTAAATAGTATCCATAACTATTACCTATAAAAGCTAAAACAGTGTGGGAATGTTATCCGTTGCAACTGTAGGCTACGCTAACGGAAGCCTCAACAAATAAAACTTGTAACTAGCTCGATTTTTTCAACTCTCTTTGCCCTCCATCGTAGAAGCTTTCGCTATTTTGAACGATCTATAACCATCTATAATTTCCACCTTTGTGGGTCACTACAAGTTAAAGTTCTGCTACCTTAACCTATCCGATCATTCATCCTGCGCCCCTATCGGCGATAAAGTCATTTCGTTCCTCAAAATATAATAAAAGCGCTTTGTTTTTCAATATAAAACTCGTTAATACGTTATCAATTGGTGATTGTGTTTTACCGAGAATTCCTTAATGTTCACAACAAGCCAAGTCGTATACACAATTAAAATCTCTATCTTTAATGGGTTTAATTGCCAGTCTTGTCATTTTCCATCTGCTTAACGATATGAGGCATTGAGCAGATGTATCGCATCCTTATTACAATAAATTATTATTAAGAATTGTTATCGACCTTGCTTATCTGAGTTTGGCAAGGCAAGTTGGATTATTTGCTCAGCAAAGCAGCTGATTGACTTTTTAAAATATTTTAAACCGTGGTCACGTGAAATATGTGTTAAGCAACTCGATGTCGCATGGTCCTGGGAGATGGGAAAATGAATCGTCTCGATATCGGGGATTGGAGAGGTGTTTTTAAAAGATGGCATTTACTTATCGTTATGTGTTCTGAAATTAAATCACTAAACTCGTGAAGTTGGCCACTCACGGTTCCAATTAAACCAGCCAACTTATAAAGTTTTAAACATAAACATTAAATTAAGTTAACTTCGGTATGCCACTATTTCATATAATTGACTAATATTTAAAAAGTACTATACGACTTGTTCATAAAACTGTATTAGTAATTAGATGTCTTGTGAAAAAACTTCTTATTTTAATAAAAACTGAATGTGAGAATAACATAACATTATGTATATGAAGTAATGTTATGGGTGTGTTTTAAAATATACGAAATAAAACTTACCGTAGACCGAATTATAATTGACATTATTTATATAAACTTGTTCGAAATAATGTCACCCGTTACTGGATTGGGTGAGTTTTCTGGAATTATTTTACATTGGTTTGTAATATTGGCCCTCAAACTGAAATGTATGTTTAAAGACGCTTTAAAAATAATTACATTTGCCATTGTAACAATTTTATTCAGTTTTCTTCAGCCTCAATTTTTATCTTTCTTTGTTGTTATGTTTTTAACAGTGTATTTTGGATTCCTAAATTGCTCGGAAATTTTAAATTGGCTAACTCCTTTATCAATTACATTCCTTTCTTTTTTCTGCCGATGTTTATTTACATAATTTTTTTCCTGTACACGGCATCACTTTGTGTCACAGAACAACAATTCTGTACTCCGCAGAAGACTAGCAACTTTAGAATGAGTTTTGCTGCTATACGCCTAATGAAGCAAAAAATAGCAAACTTTGAAGTATGTTTTGGGAGGAAGAACAATCCATTTTAGAAATATTAAAGGGCTACTTTAGTCAGCAATTAGTCAACTGCATCATAAAAAAGGAAAGTGTATAGAAAAGGTGGTGAGTAAAAAATACGTGTACATGTGAAATACTATACCCGTCTTCAGTGGCATTACAAAAGAGGAAATATGTAGAAAACACAATAGAGAACACAGCAGCGAAATTATAATTAATAAACAACTATAAACCCCAGCTACAAAATAATTACACAACCTTTATGTACATTTCGCCAACATAGTTGCTAATCAGAAGCTTGTGTAAATATTTGTAGCTAGGTGTTTATAATTGTGAAGAAATAGGTAGGTCTAATGTTTTCCAAAAAATTCAGGAATGCTCATTATAGTCTGGTTAAAAACGATTAGAAATTCCATAGGTATAACAGAGTATCACTATATACTGGTACTTAAGTTGGCCTAATATGTGTTGTTAGGAATTTACTGGTTCCGTAAGATTGAGATGTTAGGAAGTGGCCAACTTATACAGGTAGATAACCCCAAAGGTTTCACTGTTTGTAATTGTAAATTTGGCCCTTCTCAGATTCGGCAAACATCGGAGAGTTCTTGTCCTGCAAATATATTCGCTCTCATTACATAATTCTTCAGCTGTATAAAAAGTTCTGTTTTATTCCTCCGCTATAAAAAAACGGAGTATTTTTGGAGAATTAGAGCTTTTACAAAAAGATGTTTAAATGGTCTAAGCAGAAGTTTGTTCTCAACTGGTAAAATAATTTTATTACCGAAAGAAATATACGATTATCCAACTGAACTATCGTCTTCCTTTTTTATGCAAATGTTTTTGGAATTGATTCAGTTCCAAAAAGTAAATTAAACGTGGGCAGCTGAAGGGCAAACAGGAAGCCAGTGGCGAACTTGTTAAGGCTGTGATTCCATAAAGGCAGATTAACAATTGATGTCACGAGAGTAACGCCCTCTGCAATTGGCCCAGTGCTCGTTCAGTCAAAGACCCTTGTTAGATCTGAACGCTTGTAAAACCATTGTCGCTGTGTACATCTTGCTGTTCCACTCACACTGTGCAATGCCGTTTCAGTTACGGAATTGTCTATTTACTGAGGATAACACTAGGTCTTGCGTTAGGCTTATCTCTAGGTCCTGAACTTTACACTGATACGCGGAAGCCGGCTTTCTTTTACCGGCTTAAAAAGACTGCTTAAGCAAACTTAAAACGTGGATTATTTTATGAAAAACCTATCTTAAATATCTCATTGCGTAACTTGAAAATATTCCGTTATGAAGATTTGTGTCAGCGGATTGCAAAACCAATCAATATCAATGGAAACTTCTGTTGGTAATAGAATAAGATATTCTGGCCCCTTTGATAGAAATAACGTGTGTTTTGTTTATTTTATTATAATATTACAAAAATCGAATGACTTACTGTGAATACTGTGTTTTTTCTTTGTTCCTCAAATGTTATTTTCTAAATATTCATTCATGTCGATGGATTTTGGAAATTTATCTTTACAGTGGCAATTCTTAAATTTACATGACAATTATTTTTCTAGTTAATTTCTTTAGTAAATTATTTCATTTAAAAAATATTTTCTAATAATTTTAGAGACAGAAATTCAAAATAAGTTGAATGTTGGAGAAATATTTGTAGGTCTAAACAATAATTATAATAAATGTATTTCAAGGATACATTCCAGTATAGGTGATTCCATGGAGAATAAAATTTTCCACCAAACAGACAAAACTCTAATTTGAATAGGACTTAATCCAGCGGCCTGGAGTTACGGGTTTTAAAGCACCTTTGAATATTTTAAACAAAACAAAAAAATTAACGATTTTTATCTACAATTAAGAAATTACGCAGCACTAGTGGTCTGGGCTGACTTGTGGGTAATATTACCAATCGTTGATACATATTTGGGAATTTTATATCTAGAATTCTTGAAAATTTATTCCACCAATGACTGCCAAGACCCTGGCCATGAGTATACTAGCATATCCCGTTTTGATATGTTATCTGTGTATATTAACTGTATTACTGGCCGTTATTTGATTTTGATAAACTTCGATGATGTTTCCTCGGTTTTGAGCAGAGTTATGTTAACATTTTACCAGCTTTAAGTTAAGCCTGTACAGGTAGATATGTTTCAAGCACTGCAGACACAGTTTCTCGCCACCGCCACAGATGGCGCTCCGTGTTACCGGTTCTGTCTTTAATCTTAAATCGGAACAAGAAATTTCTTATTACAGCGCACTCTATTGACAAAACGTTACTTCGCCAAGCACATGAACGCAAGAAAGATAAGGCCTATTGAGCGGATATTGCATCTTCAAGAAGAACCTCCAGGTGTCGAGATAAGCTGCATCAACAACATTACAGTGAAAACCAGTTCCTTAACAAGCTATTTAGATAAGCGAAGAACTTTATCAAAAAAAATAAGTAATAAACAGGCTCTATTATAAGCCCCTCGGCTCCCGTACTGTTCCAGTAGGTTACTAAAGGAACTGCCACTGAACGCAGTTTTACAGACACCCGAATATATCTAATTTAAAATGATTTTGTAACGAGAATAATTTCACAATACAGATTTAACTAAAAAGCGTGTAAAATGTTCTGTACCAAAACATTTGTTTAAGCCAATAGAAT
>JBAIZL010000020.1:290000-432500 GCA_036971475.1 Prosapia bicincta | reverse complement strand
TTTTGTTACTTCGCGTTAATGTATTATATGCGTTGGTGTTTAGTGTGGAAAATCATTGATATTGGTTTGAATTTAAAATTTTCATTTTTATTAACACAATACTGTATACAAGATATGGAGTTGTATCAGTATTACAAAAATTTCTTTTAAGATTTTAAAAAGTTGATGATATTTTGATTTAAAATAATTAATGAAAGAGAAAGCAGAGCCCAATTATATTTGAGAGAGATAAGGGGGGGGGAGGGGTATAAAGCCAAAACTATAAACAGCTTGTGTCAATTACAGTAGTTTCATTTTTATTATTGTAGTTGTATTTATTAATATATTGTTTTTTCTTCGAGTACTTTCTACTTAGGTTTCCAATCATAATAAAGCAACAGTTTTTAATTTGAAAGCGCTGAGTTAAAGGGTATTATTAGATATATTTTCAATATAAATAATTAATACTGGAGCTAGTGGTGCATGTGTCCAGGCCAGGGTTATTCTACTTCCTTTCTGAATATTTACCTCAATTTAAATTCAATTTAATACGTTAATTATCGAATTTCTCTAGACGTAGTGGTAAAATGTTATACCTGGTGAGACAGAAAGTCTTAAAAACACGGAAAAATAATAAACTTGATGATAACGCCCAAAAACTTTTGAAAAGAGATTAAAAATTCTTTCCACTTGAAAACACACATTGTTTTGAAATCACGGTTTTTCTATAAAATATAGATAAAGCAATATTTTATACTTCATTAGAGTATTGTTACAAAATATGTAACTAGGATAGATATGGTTATTAAAAAAACAATACGTTTGATAAGATAACCCAACGTTTTGCAAGCGAAGTGGGTTCCATTTTGCTATACGCTTTTAATCGCCGCTTTGAGCTGTTTACCCCCTGAAATCGTAAACATTATTATTTTTAAACCAAATCTATACCAATCAGATTCTTTGCAGACATAATGCAACGTCGTGCGCTGTTAAATAAGAAAAAGCATTTATTTCATAAAGTTTTGTGTTATTCTTTTTTTTTCAAATATTAAATTCTTAGGGTACAGCATCAGTGTTTATTGTTGTTTCTGAATAGTTTATGCGTCATTACTTATGATGATTTGCC
Organism: Prosapia bicincta; assembly: GCA_036971475.1. Lineage (NCBI taxonomy): Eukaryota > Metazoa > Arthropoda > Insecta > Hemiptera > Cercopidae > Prosapia > Prosapia bicincta. Next base: position 431,395 of record JBAIZL010000020.1, on the reverse strand, counting down.
AATATCTACTACGTCTAGAAACCAGATTATAGTTTTTGTTGTACTCTACTAATAAACATATTTAAGTAAATATTACGCCTTTATAAGGTACATGATTGTTTTCTTATCCGCGATTAATCTTATCGTTCAGGCTTATCCAATCCTTACATAAACGGTAATATCTTACATTAGCAACCAACAACAAACAGTTGTTACCGTTAGGCATAGCTTCTCCATTAACTCTTGGTTTTATTGCCTACTTCCGAATCCTGTTAGACTTTCCCTCAGTAATGACTTTCGATTAACAAACGGGACATGGTAAAGGTAATATATGGCTAAATAATGCTAGCGAAAAGGATAACTTCACAGCTCCTGCCTAGAAATGTACAAGACTGGCCGGGGCGTAATGCCTCGAGTGAACTGGCGTGAAACGAATGGTCAAATGCACCGTTCAAACAGTCTTTTCTGGTTTAGCCAGGATGTATGGAGGGGGTTCTTGCCTTGATACTCTATTCTTTATACACTCGTTTTCCTCATCCCGAGTATTCTGGTCTTTGATCACCAGTTCAGTACTTTTTCTTTACTTTCTCAATGGAAATTATGTTTGTAAACATTTTTAATTAAAAGTTTTATAGCTTTAAATGATAAAATGTTTATATTTAAAAATTATATAATAAAAAAAATTTTTCAAAAAATATATTTGCTATTATTAGATTCTTAAAATTTTTATTTGGTTATAAACTCAAGAGTTTTTCGAAAGATACACAAGAGTAGAAACGTTATATATAGCATAAGGTAAAAATACAGAAAAATTACCTTATAGGCCTACGACAAAATAATGTTTGAAACATTGAAAACATTCTGTCAACAAATCATTAAACAATTTACTTCCGAGATCGGTGAATAGAATTCAAACCTTTTCGAAATATATGTACAAACAATTCTAAGAAAGGTTTTATTAAAATCTATAAAGTTGGAATAACTTTTTTATATTATGTTTCTGCCTCTGTTTTGGTGGTAACAGAGTTCAAATAGGTTACATAACTCTACCGTTCTGTATAAAGGCTGTTTGGAGTGGCAAAACAGAACCAGCGGTATCCAACGGGGAAGGGTCAGGGCGTCAGAGTCCCAGAAATTTTAAAACGAAACTAGAAATTTCAGACGATTTTGAAGTTCAGGTACAGTACAAATAAGAAGTACGTAACACGAGCTGTCTAAACTGTCGTATGGTTAAAATGCGCAATTATATTTTTGTCTTGGTAGATGTTTAAGCATGTTTTATATTAAACTTTTAAAATTCACCAAACTCCAATTAAATTTTATAACTTAGAATAAATACAACTTCTGAAGTTGTATTTATAAACACATTGGAAATTTTTCATTTTGATTTTAGTTAATAAGGACACTTCATGAGGCATATTCCTAAAGCATATAACTCAGCTATTTGATTAGCCTATATATTGCGACTTGTATAATTAATTACCTTTTAAATTATATAGACTAGGCAGTAACGTCATAGTGTGTGCTTAATTGTTTTATCGTAGGTCTATGTAGTGCGAGATTGTAATCAAGTAGGCCTACTACGCAAGTTCTAGTGACTAGTTCCAATTCACAGAGGGAATACGTTTTTTAAATTAAATTTAACTAAACTATCGAGAATACTTTATACAAATTTCTGCACGACGTTTTTTTCACTATCTTACCTGAAATTGAATTATGTACAAGATGAAACAGATTTTAAATGTCGCAATAATAAATTGAGATTAAAATTTTATACAAGCAAACATAACCTCAACATACCTACACATACGAAATGTTAAAAGAAAATAACACTATTTTATAACAAAATTAAACAAACTACTATACAAACTATGTAGGAAGTTTCCAGTGAGGATGGTTTAGTTAAACAAAAAATAACATTACTTACAATGACTTTGAACTCGACAATACGTTAACTTACATCAAGGACCTATATTATTTTCATTTTTGATAACCGAAGATATTCTAACCTAATACTTTGCTGCTATATTTACTATAGTTAGGAAAAAAGGAAAAAACTGTAACAATAAAAACAAAAAGACGTAGCAAGACACTTGACCCCCCGATACACACTGGTCTACTTGACATTTAGAAAAGTGAAGGGGGTTCGCTGATACTGTTTTGGTCGAAATTCTTTGCTATACGTAACGGTCAGAAACAACCCACTCTGTCTTGTACCTAAATGCAAGAGAAACGTAGACAGCTGTTTGGCCTTCCTCCCCCATTTGACACCAAACTTCCTTCAAGTCTTGCTATATCTCATGAGTTAAATGTACAATTCTACATCATTTCGCAATGCAAGAATTGTTTGGTTGACACTAGAAAACTTTTTCAACGATACTTAATCAAACCAGATACTTTGTAGATATGTTTTCATGTAGATAGCCTATTAAATAATGCAGTATAACATAATGCAATAATTCGTAAATAATTACTTCTTATAAAAAAAAATGTATTCCTGAAGTTATGTTTCTATATATGATGTACATGTATTATGATTTTTGCAACATTTAAAGTTACTTTCATCTTGTTGAGAATGCATTTTTTAGAGGCGAATGTAAAATCAGAAAAAAACGAAGTACACGCGTTGCTTAGTATTACAGAACGTATTTTATGTGAAACTGGAATCGTATGTTATTTTAGGTTTTGTCTATATTGTCTTCTGATAGCTACTTGTTTGGAAAGTTGACTGCTTTCTGAAAAATTACCAACAAATTGGGAAAACTTAACAGTTCGTTCAAGGAAACTGAGAAATTAAATATAGTCTTCCGTGCATTTAAATACAAGAACAAAGAATTGTTAAGGCTACGGCGACTCTTAGTAACTGTTTCTAATGGTAAAGTTGTTATTGTTTAAATTTAGTTCAAAATACGTAAATTTAAGATGGTCCAAAATCATCGAAATAAAGTATACTTGCAAGTTTCGGTTATACCATAGTACGGAACATTTGCTATTTGGAAGAGAAAACTGAATTCATCCCTAGTTGACTTGGCAGGTAGAAATCTTTCCCTATTTACACTCGAACAATGGCCTCAGTGTCCACTTCGTATCAATGGCGACCGAACAGGAAGTGAAACCAATTGTCACTCTCCTGCTGGTATTTCGACACATCGATCCGAAACCATTGTAAATCATTTAGATTGACAATTCTTTAGTAACCTTGTTATTTCTGTCGCTAGCTAAAGAAGGTTTATCTCTGTAATTTTTTTAAACTTTTATTTATTTTAAGGACAGTTATAGATAATATTGTGTAATATTTGACACCACTAGTTTTTTTTTAATAGATTTACAAATGTTAATTAAAAATGCTAAATAGTATATTATAGCTATTTTACAGTTTAGCAACAAAATATCTGGTGAGAGGATTAGTTTGGCTAGAGAAAAATTAAGTTTCTTAACGTAAGATGCGTGCATTGAACACGATTTGTGAAAATGGACATCACGCTTTCATTACAGCAATCGGTTAGCTTACGTTAGGAAACCTAGAGTTTCTTAACCTAACCATATACTTTCTCACAGTTTTTTCTGAAAAAATATAAAACAGTATAAAATAATGTATATTAGTTGTAGTTTAAAAAAGAGTATTAGTTTTCGTAACCAATTCAGATTTTCTCCTTTTCATGTTTGTTATTCAAATATGTGTAAACAGTAAACAAGCTATTTTAAGTGTCGCAAACAGTGAATATTGGTTTAAAATCTAAGTTAATTATTTTCTTTAAAATTTTTTTTACTTTATACTTTTCTATATGTTGATACATTGAGGTTATGTAAATCAAAATGTTAGAATTTTTTTAATTATTCACCACTGTTTATGGTTAGCGACACCTAAAATCACTAGTTTTTTTAAATTTAGACTATATGTTTGAGTTACATATAGCGTCCTATATGTAAAAGAGGGAAAATCCGAAGTGCCTAGTAACTTTAAACTGAAAAAATATTAAAATATTTTTATTATTGTCAAATATAAAATTTTAAAAACAATAAAGAAATGATTGTTGATGTATTCGTAGGCTTGTGATAGGTTTATTCGAGGTATTTCTGGGAACAATGGACCATACATATTTGTATTTTTAGTACTTATTACAAATCATTAGTGGATCCAGACTAAGTAAGGTGTCGTAGCTCACCGATGCAATCGACTTCGGTTTCGTTTTAGAGTTCAATTTACAAGTACTGCTCTTTAAGGAAATTGGCATAAAACAATTTTCTTTATTTAGAATTTAATTAAAATTAATTATACTTTTTCACAAACGGAATAGTATTATCAGCAACAGTAACAGCTTTTGTGCAGCGATGACCTTGGCGGTTTCACAATCTTACTACGGTTTTCAATTTTGTTTTTTAAATTCGCTGTTCACAGATATTCTGCTTAGCATAGCCTATTAAAGAACTTTATGCCAAGTAACCTGTACAAATATTTTTTCTGTACTTTCTATCTGTAAGTTGAACGTTTTTTTACTGATTTCACACGTTTTCTTGGCTTCTTGCAATTACTCGTTTTGGTACTGATTGCATAAAATAATAAGTAATAATAAGAGTGCGTAAAATAATAAAGTTAAATGATTAAACTTTCTACGGGCTCTTCTTCGATATGTCTTTTAAGATATGGATCAAATTGCGTCAACCATTATGTTAGCAAAGATCAGAATGGGTTGACGCAGAACAGTCATAAAGTTCAAACATCAAGTCACTAGTTTCTTTTACAACCACGATAAGGAATTTAAAAATTACGACGTATTTGCTGAAGAAAGTTGCGCAAAAATCTGTGTACCCTACTGCAAACAATAAACGCTCTGCACAGTGGGAAACTTCACAACATTGACCTAATGGCCCTTTATACAGGGAAAGCAAAACGTTAGTTGGTGAAGTAAACAACTCTTATCGCAGTTGCAATTTATTGTAACTTATTTCAAGTAATTACATTTTGATTCACGCCTTGATTTATACGTAAGAAGGTAAAAAAACTTAGGTAGGCCTATATCTTATCTCAACTTTGTTTCATTACTAAGCCAATTGCAATAATTAACGCTGACAATAAGCTGTTATGTACAGTATTTTTCAAATATTCGATAGAAATAAAAAAATCAAGGCAAGTCTGAACCGACCCAGGTAGTCGAGCAGTTAGGAAGACAGGTAACATCATCACGCTGTAGTAAGTGTCGCTATATAAAAGAGAGAGATTTTAAATTTGAATCAATCATTAAAATTAATATTTTGTCATTATCATGTTTTTTCAAAAATAAATAAGTTTAAACCTGATGTGTTTATAGTTAAATTACAGTTGTTAGGCTTTGAAAGTTATCATGTTATTCAATAATAGAACTTTTGTCAAATATACTAAAGTATTATTTGTTAATTAAACTAAACATAGACTATAGTTAAAAATTTACAAACCTGTAAATAGCTAAAAACCCCATTTGTTACAAAACCAGATTCTTTACTAAAGCTGTAGAACTTGAACTATATTACGCGTACAACTTAATATTATTTATATAATGAAAGTGTTCTAAACCCTTTATAAAGACTGAGATAGAGTAATCACGTTAAATGTAAAAACCCTTTAAATCTTAAAACTATGTGCACAGTTTGTATAACCTTTTCATAGTTAAATGTCTAATAATTCTTGAATATTAAATAATACTATTGCTCAAAACCTTAAACAGAATCATTATAGAACCTCTTTACTAACTCTGAATATTTTATTAAATATTAGTATTGGACCATATTTTCTTGGAAATACATTGACACAGCAAACATAATCTTGCACTTCTTTATTGGAGGGCATACATAGAGACAGAGTGTGGCCTGATTCAGGGACAATGTGTGTGTGTGTGTGTGTGTGTGTGTGTGTGTGTGTGTGTGTGTGTGTGTGTGTGTTTGTGTGTGTGTGTGTGTGTGTGCGCGCGCGCGCGCGCGTGCGTGCGTACGTGCGTACGTGCGGTGTGAGGGTTCCTTTCCCCAATCCTCCAGCTGCAACTAGCTTTTTAAGTGTGTGTCCACTAGATATGGGTTGTGAAGCATGGAATTGGTTTCTGAAACATATTAGAGCATTTAACAAAAAGCTTTTAAAGCTTGCTAGCAGTGTGGTCGATTAAGCTGATTACCAGTTTGATTTACGTAGGTAGTTGGATTTCAGTACTTTTAATTTTGAAGGCAAAAATTAACAACTCTATGTAAAAAATGCAAGACCTATGGATGTGTGTGTGTGTGTGTGTGTGTGTGTGTGTCTGTGTGTGTGTGTGTGTGTGCGCGCGTGCGCGTGCGTGCGTACGTGCGGTGTGAGGGTTCCTTTCCCCAATCCTCCAGCTGCAACTAGCTTTTTAAGTGTGTGTCCACTAGATATGGGTTGTGAAGCATGGAATTGGTTTCTGAAACATATTAGAGCATTTAACAACAAGCTTTTAAAGCTTGCTAGCAGTGTGGTCGATTAAGCTGATTACCAGTTTGATTTACGTAGGTAGTTGGATTTCAGTACTTTTAATTTTGAAGGCAAAAATTAACAACTCTATGTAAAAAATGCAAGACCTATGGGAGGAAAATAGCTAAAATTTAAACTTAAAGAAGTGACACCGTACTGAATTTTGAATTAGACATTATGATTTATTCTTCAAAATTATTGGGATTTTCCTGTAGTTGTTGCCCGCTTGCCGTTTAAACTCTTTGTTATAAAGTTTAATTTAAAATAGGTTAAACTTTTATGATTGACATTGTTTTGGTATTTTAATTTCCCACATATTTTATTTTAAAAATCTCACAATGACATTTTTCCATGTCATTTTTAACGTAATAACTGATTAATATATTACGTAAACACACACACAGATCGACTAGTTAATGTAAGCATAGAGAACAAGTTACTTATTGAAACAGATATGATTGTATGACATTCTGTGTTTTTTTTTTCATTTTCTTCTAATCAATATCATCATATTATCTTCCTATTGTTACAGCAAATATCATCGCCTCCATATTGTTATTTTGTTGCAATTCAATATCTCCACACCAGGATCTTCATTTGGTTTTAGTTAAGCCTATTTGAGTATAGTTACACCATTTTCCTGCAGTTAATATCGTCACACCTGGATTTTCATTTGGTTTTAGTCAATAATGTTACATCAATAGCTTCATTTTATTTCAATCAGCATAGTCACATCAGTATTCTCATGTCATTTAGTTCCAGTCATTATTGTTAACACTAGTATTGTCATTTCGTTAGTTAATATCGTAACAACATTATCTTCATTTTATTACAATCAGTATAGTCACACCCTTATTCTCATGTTATTGCACTAAATATTACCACAGTATCCTCAGGGTTTAGGGTTTATTCTTAAGTAACTTGTTTTATTTGTTATTGTTGATTATTTTTTGTGGTATTGGGGTTCTTTCTAATATTTTCATTGTAATATCCTCATGTTTCTCAACCAGTATGCCACCCCAGTATTCTCATTTTGTTGCAATTAATATATTTGTTACACTAGTGTCCTAATTTTGAATTAAATATGCTCCATTCTATCGTGGCTTATATTGCTAATTGAAATTAAGTTTGTTATTAGTTAAACTTAATGTCACTAGCAAGGTAAAATAAAAGATTTAAACTCTCTCTCTCTCTCTCACTCACTCTCTCTCTCTCTCTTTCTCTCTCTCTCTCTCTCTCTCTCTCTCTCTCTCTCTATATATATATATATATATATATATATATATATCTTCCTCATGGTTTTTAATTAATACATTTTTAGTGCATGCTAACTAGATTTTAAATGTAAATAAAATTTGGCCCTTAAACCTCATTTTGTTAGTGTTGAAGTAGTGAAGTTTTGAGCAATGAAGAAACAGTCACGTACCCTGTTACTGACATTTTTGTTTGTAACTATAATCTTAATAACAGTGTACAATGAGTATAATTTTGGTGAAAACGACCAGACTCTGGGTGGTGGGTTTAGCGCAATGTTCAGACATAAAAGATCATCCACCAATGTATTTACAATAACGGAAGACAACCAACTGGATGCCAACACGACCATGAGAAGAAATAAAGTTAAGGAGGTAAAGAATCTGTTTTATGTTTGTTTTAGCAGATATTAATTTACTTTCTAATTCTAATTTACTTTCTAAGTGCTTTTTATAAAAAGGTTAATATAAGATATTAATTAATATGTCAGACTGATTTATTTAGTGTCCATTCATATTATAATTAGAATAAATATAGTTATAATACAAGTTTTTGTGCAAAGATAAATATTTTATAAAAATTTGTTTATAACATCTCTTCTATTCACTTATTACTTAAGCCTACACTTAAATGCACATAAAAAAGAATTTTACTTGATATATTTTATGAGTTGACAATCCAGGATTATATTATAGTTATCTAGCTTGAATTGATTTGTGTATGTATTTATTTAGTAGCAGTTAATTGGATTAGGAGTTTTAATTCACTGCTAATTCTGTTCATTAACAATGTAAAGCAATGTTCAATAGCATGTTCATTTTATTAAAATATAAATTGTATCAATTTTCCAAATAATATTTGTTCTATAGATATAGATATTTTTCTCCATATTGAACCAGTTTAATTTATAAAAGTAGGTGGTTTTCATGATGGAAATTGTTTGAAGGTAAACAATATAGAATTTAATATGTTAACTTAAGCTAAATATGTTGGAAATAAAAATATTCAAGTTTTGGGTATCTGGACTATGTTTCTTCTTTTCCTATGAAACTACAAACCTTTACTGAATATAACCTATCCAATCGTTTTTATAGTTTTTTCAACATCACTTTGAAAACCATCCTATTTGATTTTAGATTGTAACGTACATAGTTTTGAATAACCATAGACAGCTCTTTGTCACTAAGCTACTTTTCTCTATATAAAGAGGCTATTTAACTATGCAAATTGGAAGAATGCAATTACTTTAAGTTAAAAAAATGCTCACATCATTTTATATTGGTGTTAATTATAAAGTAAAATTAATTAAAACACTATGATATAGAAAATGTTATTTTAATAAGTCATTTGGGTAGAATCTACTCTTTTTAGTTTGAAAAAAATTAAATATGTTTTTAACTTTTTGTATATTGTTACGAGTTTTGTTAGCTCGTAGTAAATAATGTGGTTTAAGGGTTGCTTTGTCATGTTACACAGTTTTAGATTCGAATCTCGTTATTCAGTCTATAAAATTGAGCTATACTTTAGCATTAAACATTGTTGATGTTTAAGTACAATATATAGATTTTGTTCCTCCTTTTGTTTAATAAATTGCCTAACTTGTTACAGATGATGCAATTTGCATGGGAGAATTACATGAGATATGCTTGGGGTAAAAACGAACTCAGACCAATCAGTAAAAGAGGTCACTCTGGAAGTATATTTGGTTCAGCATCATTAGGGGCTACGATCATGGATGGGTTGGACACGCTGTATATCATGGGGATGATGGATGAGTTCAAACAAGGTCGTGATTGGATCGCGGACAACTTCAACATGGATAATCTAGTAGGTTTAGTTATTCAATTTTATTCTTATTATTAAAGTTGAGAATTTAGAAGATGGGTTGTAATATTCTGAGATTAATATTTTTTCAAACTCGTTTACAGGTAATGAGAAAATGAAATTTCAATGAATTGAACAATTCTATTTTACAGAACTTTTATTTAGGGAATTGAAAAACTTCCATTATTCTGATTTTAAGTGTAATAAACTTTGTTTTCAGTTCCATAAAACCAAATTTTAAACTAAACAGAGCGTTTAAACTAAAAAACAGAGTTATTACAATATAAACATTAAACTATTATGGAAAAACTGTTTCAAATTTCAAAATATTGTAACCTTAATAAAGATAGCTTAATAAATAAATAGCTTTTGTATCTTATCTATGAAGTAGCTTGTAAACTACAAAAAGCACAGTTTTCTGGCTTTACTTTCTTTATCCCACTAAATTTAAATGTCTGGCATTAGTGCCTATACAAAGCTAAAGGCTCTACCAGAAACAGAAGAGAAGTTCATCTTTGGTTTCGTAATTTTATTTATCTTGAATTGGAATGTTTTCCATAATAACTTTATACATAAGCTTGCACATGCTTGCAGATAAAGCAAATAACAATGCCACTTTTTCTTATTATTACAACCCTTTTTGTTTTTGCAGTTATTAGTTATAGCTTAATGTTTATTCTATAGTATATAGGGTATATATTAATTTGTACTATTAGGAAATAAATTGAAGTAAAAAATAAGCAATAGAATAGAATGTATTAAAATACATATAGTTACTACATTGGTATCACTTGGCAAAAGAACACTACTGTACTTACTAATATTTTGTAGCACTATGCAGAAAAATATCAGTTAGTAGTGTTTTTTTAGCCAAATGGTACCAATAATGGTAATTTTAATAAAAAACACCTCAAGATGTACAGCACAAAAACTGCAAGTTTTGCATATAACTGTTTTACAAATGAATACATCAATTTTGTTGTCCACCAACTTGAAACCTCTTAAACTGGATCCCTGTGGACTTTATTATATATTATTATATAATATACATATATTTATATTATTGAAAATATACCCTCAACTCATCTTTAAATTAATTGGATCCAACCCTGTCTAGTCACTTTCTTTGTTCTTTGAGTGCCATTCACACTTCTTAGATCAGTATGTTTCTTGAATTTGTATAAACATTTTTTTGTTTTCTTCATCTAAGCTTTTGTAAAATTCTTATGGCCACATAGCATATACACAATTTTTAACATTTAATAATTGAAGTGATAACTAAAAGAACTTGAGAAATAGATTTTAGGAATAAATTTATAGGAAATAATTGAGAAAACACACCGTAGCCTAGTTCTCAAAACATATAATAGGAACTGAAATTCAAGTACAAAATAAATTTAATGAAATATTTTCTACATTGTATTAATTATTAATAGATATTTATTATTTAACTTAGGTAGAGGTTGTGAAGTAACTTATACTGAAGATTTGCCCAGCTCATTTAGTGTTTAAGGGTTAATAAAACTCTGAAGGAATCCTTTTTTGATTGGTCCCCTCAACAATTAAACTGCTCCGAAAACATGGCCCCACATTTCGATATACTGTAATAATTTATAACTCCATTCCATACAAGTGAAGCAAAATTGACACTATCTAGCTTGTACTAGGTTTAAGCTAGATAAGACTAGCTATGTGACATATGTTTTCTTTATCAATAGTGTAATCTGTGTTCTCGAAACTAGATCAATAAAACACCCTGTACTCAAAATAGACTGAGTTTGAAAGTATTACACTTAATGGTGTAAATGTATTGGCTAATATGACGATATAAATTTTGGGTTTAATGTGAAAAGTTGATCTTAATCATTATTTTGTAAGACAAAAAAAGGATTAATTGTTTTCAGGTTCTTGGTAGCGTTATAAAACTTGGGTGAACTGAAATCATAAAATCTACTTTTCTAATAATATATTTAATTAATCTAACAGCACCAATATTTGTCATATTAGAGGATTACTAAATCTGTAACAGTAAATTTTTCAAATGTAAAGGCATAATTTTTATTACATAAAGACTTGAACTAACTTGTAATTATTCCTTCATAATATTCGTAATGAAATTTTTGTTATATTACTATTGAGATTAAATTTACACTGGCCGGTGTAATAAACCATACTATTATATTCAAAATTATTTAACTAAAACATATTTAGATTCCTTAGAAATTTTTATATTATCTTTCACTCATCTGGGGATTGTGTATGTGTGTTTATAAATATGAATGCAAAAATTGTTTAATTCCTGGGAAAAAGTTTTAAATTTTGTGATAACATTTTGGATTTTCTTTCTGTATTTTGTAATAAAATGGCATCTGTAAACTTTTTGTTTAGCACTTCAGGAGTTAAGGCAATGTTATCTTATAATTAGAGTTTAACATTAGGGCAGACATTATCTATAATAATGCTCCTTTTTTGAATAAGATCTATTTTAGTTTCGGCCAGCTACAAGTGATTAAATTTTAATATTTTTTTAATACTGTAATATTAGGTAATCATATTTTTTTAAAGTATCATGTTATTTTTTTAAAGTTTTGAAATTTATAAAAATGTTTTGCAAGTGTTTATTGGTTTTTCTTGACAATTCTGATACTGTTCAACATCAAACAAAGCAATATATCTAGAAAATGTATCTGTAAACTATATCCTTGGTTGAAAAGTTATAGTGTATGTAAATATATATATAAAATTATAAATATATAAATTATATATATACCTATATTAGGTTAGTCTAGTAGAGTTTAAAGCTTATTTAAGAGTTTTTGGACTAGATAGGAGACTAACAGACTTACCTAGTGGCAATAGTCCAAAACTGCAATCTCTTGGAAATAAATAAATAGATACATATAAAAACATATCAGACTATTGAACAATTTTGGTATCAATCAAAAAAGAGTAAAAGAACTCTTTTTTGATTGATAAAGACCATTGTATGATCGAATTATTTCAATAGTGTGATATGTTTTTATATATGTGTCTATTTATTTATTTCCAAGAGATTGCAGTTTTGGACTATATATATATATATATATATATATATATATATATATATATATATATATATATATATGTATATATATATACACATGCGTGCAGTAAAGCCTCCTAATTTGCAATTTTGTTTGTTTGCACTTGGAAAAATTACAGCATTTCCCGCTAATTTATATCATATTTTAAAATGAAGACAAGACAGGCAGTATAGTTACTGTGCAGGTTGTAGTATAATGTGTTCTCGGCTTACATATTTTGTACAGTACTGCAGTTATTTATCACAAAGATATGTGATTGTTCTCTAAATATACATTATAGTGTACACTACTAGGCCTGTTTCTCGTGTATCTTAGTTTTCGAAACGTTCCTGAGGGAACTAATTACCGAACCTGTTCTTATCTCGAATAACAAAGACGAAGAAATCGTAAAAATTGTATAGCTGAATTTGACATTAAAATTTATCGGTAAAATTATATGTTTAGGGAAAGAGTTAGTTCCAGCTGATACAGAAGTTGATCCATCTCTAGAACGGGTAATAAAATTTAATCTAGAGTTGGAAGAAGCACTATCGCCATTTAAAGAAGTGTGTACAGAACTAGAATGAAATCACACCTTAAGTTAAGTAACAAGTTTTTAAAAATTAAATTAACAGTGTTTAAAAGATTATTTGTCTAAAAATAGATGTTTAAAAAATTTAGTGGATAGTGTTTAACAATGAAGAATACATGTGTCTGTGTCAGCATGAATATTTAACCCTCATGCACGTGCGCCTTTTTATCTAACGTAAGTAGGCGCGTTGTTGTATTTTATACAACATCTCGATTTTCTACATTTTCCTTAACTTTCAATCGAGTTATTAAAAGTTTGGTCTTACCAATGAAAAAATTACTTGTGAGTTGACCCCAGCAATGTTTATCAGAGCAAAAAATAATGCAACTGGCCATCTTCTTGTCCTCCGGGCAACGCTATATGTAGCACAAAGCTGGTCATTACTATCAACTCCAACTTTTCTTTCTGTTGTACTGCAATATAATTTCTGGCTTATTTGTTTGTTCGTCAACATCATCTGAGTCGTGCATAGTCGAAATCAATATTACAGTTTTATTATTATTTTTTTTTGTCGTATATGAGACCATGGTTCGATCATTCTGGAACCCAAACAAGGAAGTGCCTGGCTGATTGGTTTTATTAGGCAGAAATTCTGGTGGAATTACCCGTTTGTTCTTACGTAGAGTGCGAATCACCTTCCAATTCAGAGTTATGATCACTTTTTTCAGCTTCACCGTCGCTCAGATCATCGTCACTTTCAATAAAATCAGCATTATCAATTTCTTCATCAGAAAGATCCTGTAAAATTTTTGGAATGTTTTCCAAATTCACTTCTAAAAACATGAAAATTTATAAAAATGTTGAACAAAACAAATAATTACATCATTCTTTAAAAAAATGTATATAAAAAACTTACGTTCCATCGTAGAGAAAAAAAAACTGCACCGAAAAAATAAAAACGTCAGAAGGCGCCTTGTATTTTGTACAACAGTGATGACTGACCAGAACTAATCGCACACTGAGGCTATGTTGATAGAAAAAAGACATTGATGACAACTGATAAGAGTAGTGGGGGGACTAGTAGAAGAATAGAAGGGTGATTTGAACAAATAACTACCAACAGGTTTCAACAAGAATCAAAATATTAAAACTGTTGTACTTTTTACAACAGCGCGCGTCCTTGAGGGTTAATAGAATTTTTATGTTTTCGGATTGAAGGAAAATATAAGTAAACAATGAGAAATATGATTGTAATTAAGTAGTACGTAAATACCACAGTGTATTAAAAGTGTACAGTATAGGTGTAATCAGTAATGTAGAGTGTAACCCTCCCCTTTCAGTTGGTTTCACTACTCGCAGTAAGTTAGGGAAATGTAACCCCCGAGAATAACGAGTAACTACTATATATATAAACAGTTTTCTCTGTTTTAATGATAGATATCTGTTTTACAGAGTGCAGATTTGTCTGTTTTTGAGACAAACATCCGTTTTGTTGGAGGCCTATTAACTTGCTTTGCTATGACAGGAGATGTAATGTTTCGTGATAAGGCAGAACACACTGCTCAAAAGTTATTACCTGCCTTCCAGACACAAACTGGCATACCTAATGCGCTAGTTAATATGAAAACTGGAGTAAGTTATATTTATTTTTTAATTTTCTGTGATAATATGTAATAACATAGGTTAGTGTGATTATGGATTTTTTTGGTTACATTTATTTTAGCATTTTTTTATTTAGAAGGTTTTTTTTGGTCACTGCGTTTATCAGTTTTTTTAATTTGGAAAATACTTAAGCTATAGAATTGTATTGCCAAATTAGATAATTTTAAGATCAAAGGGCATCGAATGAGTCTTCCTAGAAAGATGATGTATCATGTTTAATATAAGATAGAAACCTATATGGTAAAAATCTCAGCAGCCAGTTGTCATTCATTAGGAACAATTTCAAAGAAAAAGTTATAAAAAAATTTCAGAACTGGTACATATTGGACTAATTACAGAAATCTTTCTCAGTAATTAAAAGAACTCTCTTGTGTGAAATGTTCAGAGATAAGCTAGGTTATAAAAATATGTGTATTTGTTTAGACACATTTGACCCATATAGATACAGACAAAAAGGTAAAAAGAATTATAGCAGCTAAGGTTCCTTGGGTGATATAAGAAAGTTAGATATTCATTGTTATAAGGGGCCATATTAGCTGTCGTGCGTGGCTGCGATAACATAAAAAAGAAATATCAAGAAAACTTGTTAAGAAAAATTACTTACCAACTTACTAGCCAAAGCCCACCCTTGGCTGTTGAGCCATTTGGTGACGCGCTGACCAGTATACACGAACCAGTGGGCCATCATCATCTCCGGAATGGTCGAGCGCATTGCATTTCATCAGATGATCTGCATCCATCATATCTTCTCCACAGAGAGGACATTCTGGTGTTGGGAGCACACCGATGCAATGTAGATGGGCGACCAGGTTAAGAAAAATTCAACTTACATTGTAACATTTTCATTGAAAATAGATTTATTTATATTGGAAACGTATTACAAAGTGTGTTTTAATTCTATTTATTTATTTAGGTATTTTAAAGATAGTTAAATTTCCTAATATAATTCTTATCTCTTGAGTTTAACATCACTTTATTTATATCTTTTATGTAAGTGAATTGATCCTAAAAAACATATGTCTTAGATTTATGTTTCTTACGGATTTTTGAATGGCAATACATCATAGATAGTACTGGATAGAAAACATTTAATAGTTTAAAATTTCATCTTTAGGGAGAAGTAGCTTACAATTAATTGTTCAAAGTATTTTTAGTTAAATTAATGTATATATATCGTGATATTTCACGTTCTCCATTATTTTTTCGTTGCACTGACTTTATAAAGTTATTATTGTTGTAAACAATTATCCCACCACTTAAGTGCAATTATTTTACTTTATGTGATGAGACACCTTTCGGTCACTTGACCATTGTCGAATCACTGAATTGAATTTCTCTATTTTCTGTTGGGGTTGTTCAGTCTGTAATTTTGGTATTTGTTGACGTCATACATGTTTCTTGCATCGTCTGTATATCATGCCTGTTGGTTCATGAAATTGTTGTGTATGTTTTTATAGATGTGGTATTTTTCTAATGAGTTTAGTTGTATTGGGTTATCATTTATTTTAAGTATGGTTAGGTTATTTTCATAACTTGTTATTTTATATTTATGTGATATTAGGTAAACTGTTACATTTGATGCTTTTATATTTTTAGTTTTGAATGCTCTATAATATTCTGCAAATCTTATTTTAAATGACCTGGTTGTTTTTTCTATGTAAAATGTGTTGCAGTCGTCACAAACCAAACAACAATATAATAAAATATCTTAACACAAACCACAAAACAAATACAGAAAAACATAACCTATCTGGAATCTACAAAATTACTTGTTACAAAAAACAATAAGTGTACAAATTCAGCAGACCAAAAAACACAGTGTGACTGACCAACAGACTGTTTGCGACTCCAGAGTCATAGTATATAGTCAATACGCATTAAGTTGGTGTTCATCCATGCACACAGTCAACTTCAAGATCAGCCCATCAACAATAATAAAACTCGTAAATTTTGTCTGGTAATACGTATGTCAGTGTCGGATAGATCACTTCGTTATTACTTTTATTATTCTAAATCAAAATCAAGGACAATTTTTTGATGAACTTAAAATAATTCAATTAATGTAAGCTAACTCTAAATGCATTTAATTTCTGCATTTAATAATTTCTTATCATAATCTAAGACTTTCAAGGTGTGAAAGAATTTTGTTCTGTAACTATAATACTATTAAGAAATGTTTAAACAAACTATTGATTTTTAAAGAATATTGTAACTAATTTGATTAAACTAAGTTTTATATTTATTTTACAAAATATAATATTAGGCTCTAATAACTAGGAAGCTATTTCAACGTAATATGAATTAATTACAACACATTAACCCCTTTAATGGGAGTCAATCTGGAGACGCTGTAGAATTGGAAGAATTCATAAAATAACACACTTCTTAAAAAATATTTTCTTTTCAGGGAAAATGTGTTTTTAAGATTTATTTTCTACAGATTTGTACTCTGCTTCATTCTAGCAATTGTTTTAATGTCAATGAATCCTTATAGGTACTTTTCTTTCAGATATTTTCTGTTATATTTATGGATTTATTATTAAAAAAAAATTATTTTTGTCATTTATTTTTCGTAGATGAACATTTTTTTAAATTTATTTTTAAAAGTTAATCACTTTTGCATTAGTTTATGACTATCTGAACTTTAATTTTCTAAATTTATAAAATTAAGTTCGGATAGTCATAAACTAGTGTAAACGTGATTAATCAAGTTTCACCGAACGTAATTGACTACAAAAAAAGATGTATTTGGAGGTTTTGAAATTTCTTGGATCCTTTATCTATGGTTTCTTGAGGGGAATTCTTGGATTAGTTTTTTTTTCATATTTTTCTGCCATTGTGTTTTTAGTTTTGTTATTCCGCAGCAATAATAGTATTTTTTATCAGTGATTAATGTGACTTTCGGATATCTTCTTTTAGTGATTTTTTGTTATATTGATTGTAATACTCTGTACTGCTTCAACATGAATCGCATGCAATTGGAGCATTTTGTGACAGGCGGGAAAAAGTATAAAAAGTGTTGTTAGAACTAAAACATTAAGATATATTATTATTAGGACTGGACAATTAGATGAATTTGCAGGTAAAAAATCCTAAAAAATAAGGCAACAAATTAGTTTACTGATGTTATAACAAATTTTTTAAAATAATTTGTTATTCTACTAGTTTAAATATTCTACAATTTATACTTAAAAGTCAATTCTATTATATTCTGATACAAATCAATTATACTCATCAAATGATTAAACAACTCCACCAGGATAATGACTGTTAAAAAAAATGTTCCCATTAAAGGCATGAATGCACATTTCACCAACATAGTCCATCAATAGATTAAAATTTCATTAGAGCTGTAATCAATAATTAATTTCTTTTAGCTAAGAGCTGTTTTTTTTTAACCAATGTGGTATGTTTTCACTTTGCTGCTATTATTGTATTTATTTGGTGTTCACTTTAGTAATTTATAAACAGTTCCAAGTATATTAAAATTTAAAAGAAGTTGTTAACTAATACAAAAAAGTCCTACAAAAAGGAACTTACTTATAGCTGGTCACACATAGGCTAGCACGTGACCTCGAAGGGCGAGCATAGGCGGGGGGGGGGTTTAGAGGAAGCAAAAGACCATTCCTCAGTCATTATAATATGAGGTATAGTATTTATATTACAATAATGTAGACTTGACAAGACCGAAAGGCCGCTATAAATATTATTTTATTTGATTTGCAGTATTAACCAGATCATTTACATAAAGTTTTGAACAAATTTACTTATATCAGTTTTTTAAACGCCCACAGTGCCTGCAATTTCTTAGCGATGTCCTTTGATGCAACACACACTACAAAAACCAATGTTTTTTAATATGGCTAGATTTTTGTTTTCTATCGATTGATCATGTGCCAGCTTAAGAGTGAACAGCTGTACCTTGGGGTATTTTCTGGTTGATTCATAATTTATATGCCCATATTGTTTTATTATAGCGTTTGTGGTTTGAATTAACATCAGCTACAATGCTAAAGAGTGTAACTGAAGAATAAAATAAAATAAAATGTCATCAACTGTATGAATTTAGGACTTTTAAACAAGATTGTTTTTATCTTTTTATAACTCTACTGACTTGTTCATATATGTAAGCAATTAAAGTGTTCTTAATTATATCATATTTATAGGCAAGTAAAAACTATGGTTGGGCTAGTGGAGGTGCAAGCATCTTGTCTGAATTTGGAACTCTGCATCTCGAATTTAGTTATCTTTCTGACGTAACTGGAAATCGAATTTATAGAGATAAGGTAGATCATATCAGACAAGTTCTCAAAGGCTTGGAAAAACCAAGAGGCCTATACCCAAACTACCTCAATCCTAAGAATGCAAAATGGGGTCAATGTGAGTATAACTGTGGTTGTATCTAATCTTGAAGCTTCTAGTATTGCTTAGTTTTACAGCTGTTGAAAATTAATTAGTAATTAGTATAATAAATTTAATGAAAATTACAACTTATGAGTAATAAATCCTTTAGTCAAAATTATCTATGATATCTCACTTTGAAACTTGAGTGGATGTTTCTGTTTATGGAACACTTTCCTGTAGTACTTATTTAAATCTGTAACTAGGCTTAATTTTATAGTATTTTGTTTTCTATTTGCCCATTCAATACTTATGCTGAATGATAGAAAAACCCACTCCATGTTGTTATACTTTCCATCCATTGACATCAGTAAATTCCATTACCATCTGTAAGTCTGTATCTATTCCCTTTTGAACAACTTCAAAATTTACTACTCTGTCATTACTAATTTAATTAAATTCTTCTTGTACAAATTCTACGTCACCACTATCATTGGCAATGGAATTTTTCACTAAAGTTAAACAAAAATAGATAATAATAATAATAATGATAAAATTCCTCAATAAAGTAGAAAAAATGTATTTTTAGCAAATAAATCAACTCAACTTAAATGGGGCACAAACATAATTTTCTTAAATAATTTGTTACAAAAAAAAATGATTGAAAATCTATTTAATTGAATTTTTAATAAATTGGGAATGCATCTATTAAATCAGCATTATCTTGTTGTCTCAACTATTAATTATATTTATACTTCTGCTTTATGATAAATTTACTTTTGGTTAATAATATTTTTACTGTTGATGGCAAGAAGTATGGTAAATGAAAAGTTATAATTCCTACTTTAACACATGACTTAATTAAAACAATGTGAATTTCCATATTTTAATTATTGCTTACTTAATAATTTAGATCATTGATATAATTTTTTTTTTTTAACCTCAGTCCCGATATTTCGAGATTCCGTTAATTAAATTCGAGCCTATTTCTATTTGAGCCTCATTTATCTAGTTGATAGAAAATAATGATAATGACAATAATTTTCAAGAAATTTTTATATCAATACGGTATGCAAAGGAAAAAATGAGCCGGGCTTCCATGAAATGTTCATTATACTTATTTAGTTTATTAAACTTTCTATAAACTTATTTAGTGCATTTTTAATTATAGTGTTAGGGTTCATTAAAACCCCTATTTTTCTAATGCACAGGAACGTACTTCTCCGGACTAATCCGAAGGGGTCTCAGTCCCTTCGACCTCGAATTATCGAGACTCTACTGTACTTTATTTTTTATAAGAAATTTTTATTTATATTACTATTTAAACATAAATAAGTACGCCTGTATAATTTTACTTGATGAGACTAAAGAAGTAAGTATATGATTTGTAATTTATTATTTATATAAAAATAATATCTGACCTTTTATAATTTTTTCAGACCACATGTCAATGGGTGCATTAGGTGATAGTTTTTTTGAGTATTTGCTCAAAGCTTGGCTTCAGAGTGGTAAAGAAGACACTGAGGCTAGGCAGATGTTTGATGAAGCCATGCAAGCTGTCATACAACATATGTTGCGTACCTCTGCTGGAGGACTCATGTATTTTTCAGATCTCAAGTTTGAAAGGCTTGAACATAAAATGGATCACTTAGCATGCTTTTCAGGTTTGTATTTTTTGGTAAATAGTGACAGAGGTATCTAACAAAAATTGAAACAAGTATCCTAACGACAAAATACTTCAACAACAAAAGTGTTAGAGAAAAAAGCTTTTTTATTCTGGCCTTACTTAGATAGTTAAGATACATAGTAAAGAATTAATAGATAGTTAACTGTTTATTAGTTGACAAAATTTGTTAATTTTGAATAGCAACAATATTTTAACAAGAAATGTTTTTCTATAAAAAATTTCTCCAATTCTTTGTACAGTTTTTTGTTTGGCAATACTTATTGGTATAATATTAAACAGCCATATTACTCCTAACAGTTTTTTTTAAGACAATCAGAAGTATTAAAAAATGTATAGAAAAATTAACCCTTGCACCGTAAAAAAACATATTTGCCAAGCTGAATTTGTGCAAAGCCATAGATGAGCATATCCTTTAAAGCACTTTTAAATGGTTTAGAATTTGATAAATAGTCATTGTTTAATTTACCGTAGTAATAATCCTTCCATCACCTTAATATCCGGCCTCACCTTGTTCTTCACTAGTATCACTGATATTTTCAGAGAAAAAGTCTAAATGCCTGTGCAAGTAATGCATTTAGAGTGTGAGCTCACATTCAGCCTACGATTTTTGAAATATCCCAACACATGGTAAACTAGTTCAATATATTTGTTGGCTTTGTGGATATGAAGAAAATTCTTTACAAAAGTGATGACTACACTTTTTTATTAATTTCATTCATGAAATTTGTATCTTTTATTAATCGTCTAATTTGCTATCCATATAAAAGCGATGACACTCTGGATCCATAGCCCTCACAAACTGCTTAGTTATGCCTAATTTTATACGCAGTGGAGTTAAGTTGATCCTGTCTCAATCAGTAATGGGATTGTGAATGAAGTTTCTTCCCCAAAAAATCATATTCTGACTTTTAGACCACTCACTCTTCATCCATATTGATTTGTTGTTTATCTGTTCTATCCCAAAGATACAAGAAGTAATATTTTAAATAGGCCTCTTACTGTCCAAAAAATTAATTGTATTGAAGTTTGTACAAATAACCCATTTATGTTCATTAAACTTAACCTTATCCAAAACTACTATATCGTATTCTTCTTTTATTTTGGTTAAGTGATCTGTATTGAGCCAAATTTTTTACCACTTTGTAAGTGCTTTCTTATTTGTGCTGCGGGTTATCAATGAGAACAAACACCAAATCCTGGAATGTTTTAAAATGACCTATTTTTTAATAGCAGTCTTTTTCCATCTTGATAAAACACAAATCCTTTTCTTTTGAGAAATAAGTTTTGATGAACAGATCAGTTATCATATATTATGAGGACTTTATCAAATTCCTTTCATGAAGATATCTATCTACAAAAAAAAGTTATTATGAAAAAACTTGGGGAATTAAAATTATTTATACAAGTTATTTTTATAATTATAGGTTAATACAAGTTTAAGGCTTAAAGCTCTATTCGGTACTTTTGATATCACTTGGCAAAAACACCATTACTGATATTTTTCAGCAGACGTATTTTGCACTAGCATTGAAAAATGCACTGACCTAGTGTGAAAAGCATCTGAAAAATATTAGTAAGTAGTGGCGTTTTTACCAAGTGTTAGCAAAAGAAGTAATTTAAATAAAAAAATGTCAATATGTACAACACAAAAACTGTAAAGCTCTAACCTCCTTAATATAAATCTTGTTTAATTTGAATTATAAAAGTTACAAAAGATTTATTTTACTAATAAGTATTGTATGAGATAGTACCTCAAACAGTTTTTTTCATAAGTTACCTGACAGTTAACCGTTTGCCTACTAGGCAATGGCATTAGATAACTCCCGACCTTGAAAAATGAGAAGTCATTTTGTGTTAAACTTCACATTTCACTGACAATTATTACCGTGCTACATAAGTTCAGTAAATAATTTAATAAGAACTCGGTGAGGAAGGCAAAATTATTGCATGTGCAAGCATAAACCTACTAGTCGTCTGTCAACCTCAGAAGCCATCGTCGAACATGTGTATGCAAGTTTTATTCACAACCTGTCCAAATTACTGAATCTGCAGACTGAAAATTAAGGATATAGAAAATAACAGCGCGGAGAGTTCTACATAAATGTTTATTATTTAAAACATACTATCTTCAAATACTACATCATCTGACTATGATTAAACATGTTGGATCGATATTTGTGTGCAGTTGCAGGAAAAAAATGTCATTAGATGAATGTTTTTTAAACAAGATAATTTTTAACAATGAACCTATATTTTATATTAGTGGCAAAGTAAAATGTCATCTTACGGACTAAGAGGAGTGAAAACCCACGATAATGAGGAACATGTTCGTAATTTTCCAAAAATATATTTTTTTTTTATTACCAATTAATGGGGTCATTCTTTTATATGGAAATTATGGTAACTAGCTTGATTGACCTGAATATCTTACAATTGGTTATCCCTCAGGTACTCAACCATTATTTTATTTTTCAACAAGATGGTAGTCATACATATTAGAGGTCGTGCGAAACGAGGCGAGCTCTGACCTTGAATGGGAAAACAGTTATACAACTGGTTTTGGAGTGGTGGGGCGGCAGGTTGTCAGTCTGCTGCTTTCACCCGCCGGTTTCACATCGTAAATACGGGTCGTGCTAAACATCTAGTCTTACTTGTTTTGATTAGTTAGTGTTTAATAGAAAAAAAAGTGTATTAACTTCTAGTTAAGTTTAATTTTTAGTGTAGTGTAGTGTTTGGTTTAACTAGTTCGTTGACTGTTTTCCATTAAAAACCACGTTGCCCTAAAGAATGTGAGTTTCAATATAAATGACTGCATCCAACTTGTACAAGAAAAGGTTCGAGACATTACACTAGAGGATGTCATTACAAAGAGATGCCAGCACGCTCGAGACGTTGAACAGAAGTATATGGAATACAAAATATCACTTGATGTCATCACAGACATATTCATCATCAATGTTGATGGGGACAGTAGTGATGACGGCAATAGTCACAGTGAGCAGTCTAGCCACGGAGAAGAAAGTGACGGGGAAATGAGTGGCGTGGAAGAACTTCATTAACAAGGTCTAATGTAAGAATTAAGTAACGTCATATATGTCTATTTACTAAATAAATTGCATGAATAAGAATTTTCAAATAGGCTGGTAGTATTTGTTTACATAATTTTATTTCATTTAAATTTATCAGCGGTACTTTTTGTTTTTACTGGTTTATAAACGGTATATTACAAGTCTAGTATTTATACGTGCAGTAGTTATTATTTATAGGCAATATTTAAACTCAGGGTAGTACATCGCCGCTTTGCCGGCACGCCGCGCCGGCGCTTCCCCTACGCCGGCGATCACTCCCACCTAACCCTACTTCCTCCCCTACTCCGGACTCGCCTTGTTCCGCACGACCTCTACCATAATTATCTTCGACATTACTTCAACACAATTTCCTTGGCACTGGATAGAACTTGCATTTCAAGCAGACCAACACCATATCATGTGGTTACTAAAATTATTACGAAACATTTGTATATCAATGTGTTCAGAGGTTTAACCCCCTAAACATGTTTTAACTCATTATTATATAAATTAATTTAAATTTTCCATGTTTACATTTACCATACCTAATGGTAACCCTTAGAATTATGTGATTCATTTTTTTGGGGATGCGTGTAGTTAGACATCTTCATGAAAGGAATTCGATAAGGTTCTGTTCCTAATTGATAATTGATCTGCTAATTATTATAGATTAATTAATTTCAATGGGGGGTAAACAAAGTTCTTGTTTTGTTAAAAAAATGTAACCATGTTAGTCATAGAACAATGTATGCCTATTTACTTAAAATACAAATTGCTTTTACATTTACACATAACCATGGGAGTTATAGAATTTTAAAAAAGGGAAATTTCATAATGGGTTCATCCTGGCTGTTTAACTAATGAAACCTTTATCCAAAATTACTGGAATAAATTATTTCCATTTGAACAAACATACAGATATATTTTTATCTACAACCACCTGGTATAGCTGTAGTCTTGATATAATTACAAAAGTGTTTGTATTGTGTAAGTGAGCATGCATGCAGTGTATTTTAAATGTATGTTTGATTTCCCTCTGAATCATTGCAATTGCTATAAAAAGTAAACTCTTGTGTTTTAGTAACGTTTTATTTACAATTCACTTTAATAAAAATATGTGTAATATATTAATTTTTCTTTGAATTAAATGTTTATGTTTTAGGAGGTTTGTTGGGCCTTGCTGGCTCTTCCCTGAACAATGAAATGTCTACTAGGTATCTAGAAATTGCTAAAGGCATCACAAATACTTGTCATGAATCGTATGATCGTACTGTTACAAAATTAGGACCAGAGAGCTTTAGGTTTACAGATGCTGTAGAAGCTAAAGCTATTAGAACTGCAGACAAGTATTATATACTTCGCCCAGAAGTAATAGAATCGTATTTCTACATGTGGAGACTAACTAAGGATAAACAGTACAGAGAGTGGGGCTGGGAAGCAGTTCAGGTATGTTTCACTAGAATCCATTTTGTCCTTTAATCTAGTTGTGACCTTAAACAACTAAACACATCAGTTTGGTTACATTTTATCAGTTTTAGGGTATTATTGGAAAGTTTTATAAATTTTGGATTTTGGTAGCAATTATAGAGGAAAATTATAACTTCAAAGTTACAAAGGTTTTGAAACTTTTAAAATTTTTAGCTAAGGGTTTGTAATTGCTAATTAATTTTGTGAATATTGAATTTGAAAATAAACTCTCTATAAAATGCCAACCAACCATTTTTTAAAAAATTTTAGCTAATCATAAAGCTCATAAACTAATTTTAGCTAATCTACTCATAAACTATGTAGAAGATAAGATTAAATATGAAAATTCATAAATTAAGTTTTGTTTTGTATTCTTACATATAAAAATCCTTTACAGTATAATATAACGCAATATGAAAAAAGTAGAGTCTCACATACATAAACTATGTAGAAGATAAAAATAATAAGTATACAGATTTATAAATAGGGATTTGTTTTGTATTATTACACAAATAAATCCTTTGCAGTATATTATAGCAGAGTAATAACAAAATGTAGTTGCCCCTCATTAAATAGAATTAATGGGGAAAACAAATTTTTTATATTGAACCCTATTTTCATGTTAACATTACTTCCCATACTTCACTGCAACAATAGCAAAACCTTCAATAGTTGGAATTATTCTGATGTCAGAACAAACATCTAATCCTTTACACATTGATGTTTCTAGGCAGATATCTCTAGAATCCTTGATAATATTGAATAATAATTTGTGGTGACAAATTACAATAATTAAAGTCATCTGACATAAAGTTGACAGGGAACTTTAAATTGATGTGCATCATAAAATAAAAATGTACATGTACTTTTGAGTTTGTCTCATGTATTTTTAGCTCAAACAATTTACAAACTGGCATTCAGTTCAAACATTTCTTTATTGAAATGCCACTAACAATATAATATTTTGTGAGTGATAAATTAAATGCACTTTCACTATTACTTTTAAGAAAATTCATAAATTTATTTATAGGTGATAATAACCTGTGTAGGCAATGATTCTGGTTTTTGCTTGAAAAAAAATATTTACCTAAAAGCAGTGATATTGTTTTACATTGTAGGGAACCTCTCAGTGGCAGCTCTATACTATTTGTGCTAATGAAATTGATTTTTTCCACACTGTTTCTTAACCCTTAGCACTCGACTGTCGGGGGGAGCCCCGCCAAGCGTATATTGCAGTTTACTCGTATGTCGGGGGTCACCCGACACGATTTTCAAATGCCTATAACTCGTCTGCGGCGAAGCCCACGACATTCAATCTTTTACCGATTGGTGCTACACTCTATTGAAAATAATGTGAACTAAGTTGAAAATGCCTAGGAATATGTGAGTCATCACAAAATCTAGTTTGCCGCTACGTTGTAAGCTGCAAGTAGGTTACAGTTTTGCTGGTTATTTGTTTACTCGTAGTTTGCCGTGGCTTCACGTGCAATTAGTGATTCTGAAATTCCTGATCTTTTACTTGATCCTGATTTATTAGAATGTAGTTCAGTTTCATAAACAAAATAACCAACAGGTATTTGTAAATATAACCAGTTTATGGGTGGTGTGGATTTATCTGTTCAATATAATGAACCGTGCAGTTTTACAAAACGAACAAATAAATGGCGGAGGACAATGTTTTTCTGGCTATTAGATGTAGCTGTAGTAAATAGTTT
This sequence comes from Prosapia bicincta, assembly GCA_036971475.1. Classification (NCBI taxonomy): domain Eukaryota; kingdom Metazoa; phylum Arthropoda; class Insecta; order Hemiptera; family Cercopidae; genus Prosapia; species Prosapia bicincta. Next base: position 404,347 of record JBAIZL010000020.1, on the reverse strand, counting down.
TATTATCTATAATAACAAAAAAAAGGAAATGAGAGAAAATCCTGTTAAAAAAAAAATAGTTTCGCCAAAACTTGGTGAGGGAACACATTGGTGATATCAGGAATAACCCGTATAGTGAGAGGGGTCGGCCGTCAACTACTGACAAAGAAGAAAGACTGAATAGGAAATTACATTTAATCTTTTCCAATGATAAAAATACTTCTAAGGATTTTGTAGTTTGCAGTAACAGGAAGATATAAAAGGAGGTAGAAGGGAAACAGTTTTTCACTACAAAACATGCGGCAGAAAACCAGGACTTCATCTGGAAGACTGTTTTCAAAGATATCATACTCTGCAAAACTACAAATAAGATAATAAAATCATGTACATACAGTATTAGTGAATACAAATAGCTTAGTTTACTAAAATCATGTAAAAGAAAACAAAGTTTTCCAAAAACAATAATGCAACCTGCAGGTGAGGAATTTGTCCCAATTTAATTACAAGTGTGGAAGCAAAGCATGTTACAAAAATCCGAGCGCTAAGGGTTAAACAAGTTTGTATTCTTTTCAATTTTCTAAAACATCTTTTAGACTCTGCCATTGCAACTGCCGTAGTTAAAACAATTTGAAGAACCTTATCTTTTGGAAAACAAATCTTAAAAGGAATGTTCAACAAGAAAACTGAAAAAGTTACTTAAAGAAACCATATTTTTAAATATCTCATTTTGATAAATTATGATTCGCTCATTGATCATCCTTTTTTTTACCAATAAATGTGTTATTTAACCCACAACTAGAATCATCGGCCCACTAGCCACTTACAGAAATATCCATCTAATAGTCGGGCAACAATGTTGGAAGGTAAATGGGGTGTTTAAAATTTGAATACTTACCAAACTATTCTGCCAAACTCACAGAATAAACTTTAATTTAATATAATATTTTTTTTATAAAATAAAGGATGTCTCACTCTTTGTATTGCAAAGAAGGAACATACAAATCATCGAATATTACTTCATTATCCCTGTGATCAGAAGGATCAAGAATAACCATACTCATAATTTGTCTTGTCCGCTGAGAACTTGGACGTGACATAGTAAAAAACATTTTTTTCAAAACAAATAAAAAAATATATAGCTAATTTATATACTATCTTTATAGATTGGCTAGATATTTATAAAGAATATTTGAAAAAAATACTGTACAACAAACTGTAACCTATATAGAAAACAAATTGCATACCCAGAAATAACTGACTGTGCGTTCAAATATAGGATCTAAAGTCCATACCTAACCTGACTGGGAAACAGAGAAAAGTCCTACCCATGCTTATCTTAACAGGGACATAAGAACTTGCAGCCGTGTAAATAATTTGTCAAAACCATGATATTTGTAGATTGCCATAACAGATAATGAGTCATTTCTCGTGAAAAAGTTTGATGGAGGTATATCTAGAAGATCAATAGAATAGAAGTATTGGATCATGTTGTATTTATATTTAAATATAAATAAATAACATGTAAATAAAATCTATATCTGGGAGATGGATGTTTCTATTTACGAGTTAAAAAAAAAATGTGTTGACTAGAGTGACTGGAAATATTTCAAAAATTTGAAATTGATCTTAATTAACTTAATTGCCAATAATACCCCACACTATTGCAAAAGCACGCAAATTATGCTTACATCAACTGCATTAGTTTAATTTTTTTCAGTATTTTGTTCATATGCTATTGATCGATGATTCGAAATGTTTGAATGCTTTTAACACCAATAAACTGTCAACACTCAGCATTTGGTTAGAATTTTAGAAAATATTAATATGTTTCATTAGATAAAAAAAAGTTTTAAAAATATTAATCTCTTTTATTTATCTTTTATCTATAAATCTCTTTTTATTTAAAGTAAAGTTTTCAATTCAAAAGGTTCTCTTGCAGTAGTATCACCCCAGATGTTCTCATTTTCCATTATGTCAAAATATGTGAATTGTATGCTTTCCCTAATGCTACTAAAACCTCTTCCCTAAAAGTTCCATGGGTTTGCTGTAGACAATCTTTTATTTGACACAGTACATTGTTTCACAGTAAACATTTTATAACTTTATAAGTCAGATCTCGCTAATTGTAAGAATGCCAGTTGAAAAGAGACAAAAATAAACTTTTTTGCATAAAGTAATAATATACTATTATTATCGTGAGTTAGACTAGTGCTAATTAAATTAATTTTAAACTACTTAACTAAGTGAATACGTAATTGCTTATTTGCTGACGCGTTTCAAAACGATAGTTCCTTTTACGAAGCTAACCCTCTACTCACTTCGTAAGGGTTAGCTCTACACTTCGAGTAGAGGGTTAGCTTCGTAAAAGGAACGATCGTTTTGAAACGCGTAAGCAATTACGCATCCACTTAGTTAAGTAGTTTAAAATTAGTTTAATCAGTGAATTCATGATGATTACATCAAGACACTTTAGTACTAATTCCTGAATATGAAACACAGCTATAGTTTCAAGTGAATATAAATTATAAATAATTAATTTAAAAAATTTTTCTGAGGTTATAAAGAGCACTATTCATCCTACAAGTATACATTACTTGTTTATAATAATTGGTTAAAGTATAGTGGTTTTGTAAATAATAAAAAAATAGACTGCTGTTAAAAAACAGTTAAAACTGTAGGGAGAGAAATGGTAAGTACTATGCCTGTAATAAGGCTAAGAAATCACAATAGAAATGTTGCTTAATATTTCTACAATATATTTATTGTTACAAATATTAAAAAGTGTAAACAATTTAGTCTGTGTATACAGTAAACTCCCGATTATCCGTGGAATAGGGTGGCCCGGCAACGCCGGATAACAAAATTCCCCGGATAATCCGCTATGAACAAAGAATACGCAAAACGATCGATAATCGATTATTATACCATAAGTTACACAAATAATGACCCCGATTAATGCAATTCACAAATAATCTTTAGAGGACAAAATAAATAAAGAAAATAATTTAAAATGTCGATGTATTTGACGGATTATAACATGTACATTTATATGTCTGACTATTTACAATACGTACATAAATATATGTCAGAAGTAAGTATGTATGTACATATGTAATTACCTTACACATAATACAAAAAAATCTGTCACTTTCGTTTGTTTTTTTGTGAGCATTGATTTAGCTTTAATGTGCGACTTAGTTTCTAGAGAAACATTTTGTAGCACAGTGTCTACTTGTGTCACAAAGCCATACAGATCGATAATGTATATGACAGACATGGATAATGCATACGCCAAGTCCTAGACTATTTATTGCCGAGATTAGCTGACATTTGTTTACAATCTTATGATACACATTAGGTTTTCGGGCGTCTAAGCATTTTGTCATTGTCTCTTATATACAGTAGTCTGCTCGCCCTTTTTATTTTGCTGGCCCGCGTCGGGATGCTTCCCTTTCAATGTAAAAATTAGTACGTACATATCTATTCCCTTCATCTTAACTTCTATTAAGCTTTATATGTATTTACGTCGTAATTCACCGTTTGGAAATTTAAACACATGAATCTGATTTTAATAAAAATTGGATATTTGTAAAACAATGGCAGACCCCGGATAATCCGCAAACCGGTTAATCCGCCCACAGATAATCGGGAGTTTACTGTATTTGTATTACAAATGGCAAAACACCACTACTGAGAAATCTCTACTATTGCTACAACAGACGTAATTCCAGCAAGAAAATCTGTATTACTCTCCCTCTATTCGTCATAACTATAAATAACACAATTTATTAATTTTCAAAGATTATATACTTATTGATTATTATATTTACTTACTTTTCACTTTAACAGTTAGTAGGAAAACCAAAATCTAGTAAAAAGTACATGTACATTTAGTGGTAATATAATATAGCATAACCTACAAATGCAGAGAATAATATAAAAATGGTAGTTTAGAAAGTAAAATTGATTTATACAGAATTAAATTAAATTTTGAGCTTTGTTTTTATCCTAATGAAATGTACAAAACAAAAATATTACTGTCATACATTTGAATCGAATGTTGAAACTAAAAATTTAACTTTTGATTTTAGAATATGATGCAAGTAACATTATAATTTATAAACGCAACACAAAACATCGCAATTATACACCAAATATCTTCAAAAATACTGTAAATAATATTATGATACAACATTAAAAACATATTTAACACAAAAAATACTACAGAAATAATCTTAGAAAGCAATAAGTAGTACACAGCGGCTTAGAATGGCGAAGGAGGAATTTTTCACCCACTTTTCGATTAATGAGATTCATGACATGGTTTACTCCCAATTGATAGCAAAAAAATTATCATGACCAATTCCAACCTTTGCAGCACTTCATTGCTAACAAAACAGTATTTTTTTTTAATTTCACTAACATTAAGTAACTGCCCAAAGCTCTTTTTTTCTAAACTCTATTAAATTGTGTTTGTGGTTTATATATTGACACATGCAAGGCTTTACAAAAACATCTTTTTAGTAAAATGACTAAATCATATAAGTCATTTTAATTTGTTCTACTGTAAAGAGCATTTGTTAATGCATCAATTGATAGTTGGCTAATCTAAGAGCGTAGGACAGTTTGGATCCAACTATTGGTCAAGTTTAGCCATTTCATGGCCTCCTGTCATTTTTTTACTGATTTTTTGTATTGAAATTGTATACATGTTTGTATTTTATTTCTGATGCTTATTATATTGGTTATTGACTTATAAAATTTAGTAAAGCGCAAAGAAACAAACCTTCTTACTCATTGGGTACCAATTTTATCATACTATCAATTTCAAGTTAAACCTTATTATCTAAAGGTAAAAAATACATACTTTTTCCATATATATTAAAAATATTTTATGTTCCATATATTTTATATTATATAAAATATAAATGTTATATAATATTACATTAGTATGATAAAATTGGTACTCAACAAATTAGAAGGTTTGATTCTTTGCATTTTAAAAACTGTAATATAACAATGTAATATATTGATATCATCAGAGATTCGCACACTGTCAGCAGCAAAAACCCAGTGTCGATATCAATATATTACATTGATAAAAAGCTTCGAGTAAATTGTTTTACAAATATTCTTGATGATAAAATGTTTGATATATATATGTATTACATGATTATATAATACATATTATCACACATAATAATATCCAACAATATAACATTCCTAGAATAAAAATATACACTCATAATTATATTTTGTGTAATTTTATTTTTTAAATTACGAGGGGTGTTTTTAAAGTAAGGGCCATTTGAAAATTAAAAAAAAAACAAAAGGCAATTTGCAAAAACTAATTTTATTTTCGGAATCTACATACTTTTATCTGTTTTTCTACATAGTTTCCAAGTTTTTGTAAACACTTATCATATCGCACAACTAAATTCTGGAAACCTTCTTCATAAAAACTTGCCGCCTGCTGTGATAACCAAGAATTCACGGCCGTTTTCAATTCGTCGTCATCGTCATAACGGCTGCTGCCCAAGTGATGTTTCAGATGGCGGTAGAGATGAAAGTCACTCAGCACAAGGTCAGGGCTGTAGGGTGGGTGGTCCAAAACTTCCCAGCCAAAAGAGTCCAATGCAGCTCGGATCTTGAGGGGGAGTGTGAGGCCTTGCATTATCCTGCAGAAACAAAATTCCTTTTGTGAGCATGCCGCGTCTCTTGTTTTGAATTGCAGTTTCCTTAGGGTTTGGCAGTAGGCTTCTGCATTTATTGTCGTTCCTCGTTCCATAAAGTCGACCGGCAAAACGCCATGCTTATCCCAAAATATAGACGCCATGATCTTGCGCTGTGACAAAGTCTGTTTGGCTTTGACCTTTACGGGAGATTGCGTGTGTCTCCATTCCATGCATTGTTGTTTCGATTCGGGAATGAAATGCGAAACCCACGTTTCGTCTCCAGTTACGATCCAACTCAGCATGTCGTCACCATTTTCTTTATAACGTGTCAGAAAATTCAAGGAACTCTCAAGTCTTTTGTGTTTGTGTTCCTCCGTCAGGAGTTTAAGGACCCTACGCAAGCACAGTTTCTTTAAGTTTAATTTTTCATGAATAATTTTGTAAATCACAAACCTCGAAACATCGGAAAATTTGTGTAAGAGAGTAGTGATCGTGAAGCGTCTGTTGTCACAAATTTTCGCTTCAACTGAAGACAGCAAATCGACTGATATTAGAGATGGACGACCAGATCACATTTCGTCATGGACATTGTCGCGGCCATCTTTGAAGTCTCGAACCCACTTACGCACTTTTCCTTCACACATGGCATTAGCACCGTAAACTTCAGAAATCTGTCGGTGAATTTCTGCAGCAGACATGTTTTTTGCTGACAAAAACCATATCACCGAACGAACTTCGCAAGGGGCGGGCGATTCGATAACCTTGAACATTTTGCAAGCACAGAACACAACGCACAGGTTAGCTACATAGCTGTAACTGAGTGTAGTTGTTGCCATGGCATGCCGGGACGCGACGTAAGTGCTCATTGCGGCGTGCACGCGAACTATGAGGGAATATAAACAAACTGCCCTTAGTTTAAAAATGCGCCTCGTACTTTGATTTATATCCTAAATTATCTTATTTGTTTCATACTAAAACCTCAACATTTTTCAGGCATTAGAAAAATATTGTCGTACTCCTGCTGGCTACAGTGGAATAAAAAATGTATATTTAGAAGATCCTTCTAAAGATGATGTCCAGCAAAGTTACTTCTTGGCAGAAACGCTCAAGGTTTGTTTGATAATGTTTTTTTTAAGTAGATTAAAAATAAATTTTTTAAAATAAATCTCGCATTTTTATTAATATGGATTTGTTGATAATTTATTTTTTCTAGAAATAAACTGCTTCATAAATTTATAGTTGATATAAGTTTATCTGATAAGCTTTGATAGTAATTCGACAATTTTGTGAACTTGAAATTGAAACTAATTTAAAATATCACACAGCTGCATCACTTATTTAATTTATTTAGGAAGTATAATGTAATAAAAACATATTATTTAAAAATTATTTTCAAAGCATTTTGAAATAAAATCATTTTAAAATGATTTCCTAATTAATTTCAATCCTTGTAATGGTTTTGAAATTAATTTCGTCCATATTTATTTACAAAATTTAATACTAATATTTCCGCTTTAGAAAATGCAAAAGACTGTTGATACACAAATGTAACAAATCACAGCTTCTTCCGTCTTTTTATTGGTAAAAACAGTATACTACTACAATGCAAGATGTATTGTAAAATCTATTTGCTGAATCTATTGCTAAGAAGATCACAAGCAATCCTCTTCCAAACAATATTGTAAAAAGATGAATTATTAGTAATTTCTTAGCATTTGTAATAGGCCATTGAATAAATTATGCAAAAACTTGGGAGCTGGTATTAATTGTTATATGTATGCTTTAAACAGGTATAAAAATATTACTTATAAACTACGTATGAATTAAAAATACAAGGGTGGCTCAAAGAGTTATATTAATAGGGATACTGAGGGGAAATGTGTAACTGAGGGTGGTAGCATTGTATGACATATTTTTAATGAAACTCAGAAACGACTGAAAAACTGCATGTGAATTATTGAATAAGGCAAAGATGTTATAAACCAGGTAGCCTGTATTTTACTTTACAAACAGGCTTGAAACACAGGCCTGTACTTTATACAGGCTTGAAGTACAATACATCTCTTACTATTGTTAGTAGATGTGTGATTGTTTTAGAGAGCTTGCTGCATTGTTTAGATATTTAAATTTGAAGCACATTTTTAATTATTTTGTCATGCTGCAAGTGTTCTGTGTCATGTCTGCTCATACCAGAACAAAGCAAGACAAGTTTTCCATGAGTCAAGAATTGTATTCTGGGATGGGTGGCGAAACAAATGAAGAAATGAATTGAATCTTAACCATACACCACTATAGTCCGGAACTGTATTAATAAAGTTTTGAGTCAAAAAAACAAAAATGAGTCATACAGTCAATAAGGTTATGATGATAATTTTCTTTGATACCTTGGGTTTTTATACCTACATTTGTTACTCAAGGCTTATACAGCCATGGCCAATTATTAAAAATCTGTATTGGTTGGGACATTGTGTCATTTTATGAAAAGGTTAACAGAAAAGAACATGAAATTTTAGGACATCATGAGGTGTGCGACTGCATGTTGCTCATAATGTAGTGGGTTTATAGAATACTTTACATTTCAACTGTGCCCCACTCCCCGTACAGTCTACCCCTAAACTTAAGATTGTACTAAGAGGATGGAAATTCACATACAATTACAAGCCACTACAAAGAGTTTGGCAGAAAGATGGCCTGGCATTTGTGTTCCAAAAGTGGCAGTAGAACCTAAGTGGCTGTAAAATTCCTTTATTACTGTACTTTTTTCACTTTAAAATATGATATAATTTTATATTTAAATTTACTGCTATATAAAGTCACCAAAACTACTGAACTTGAGAAAACACATTAAAATTTGCTGTGGAACTACAAAAATGTCAGGAAAAATATATAACTCTATGATTGTAGATACTTCTTAAAAACTTGAATTATATTTTGGGTAGGTTGAAAACTTATTTTAGACACAAATAACTTTTTATTTGTTTTTGTAAATTAAATGATAAATTAATAAGAAATTTAGAAACAAAATTTTATTTAATAGTATTGAAGACTTATTCTCTCTCTCTCTCTCTCTCTCTCTCTCTCTCTCTCTCTCTCTCTCTCTCTCTGTTGTAGGTATTTATGTGTTATAAATAATGTGTGTTTATTTGTTTCAGTATTTATACCTTTTGTTCAGTGATGATAGCTTAATTTCATTAGATGAGTGGATTTTTAATACAGAAGGTCACCCGTTACCAATCAAAGGAGCCAATGCCTACTACAGGTCGGCCACGTAATACCCTCCATTTTTAGGAAGTTCTTTCTTAATATTCCATACTTTCCTTTTTTTACAATCAACATTTTTATAACTTAATTTTATTGTAGAAATGATCATAGATATTGTCTTAACAAGTTAATATGTATTGTTATAACAAACACAATGTACTTGTTATGTATATTTTGTATGAAGTGTATTTTACCAAGTTTACTTCTGTTTATTTTTTAAAAGAAAGTATAACTTTTGAAATAGTAAGATATTAAGATAATGACTTACATAAGTACTTTTCATAACATAATCTAATTTCAAAGAGCTTATTTAATTTGAAAGAATTTCATGCTCAAGGCTTATTTGTATCCATGCAAGACTCTTCACATATTAGTTGTCATAATTTAACATATATTGAAAAAATACATCACAATTATTGACTGCGCACTTTTTTACTTAACCATGCAGTGGTATTTTGGTATGAATCCTCGTTGCTAGAAGCAATCCATAAGATTCATAAAGTTTTTTATATTTAGGCCTACTCAAAGTTCTTGATAATTTGAATTATAACTTTTCAAAAAAAGTTTTAACCAATTGTAAACTTCTGTAATGTGGTGATTAATAATGAAAAAAATTGATCAAATATAAGAGTATAAAAAAACAATTATTTTATTATAAATTAAATAGTTGTGTTGATAAATATAATTAAAATGAGTATTAAATTTATAATATTTATAATAATACTGAGTATTGCAACAATTACTTTTTTTGTATACACATTTTGAATATATTTATGGCAAAAACTATGTATTGTTTAACCTTTAAACAAACATGATTTGCCAGCATATTTTTTTTAGCAGGCAGCCACACACACACACACACACACACACAAATATGTATTATAACAATTAAGGAATTCATGTTTGTTATAAATTATTATGGTAAAAAGTTATTCTTGTATGTTCAAGTTACAAAATGTTTGTTACAAGTCATGACAATTATTCATAGTTTTTTACTATCATAAGTTTTTGGAAATTTCATTACAAAAATCAATAAATATGTTGAATATGTTTTTAAGCTTTGTGTTGACTAACCAATTTGAAAATATAAACTTCATTCTTTTGAATATTATGAGTATTTGCACAGATTGTATGAAATTCATTTTGTTTGTGGCTGACATTGTCTTTTGTTATTCCTTTAAAGTTTATACCTTTTGGACATTAAATTTGCAAAGGTTTTTTTTGGACTACACATTTTGAGAATTGCATTTTTGCAAACGTAATAATCAGTAACATAATACTGTTTACAAGAAAAAACTAACAACTGCTGACAAAATTATACTGCTAGCCAACTTATTCAAGCTGTTGAAAATAAATGTAAAGCTAGTTAACTACTAAGCTTATTTTCATTAAAATACATAAGTACGCTGTGCCTGTGTTTGTTTTTTTCTTAATATATAAGTATTTGTTTTATCTGCAATACATTGAGTTTTCTACTTTATAAGAGTGCAAATATTCTTCTACTTTTAAGTTCGTTTTGTGTTTTTTTTTTGTAAATGTTTTTTTATTGTATCTTTTTACTTTTTATTAAGTATTATTCCTGTGTTTGTTAAGCAAACATTTGTTAATATTAAGCACTGATATTATTTACTAATTATCAAAGGAACTAAATTAATTTGAAAAATTAGTTTCTCCTCTTTTTAAATTCCTTCTATAGGCTTACATTCTCCTGATATAGATCTTGTACAAATTTTCAATCATTAATAAAATGCATTTTTATTCATCCAATCAAGTTCAAATACATTTTGTTTACAAAATTGTACATAGTGGATGACAATTTATGTTAATAAAGTTTTAAAAATATTTATTCAATAATTAAATTATAAAAATTTGGGATCAAATCTAGATTTGAACTATGAATCTTCATGTTCAAAGTCTAACGCAATTTGGCACTGCTCCAACTTTCCAATACCAAGAAATAAATTTCTCAAAAAAGTATATGAATTTTTCTACCCAATCTGGGTGTCGTCGAAACCTTCACTGTACAACGTTAAACTGTTGCAATGGTTGCTATAAAATATCATAAATAGTGCTGTAAAGTTAAAAATGAAAGGAATAAAATGAAAATAAGCAAACAATGATACAAAATGTTTTATATTGTTTGTTTGTTAAAAGAATGTTAAATTTTTATTTGAAAAATAATCTTGATGATTATTATGATTACGCTAATGATTAAAATAAACTAAACAAGTCCAATCTTTCTTCATTAAATTTAAAGTAATTGTTTTTAAAATTTATATTTTTTTCTAATCTGGTTTCAAGACGATAACCCATTATATTCTTGTAGAGAGTCAGAAAAACTTTTATCATTAGATCAAACCATTATTTTAAATTCTTAAAATCGTTTATTTGGCAATCTAATAATAACATTACTATCAAAGAAAAAGGTAATACAAGTAATTATTAAACAAATTTTAATTTCTCTAATAATTCAGTTTCCTTTGTTTTAAGGCAAAGTAAACATTATTATAGTCTGCAGGCACTCCCATAACCTTGGAAATAGGGGAAATTCTAGGTCTACACATTGAGTGAATTGGATATGCTCTATTGTAAATATAGAGGTGTTGTATTTTTTATTCTAAACCCTTATTTTTCCAGTTATTAATATGACTGTACACTGTGTAAATTATTGTTTATTATCATTGCTGTGTAACTGTATGCATCATTGCATATATATATATATATATATATATGATGTAATAGAATTTTAATAGGTTTTAATGAAAATTTTGATTATTTATTAAATATTTAATTGTTTCAAAAATCTCGTTTTTTAGAATTATATGCTATTAAAATTTAATAAGTATATAATTTATATGCAATTATTATTATTTTTGTCTCTTATCTTATCCAATTAAAATTGTGGCATCTTTGAATCTATTTGTAAATACTAATGTGTTTTTAAAATAATTTGTGTTTTTACTGTACATTTATAAATCAACGTAGAATAATTTTTAAATAGATTGTATATTTTTATTATTTAAAATCGAAGTAGTAAAGGAATAGTATAATTAATTTGTGTAAATAGATTCATAAAAAGATTTTTTGTTGAGGTATCAAATGAAAACTAATTTTTGTAAATAAATATGTTTAAATATTTATTCAATATAATATAATATACACAAAGAAGGGAATTATTGTACATATTGTATACTTCTAGTATGTTCATTTAATGGGAAATGTGTGTGACATATTTTTAGATTTGGGTGCCTAGATATAAATATGTTGTTATATTTAATATATTTAAAAAAAAGTGTTTTGAAAAGAGTGATTCTGAGGTAAAGGTGTGAGTTAGTGTGTGTTTAGTATAAGTTTATTTTCCCCCTCCTTTTAAATAGGAAATAGTTGACCATATACCTATAAAGTCTGATTTTATAGCATATAATTTTGTGAATGAAATATACATGTAACATCAGTTTTGTAGTTATTTCTTTTATTAAATCCTCTGTTTGCATGCACGCACACACACACACACACACACACACAAATACACATACAAATATATATATATATATATATATATATATATATAAAGAACAAAAGTCAAAATACAAATACAAGAATTATATTTGAATTTACAATTCAAAGCTTTTCGTTGGCTAACAGTACCAACATCATCAGGAATATTAAACAATGACGTTTCTCTGGAATCTCATCTAGCATTGACGAGGTGAACCCAACAACAGTTGAAGAGTGAGACAACAACTCGTTCTTCAACTGTTGTTGGGTTAATCTTGTCAATACTAGATGAGATTATAGTGAAACGTTAGATCTGCGTTTTTATCACTGCAAGTATCACTGACCGGGCCTTGTAGTAGACTGCGAGTTGTATGGAATTTCCGTTGTCACAAGGTGTGGTGGAATTAATGAATTGTTTAATATTCCTGATGATGTTGGTACTGTTAGCCAACGAAAAGCTTTGAATTGTAAATTCAAATATAATTCTTGTATTTGTATTTTGACTTTTGTTCTTTATTAATACACAAGAAAACATATTGCGATATATATATATATATTTAGGTTAGTTTTGGTTGGTAAAGATTATTTAGATTTTTTGGACTGGATCATTGTTTAAGTGCTTTTATGTGTTTCTATTTCAAGACTACAGAGTGGACTCTTACCAAGGTAAGTCTGTCAGTCTCCTAGTCCAAAATCTCTCTCTATCTCTCTCTCTCTCTCTCTCTCTCTCTCTCTCTCTATATATATATATATATATATATATATATATATATATATATATATATATGCTAATACATATATCTTTACGGATAGAAAATATGATGAATAGTTATTATCTGGAATACATTCGTTCATTCTGCAGTGTATTAAATCTTAGTTCAGACGTTTCTCTGGAATCTCATCTAGCATTGACGAGGTGAACCCAACAACAGTTGAAGAGTGAGACAACAACTCGTTCTTAAAATGTTGTTGGGTTAATCTTGTCAATACTAGATGAGATTATAGTGAAACGTTAGATCTGCGTTTTTATCACTGCAAGTATCACTGACCGGGCCTTGTAGTAGACTGCGAGTTGTATGGAATTTCCGTTGTCACAAGGTGTGGTGTACCGTTATTGTTCTGTTGGGGTTAAGTTTGTCTTGGGGTTAATTTTGTCTATTAGGTTGAATAATTTATCGTTTTTTTTATTTGTATTTGTTCGTTTATGATATTATTTTTATGTTTATAAATTTGTAGTTGTTCCCAGGTTGTCATTTTGAGGCCTTTTTGTTCTTTTTTTATTAGGGGAACCTTTTTCTAATGGGGGGAATGTGTTTTTGTTTTTGATGGCGTGTGTGGCTAAGTTTGAGTTATAAGTTTCAGGTTTTATGTATGGATTGAGGTGTTCTTGATATCTGTCTTTTAATTTTTTGTTGTTTGGCCTATGTATATTTTATTACAGTCTGGGCATTCGATTTTGTATATTCCGTTATTAAGTGTTATTCCGTTTTCCAGTTGGTTTATTTTATTGATTATGTTTCCTGTGTTTTGTAAGCTATGTTAATATTATTATTTTTTAGTGTTATAGTTATTCCTTTTATGTTGTACCCTGTATATATGAATGTGGCCCATTTTGTTGCTGTTTGTAGTTTGATTTTAGGTTGTTTTAATTTATTTAATATTTTAAATTCTAATTTATCTATAGTTTTTTATTGTATCCATTTTTTGGGCTATTTGATATAGTATTTGTTTTTCTTTGGCTTTTTCTTCATTTGTTAGAGGCAGTTTTAGCATTCAGTATAAGAGTGAGTTATAAGTAGCCATTTTATGTTGTGGGGGATGGTTAGAGTAGTTTGGTATTGTATTAATGGTTTGTGTGGGTTTCCTATAAATTGAGTATTCAATGTTACTTGTATTTCTGGTTATTGTTAGGTCTAGATAGTTTATTTTATTGTTTATTTCTTCCTCCATGGTGAATTTTATGTTAGGGTGTAAGTTGTTGATTTCATTTAGGATGATGTTATTATTTATTGCTTTATTTTGTAAGATGTATAATCCATCGTCAATATATCGTATCCAATGTCCGTTGGGGTAGTGTGTTTTTATGATTTGTATGATTAATTCGTCAATGTTTTGAAGGTAAATTTCTGATAATATACTTGAGAGGGGTGATCCCATTGCTAAGCCATCTATTTGTTTATATATCCTTTTATTAAATATGAAATAGTTTTGGTTTAGTATGGTCTTTAGGCATTATGTAATTTGGTCTGTGTATTTGGGATTGGTTTTAAGATCAGTTAATTTGTTTTTTATTATTTGGATAGTTTCGTTTATTGGTATATTATAGTACATGTTTGTGATATCAAATGATATAAATTTGGTGTTTTTGGTTATGTTTATTCTTTTTAGTATTTCGGTTAATTTAATTGAGTTTTATGGTGTATTTAGTTTCCAATTTAAGTTCATGTTTTAGGTTATTGGCGACTATTTGTGATATTTTATAGGCAGGTGCATTTTTAAAATTTATTAGGGATCTAATGGGATTGTTGATTTTATGTATTTTAATGAGGGCGTTCATTTTGGGGGGCTTTGGATTGTCTATTGTGTGTTGGTAAGGGTATTTTTGCTGAATAAATTGTCATTTTTTTGTTAATTGTATGATTTTGTTTTGGTATTTTTTATTGGAGTCTTTGTTTAATTCTATGCAATTGTTTGATTTTATGAATTCTTATGTTTTTTTGTTATATTCTGTTTTTGATATTATTACTGTGGATATAATGAATCTTTGAAAATAAAATTACATTAAAAAGTCAATACACTGATATATTAACTTAAACAAGAAAGAGTTTTTGTGAAATGTTTCAACAAGTGAGAAATTTTCAGTAATGTTAGCTTTTAATTATATTGGACACTGCATTGATTGATTACACTATTTTGAAAATTGGATCTAAAATAAAAATTTTCCAATTAGGAATGAATGACAAGAGGTTAGATAAGTGGTTATGAAAATATAACCTTTTCATAAAAAAAGAAATACTTTTTTGTAACAAAAATCTGATATTAACCCTAGAGTGAACAAGCAAATAAAAGTTACATAAGTAGACGGGCTGGGTCTCACAGACCCAAAACGTAAAAAATCAGTAAAAACTTTTAAACAATTTTAATTGAGTCAAACATATTTTTATACTACTTCTAGGAATGTTTTCAGTATTTCAACACTAAATTTACAAAATAATATTGCTGAAAAAAATTCATAACTATTAATTTACTTTTTTAAACATTTTACTCAAAAGAATTGCAATAATTTTATCCAAGTTACACTAAGAAGCTAAAAGTTGAAAAGAAATACTGTGGTAGTTTTACCCGAACTATTTAAGAGTAGTTCTAACATTAAAACAATAACAATTACTTAAAATTGAAAAAAACAAGTTTTTATAGAGTTCCAAAGTTTTACTTTTTCCAGCATTGGCTACACAACATTTCAGCGTGGCCTAGACATAACCAAACTTTACACTCTTTACAAAAGTACTTTGTTTTGTTGTCTTTACACAAGGAACATCTACCACGCTTACCTGGAGCCGGATTCTGTTTAAGTCCAGCTTCATACTCGGAAAATTTAGTTGCTAACTGCCGAATCTCTCATGGTAGGTTATCTTGCTGAGCCTGGATGGTCAAGAAGGGCTGCAGCATCTGTTTTGCTAATTCCTTGAGAAAAGCTCTCCTGGTTATGGACTGACCATTTGATTTAAACACAATGAAAGCGTTTAGAGCAGCAATGTTCATTGAAGCAAAGAACAAAGTTAATGGCCAACGTGTCGATCCTCTTGCAACGCTGTATTCAACACACATAGCATCTGCCACATCAACACCTCCTTTAGTTGAATTATAATAAGTTATGATGCTGGGCTCCTTCTTTTCCTCAGTAGAAAGGTCGATTTCACTGTCATGGTGCATAGATGAGAGTAATATAACACTTTTTGTTTTCTTGGGTACGTAAGATACCATTGTAAAATCTTCTTGGAATCCAAAAAGGCTGGAATATTGTTCCTTATTTCTTGTTGGAAGAAAGCTTGGAGGTATTTGAGGCTTATTCTTCCGCAGGGTACCCACAAGTGTTAACTTGTATTCTTTCAACAGAGTCTTAGCAATGTCATAAGAAGTAAACCAATTATCAAGTGTCACGTTACGGCCACTACCTTTGATAGGCTCAACTAACCGGAAGATAACATCATCGGCCTTGTTACTTATCTCGTAAGGACCGTTGGGTTGAGTACCACAGTACACTTCAAAGTTTTTTACATAATATGTCTTTGAACAAGCCAGTATAAAGATCTTAATACCATACTTGGCTGGCTTGTTCGGAATGTATATTTGAAATTTACATCGTCCTCGGAAGGGAACAAGCATCTCGTCCAATGTTGTACATTCATATGTAGTAAAGTATTTTCTACAATTTGAGACAAGTAAATCTAGAAGCTGTCTGACTGCTGCAAGGTTGTCATAGGGTTTTCGTACATTTCTTGTTGTTACGTCATCAAAACGTATACATCTGGAAAAGAACCTAAAACGTCTAAAAGCCATTCCAGCCCTGAACATCTCAATCCCTGTTCCATCAGTCGCCCAAAATTCCCTTACATTCATCCGAAGCCAGATTGGGATCGTCAGTATAATAGTGCTTTACAGAATTGATGAAAATATTAGTTGATTCAACAATCAACTCAAGTAGTAGGTCATTAAAAAATAACGACCAAGAGTCTAGTGCAGTTTGAACATTCTTAGCTTCCCTTAGGTTTCCAGGTAAATGAGATACTATATTATGAGACCGGGTTCTAACAGTTTGTGTTGGTAAGTTTTTTTGCCATTTTGTCTTTTTATCTTTACCAAGGAAATAATTTTGGGCTCTAGGTATACCTGCTGGTGTTGAACTTGAGTCACCAGAACCTTCATCTATGTGTAGGTCATCACATTCCTCACTGAGTTCTCTCACATAACCAACTGAATTATTCTCAAGTTCATCATTGTCTACTAGTTCAATATCACTATTTGTGTCATGATCACTCTACAATTGAAAGTCAGGGTCTGCGTCTGAGTCACTTACTTCAGTTTCAGATAATTCCTCTAATAAAATACGTTCAATTTCACTCGGTGTTTCCACTCTTCTGCTACTCATAATGATAAAAAAAGCTCTACACTATACACTTCTTGAAACACGTTAATACACTAACAGACATTAAGTAAATAACAAAAAAGTAACATAAAACAATAATTGGTGAGTGTTAAAAAAAAGTCACTCAAGTGAACGGGCCTGGTCCAACTGACCCACACTTAACTTTATCGCGTGACAAATGATGACTAAGAGTCAAGTTGGCAAAAAAAAACAACACTATCGTTATCTGTGGACTATTTTGGGAAGGTACAGAGGAAACCAGCTATCTACAATAGAACTGACTTTATAAATTAACCTAATATAGAAACGCTTGGATCTCACAGACCCAGCCCGTTCACTGTAGGGTTAAAGCATGGCTATATCAAAAGTACCTAACTATGATATGAGGTACTGAATTGGTGAACTTATCTAGTCAAATTCCAAATATTCTGTTCTTAGACTAGAATCAATGCATTTGAATTCTTTTGGCACAAATAAAAAAAAATGTTGCATCAGAAAACAAACTTTTAAATAATACCTAATATAAATTTATTTGTGAAAGCTATTAACAAACTAGATAATTAAGAGCATTTGTAAGTTAAAGTAAAAAAAATATTGAAAACTACTCAGTGTAATAGAAAATGCAATGAAACCTCTTTTAACATCCATGCAATTCAATTAAACAGCAATTTATGCCTGGAATTAACACAAATTATTTATAAATTGCAGAAATGAAATATTTAAAATGCTGTTAAAGAAGAAATATAATTTTTTAAACATATGTTTATCACATGATAAAACGATACACTATTTAGTGTAATGATACATGATAAACTACTAGTTTTATTTATATGAGTATAAAGTATTTGTTATTACCTAAACACTTGTCAATGCAAATTGTAAACACATTATATTTAATAACAAGACCTCAGATTGAAATGCAAACAATTTAGCCAAAACATGCAACGAAAAGCAGCAAAACATGCATATGGACTTTTAAATTTTATGCTTTTTAAAAATTTATTTGCAAAGGAAATAGTTGGCTTACAACAAGAAAAATACCAATTCTGTTTTAAAACTGATGATTTTTCATTAGGGTATGAAAATTACAAAACAGATGTAAAGGATTGGCTACAGAATATTAAAAAATGTAAATTTATAATATTGGTTAAAGTGGAATTTACAATATTATGAGTCTATATTAGTGTTAGATGGCCTGAACAACCATAATTTTTTTTTTATATGATCAGTTGTGAAATTCCTTCTTCTGTCAGAAAGCAATAATTTGAGACCAGAAAATGGTTTCAATGTTGCAGCTCACTCCTGATAGATATTTCACTTACAGCAAAAGTTTGGGTATTTCATCTCCTTGAATTATGGCATTAATGGTTTTATTTTGAAACCATCCAGGATAGCGAGCAAGCACTGCATCGAGTTTTGCCAATGATTTAGGGTCAGATCACTTTTTTTTATGTCCTCAATTGTTTGCTCTGTCTGGGAGAGCAGCATCCTTAATGTTTCCGTTATTTCGATGAATGTGGGAGGCCCAAAATGATTTGCAATGTAGTCTTTCTCATTAAAAATCTGGAATGAAAAAAATTAAATAAAGCTTTTTCTGCTATACAAGTAAGTAATAGGTCGCACATGCTGTGAACAGCAACATATTTTTAGTGTAAAGAGTGCTCAGAACGCTCCTCACCTTGTCAAACATCGGATCATGGACTCATGTGGTAAATTCCTTCTGGTATACTTCGACAGAAGGTTTACGAGGCCTCATTTTCCAGCTTGTTCATTGGAATGTTTACCTTCAACAAACTTTCTGTCAAATCATTCTTGAATTTAATGCCTTCTTCTCGAGGTTGCTGGAAGCTGGTAATCAATCCCTAACACCAGGTAAATCTGTTGTCTTCAATTGATTTGATTAGCAACATATGCCTGCCCTTGGAAGCAACATATTTTTAAACGATCTTTACATTTACGATTTTTCTGATTTTTGTCTTTATTTTCTCTAATTTTTAAATTATAGTAATATTTTTTTATTTATTAATTTTCTCATGTTAACCAAACTTTACCTTACATTTACTGACGATTTTTTTGCTAAAAATTATCTTTTAAACCTTTTTTGTAAAATACCTATTCATTGTAAAATACCACACAATCTTCAAAACGATCTGTAAACTTAGTGGGAAAAACCATGGACTTTGGACACAAAAGAACTTCTTCATTATTCAATGGTTTATTAATTGTAAAATACCGAAGAAACTTCAAAATGATCTGTAAATACGTAGGAAAACCCATAGACCTTGAAGACAAAAGAATGATGATTATGTACTCTGTGTAGTATTTGTTGTCCAAATAGTGGCAAATATTCAACTTAGAATACAGCACAATATACAGGAAAACCAATCGTAAATGTATGGCAATGCTAATCTGAGAGAAATGGTAGAACATACATATACGATAATGCTCGTGCTAACCGATCTCACATACTGGTACGTGAATGCTAATCAAAGGGTTATGACAGAAAAAAACTAGGAATTTATCTTGAAATATGCAATTTTTATGCCAAAACTGACAAAATCTGCAGTGGATATAATATGTAAGGAAGACCCAAAGTATCCAATTTAAAATTCAAATTTAACTACCCCAAACGTCTCAAAATACCATGATTCGAAAAAGTATCAGGCTTAAACACAAAAAAGTTCGATATGTAAACTCGTAGCTCTAATAATAATATACTATATAATGAAAATAAATGATTTCATAATAGCAGGAAACTAAAGATATGGTAATTTTTTGTAAAATAAATACCTAATACTCTAATTCTAAAATTTACTTACACTTTTTAAAAAAAGTTTTAACTTGCCTATAGTAGCACTTACTTTGCTTGTTGAGGACGGCCGTTTCGGGAGATGTGTCCCTTTGTCAACTCAGACCGTAACTCAGAGTTGCGGTCTGAGTTGACAAAGGGACACATCTCCCGAAACGGCCGTCCTCAACAAGTAAAGTAAGTGCTACTATAGGCAAGTTAAAACTTTTTTTAAAAAGTGTAAGTGATTACTAGTAGCTCACGCGAAGATGGAATCAACAAATGTCTAAAATTTTAAAAAAATATCTACAGAATGAGCAAATGAACTGTGACCTTTGTTTAATACATGTGACAGGTGCTACATTAAAACAAATGCTATAATGTAAATGGCCAACAACAATGTATAGTAATAGTAATGTTTCTGTGAATCATTAACATAATAAATACTACAACATTATGAGTTTTTCTGTTGGATTCGATCTTCTGTAGCTGCCTGTGTCAGTTATTTGTCAAACTATTTTAATTATTAAAAGAGATGAGCTTGAGTGATCAAATTATAATAATTCTGTGTAAAAAAAAACAAAATTTAAAAAAGGCTTAGATAATACATAACTAAAAATACTGCTTCCCTAAATGGTTTTATATATAAATATTGTTAAATCAAAATATTAACCCTTCCAAGCTTTAAATACTTTTGTAAACTATAGACATGTGATAAAATACATATTTTTAAAAATAGTATAAAATGGCTAAAAGGAAAATATCTCATTCAGGTAAGAAAAGAAATCAATAAAGACTTCATAGAAGTTATTGTTGATCAGTTTAACTACAACACTGCCAATAAAATTATGTCAATTAATAACTATTATTTAGTCTAAATTGCATTTTGAGATTTAAGTAAGGCCATGAATTACTGTAATGTATGTAATATGTTTTTCATAATCAAGCATAGCTCCTTAAAAAAAAACAATTTCACAAAAAGTTGTATTTAACATAAGATTTGAGCTAATTTAATTTCTTAATATTTTGTTTTTAATAAATTACTTCTTAAAATAGTGTACTTTTGGTTATCAATGAACTAGCTAGAACTAAACAATCTAGAGAACTTGTGGCAAATCCATAAGCCCAGCTGAATTAAAAACTTCTAATATCGCCATTTATGAGTGATGGGCTTTATGAAAAATCAATGTGAAGCATATATCATGCTATAATAATATTAGAACAAGCATACATTTTTACTTTATAAAGTGTTCATGATACTTTTATATCCTCAAATGAAATGTATTTTTAGGGTTAAGAAATTGTAGGAGAAACTGTTCTTCAGTGGGGGGGGGGCTCATTAAAATTGAAAACAAGTAAAAGGAGAATGAATGGTAATAGAAACATCTTCCCTGATAGACGGAGACCTGGAGAGATAGGCTGTGTCCTTTATACATTTTTAATAAAAGAAAAATATCTTTGTATAGGCCTACTATCTCCTACAGAAAGTTCAGTTGTAATAGTAGTGCTCTACACAAATTTTATGAAACAAAAAACTTCACTACCAAATATCTTACAAAACACTTCAAGACAGCATTTACAACCCTTGCAAAAACAAGCAGACAAATACAAACTATCCGGTATTTACAAATTAACATGTAATGATTGTCCCAGCTATTATATCGGCCAAACAGGTAGGTCATTTTATACACGCTTCAAAGAACACATTGCCCAAAGAACCTAAACAAACCCAAAATCCAGCTAAGCAACACACCTAAAAAACATGAAACACACGCACATACGGACAAACATACTAATTTAAAAATACTCCACACAATAAAACAAAGTAAAAAACTAACAACTTTAGAAAATACGAGATATACAAAATTTACGCAACAGATAAAGAAAACATATTAAATGATCACACACACATTTTCAGGCTAACATACTTTTCCCTTTCCATTTTCATTGCATAGCGCACAACCAAAATAACCCACCCCTTCCACAGTCATAAATCCACCCCAACATTGTTTGTACCTAACGCTTATGCTGCCAGTAGAGGCTTTGCTTCCTAAAACGAACGATTGTTTCGAAACGCGTCAGCAAGTAAGCCCAATGTATTCACTTAGTTAAGTATTTTAATTATAATTTTTAATAATTTGACATAAAAAAATTACATTGAAAACATTAAATCCTACTAGATAGGTTGTAGATTTGATGCAGTAAGTGCTCTCATACATAGGTTTCGTATTGTAGAAATTTGTCTCAACCATTTTCCTCTAAAAAATAAAAACAAAGAAAAATAGGAAACCCTATCATTAAAGAAATAGCTTCAGTCTTTAATTTTTTTACTTCCTCTAGTTTGCAATGTGAAATTTACAGTGTTTTAACATTGCATCAAAGCCTCTACAGAATCATACAGACTTGTTATTTGGAAATAGGTTTTTGTGCCCTGCTTAATCTCAATGAGGTGCATGAGCAATTTAAAAAGCATGCGACTGAAGATTTAAGTGTTTGAAAAAAACTGGGAGAATCAAAGCTTTTACATGGGTAAGATAAGAGAGTTGAGAAAGCATTTTTGACAAGCTGCGTACAATATCTTCCTTCAGAATAAATAATATTTTTGCAATGAAGGATATTTTGTGTACTCAAATATATATTAGATTTGAAGGCACGAAAGGTTCTTGAGCTGAATTTCTTGCTAAAGGGAGGAAAAAGTTGTCTATGATAATGCAATTGAATTTATTTTCTGATTATGTATCTTCAACATTCCTTTCTCATATCTTGTCTGTGAAGACTTTCTTCAAGTCAAACTCATGAAGATACTAATTTTAAAAATACTTAACTAAGTGAATGTAATTAATTAACTTAATCAGTGAATTCAACATGATTACATCAAGCAACTTCATGAAGATAATTGATGTTAAGGAGTTTAGAAACATGCAAATAATAGACAGCCCTATGTTTATCAACTTATTGTGTGCAAAAAGTATTTAACTGGTTGTGTGACGTGTGTCATGTAATATTTCTATGCAATGTTAATTTTTAGGTTATATTCAACTAAGCTTATAAGTTGGCTAAGATACTTATATACTTGTGACCTGGCCTTGGTTCGTTCAGCTTGTTTTACGAAGCCACAATGCTCTTTTTACACTCTTTTCATTGGAGTCCTCTTTTCAGTTAAATTAAAAAAAGGTGTTGCGTGTAACTTTGGTCCTTTTTAAAATTAAGAAATTTCTGACCGTTTGAGCAATATCAAACTCTTCAAAAAAGTGTGAACAGACTTCTCCAGGAATCCCTTGCAACCTTTTACTTGCGAAGAAACTTGTATAGAAAACTAAAACCTCAAACAAAGTATCAATTCTGAATCCCTTGCACCCTTTTACTTGCGAAGAAACTTGTATGGAAAACTAAAACCTCAAACCAAGTATCAATTCTTTATACTTATTCATTTTACTTGAGTGTTAGTAAGAAATGTTATCTTCTTATAGCACAGTTAATCAAATCTATTGATTATAGTTGATTCAATCAGTTGGTATTTAGTGGTGATCAAATATGCTAGTATATCTGGAATAAAGTGGCCCATGAGGAAACATACTGAAAATTACCTGTATCCAGTATTTTATCACCATTAAGGAAGTAGGTAATCACTCCCTTATTTGTGACGAATCACTTTTCCTCAAAAGAAATCGAAGTAATGCGTCCATACATTCTGGCTTATGGACCTCATCAGACCAAGACAGCTTCCTTTGTCAATATAGGATGCCATGTGTTTTGAAAGTAGCTATTTCTTAACATTATGTACAAACGAGTTCGCTAACAAATTATTGCTAACTTATAGTGAGAATAGTTAAGGGTAGACAGGTCTACTTAAAAATTATTTAGTCTATATATAGGCCTACACATACAATACATAGATTTACTTGCACAGTTCTTCTGTCCGAAAATTTTTGTTAACCCCCTCTTCTGACCGCTAGCATGCTTTTGTGTCTCCCGTGCTTTCTATTTAGCTAGTTAATAAAGGTGGAGTAAATATTGCAGGCAAAGTAAGGGAAACAACCTAGGCTACGTGAATCTAGATGAAAGGCTGGGAAAAATAACATAGATGATGGTGACATTTAGTCGTGTTTGAAATCAATATCGTAACCCCAAAACCTTGAGTAAGGGAGTAAACCTATTTACTGAAATTTAACTTGACATTCAATAGAACGAATAAGTTTAAAAATAATTTAAACAAAATTGACGATGCTTGTATGCAGATTTTAAACACTCCTGTAACTGAAAACACACTTTGCCGATAGGTGATTCTACCGTCGCCGCTGTAACATAATATCGCGTATACACTGAGCGGTAAAATAGCCGTCGCCGTCTAATCCTCGCACCAACTCCACATCAATCGGTCACTGACCACTGTGGAACAAGTGTCTATTTAATTGTATTTTATCATATTATAAATAGTGCTGTTTATAACATGAATAGACAACAACGTCTGGCATTATTGTTATTTCATCGATTGAAGAGAAAGCGAACAAATGGAATATTAGAGTTCTCCGATCAGTCAAAGGAGACAGGAAGCTGGAACTTATCAAAATCATTCCTAAATGGAAGACAATTTCATGCCGCGCATTCCTTGCGGCGTTCCTATTTTTAAAAATATTTAGGGTTTGTCCCGAAGCACAGACATTTCTTGCACCAAATGAATTAATAATTCATTGTCAATTACAATGATAAAATAAATCATTATTTCTTCAGCCGTAATACAATCACATAACAGCTATCGACAGCAGAATGGACGACGTATAGCTGCGCATTTAGTCACGTATGCAACCATTTCGGGAGAGACGGTTAAATAATCCGATCGTCCATTTTCCCACACAATATGTAAGTAGCAATACCAACCTACGGCCACTAAGGCAGCGACGGTATAAACGATCGGACAAAAAACGCCGTGTGTTCCCAGCGTAGTGACGAAAATTTTATTTTGCTATTTAAACAGTGCAAATCCAAAGCCTGGACAAAGTTTATTTTGTAGGGAGTCAAGTTTATTTTGAAGTTTATATGTGACAATGGACAGTTTTGGGCGTACAGGACGCGAATCTCAATGAACATGATTTTCAGGACACTGGCCGAAAATATATGGATGAAAAAGTACCGTTGGGGCTTCTTCACCACGAAAACAATTAATTTATATTAACCCTTTCACATAAGTAAATTTTCTATACGTCTATTCGAGTTAATATCACACTGGACTGAAGAACAATGCATACCATAAATGTATCTCCGAGAGGGAAAAATTATATTATGAAGCACGTCTAAAAATCGTCGCTCCCATTTTGCAAAGGGGTTACTAATTCAATCTTTTGATGTTATACTTCTGATTGTTGTTACTCTTTTGAGTTCCAATAAGGAACTTTCAGTCTTGCTAGTCTGATACACTGCACCCAATAAGTCCTACTCGTGACTATTAAATTTAAGAGTTGAATTAATAACATCTCAGAAATATCAATATAAAAAAATAATTTTCCCATTTCAGGGTAACGCTGTAAAAAATAATATCCCGACTAATTAATTAAAGTAGAACCTAAACTGTAACATGTAAAGACTTGAAATTTTATAAGTTATAGGCCTATCTTCGGTTTGTAACGCAAGTGCCCACTAGGAAAAAATAACAATGGTGTAAACTATGTAAGGTAGGCTTAAAATGCTGTAAAATTCTTGTTCCTTAATATAAGCGCATTCTAAGGAGGATTTTGCAAAATTTTAAAATGAAAGCTCGAATGTTTGTCTGGAATAGGCCTAAAGCATTGCATGCGAAAACTGGGAGAGTGTAGGCCTACGTTGAGGAAGTTGGATATAGGCTACAATAAAAAAAAATGATAATTTTGAAACAGAAAACATATTTCATCGACCGGGTTTTAACCATTAAAAGTAAGAAAAACAAAATTTCTGTAATTATAGTTCGATTTTCACCATTAAAAATTTCCAGTTCTTTAAATTTTTAGGAAAACCCGATTACGGCATCAAAACGAGAAACAATAACTCGTGAATTTTACTGTCCATATCGATCGAAACTTTACGTTTGAACTTGACAAATTATGAGTTGCCGAAAGTACAATTCATGAACATCTTACTATGACAAAACGTTTTCGATCGCACTGACCGACTGTCGTCAGTGTCTTCAAAGATGGGATCGTTTCACTTAACTGAGACACTGACGACAAGACTTAGTGTGACTAAAAACGTTTTGTTTCAGATTTTCAAATATTTTAATTAGGCCTATATTATAAATTTGAAAAGTCGTTAATTTATTAAGTTTAAAAGTAGTGTCATGTTTTTTTAAAATAAATTTTGTTTTAGTATCCTAAACTGAATATTAAAAAATATTTTAGTAGCCTAATAGGCTAAGGCACGGAACCTACTTTAAAAGATTGAAATAATTTTTTTCTCCTAAGTTGTCATAAAGAGTTCAAATGAAGGGCTATGTAAATAAGCTATATGCCTATTAATTTTCAAGAAATGGCAATGATGCAAATAAAATTACTTTCTGTTACATTCAGTTCAAACACAATAAATGGAATATATATGTTTTCCAAACTTGGAAGCTTTCCAGAAAATCAAGGAACCCTCACTCCTCGACGCACACACACTCACACACGCTGCTTTCCTGCTCTTTTCCGTAAGTAACCTACTTTGTCTTGGTCTATAAAACTAACATTGTTTAAACTGTTACATTTAGTAACATTTAATACTTAGTATCAAATGTTTACTCTAACTTTTAGAATCTACATAGGTGTTTCTTGGAAATAGAGAAAATTATAATACTTTTAAAGATACTGTAATAGAAAAGTCATTAAATATCGATTTCCTATTAAATACCGCCACAATACACTGAATCCTCTTCGTAGAGCATTTCCACTTCGTGGATTTCAATTTAAATAGAGATAGACCAACCAACCATGTTTCCAAGAAATATTCAACTTTATAAATTAAGTAATAGATGCCTAGGTGTAATAGATACGTACGTGTAAAATGGATGCCTGGTATTCTTTTAGAGAAAAATGTGCCTAATTGGAGCAACTGATAATAACTAATAAGTCTAAATGAGAATATATATCCCTTCCAGCGTACTGAACGCTATTTCATATAAAATTATACTTTATCATGGTATTTAGTAATCCGCAAGCACAGTCTTTAACACTTAAATTTTGTAGTCCATTACGTTCGGTGAAACTTTATTAATCACTTTTACATAAGTTTATGATTATTCGAACTTTAATTTTTCTGCCGCAGAAAATTTAGACACTGATGAAGATCGCCACTGATCGATCAAAAACATTCTGTCACAGTAAGTTTTTAAAAATTCACAAAATTAAATTTCGGATAGTCATAAACTAATGTAAAAGTGGCAGGCGCGTATCCAGCGACCTGCTTTGGGGGGGGGGGGGGCGATCGATGCATTATATATATATATATAATATGTGTGTGTGTGCGCGCGCGTGCGTGCGTGTATGTAAAAACATAGAACAGAAAAAGTTCTTTCTACGCTTGCGTTAAAAATCGGTAACGTGATAAAGATTCGTAGCAAATTAGACTTTTTAATAAATAATTATTTCAGTTTCGATAACACTTATGGCTAGAGAATATTTATTAATTTCATAATAAGCTATTATTATAAAAAATGGTTTATTAATTAATACTGTATAAGTAGTTATTCTTCCAACACAAACAATTCCGGAGTAAACTGCGAATATTACGCTTGCAAAATTACGTATTGTAAATCATATGTTCGAGACTAAGCTTCCCTAGCGCTATCTGTTGTTAAAACGTTTAGACGTTTACGAGGGTATGCGAAGGAAACGCGTCACATTTTCAAATTAAAAATTAAAATTTTATTTTTTATTTACAATAAAAGACGAATTAACTTAAGTAAAAGTCTAATTTAATAGAAAGTCCTAATTTAATAATATATTGTCGATTTTTAACCCAAAGTTCTTGAGAGTTGGGGGGCGATCGCCCCCCTCCTTGGATACGCGCCTGCAGTGGTTGATAATGTCTTTAAGACTTGAAGGTAAATCAAAGAGAAAGCTGTTTTTCTTACAGACATTATTATGTAGCCTGCACTAGAGCAGGTTCACCTTCAAGCTTATTTATTTTAGTACCCGATGTAAGAACAGGCAACAGCCAATATAGATTATAAAGAGTTTTTTCTATAATTCTGCACAATTTTCTTTTAATTTTATACAGTATCTGTGGGTGGTTGGCGTGTTGACCCTGAACAAAATTTTTATTTGAAATGCCGTTTGTTCAACTTAATCCGTTATTTTTAACAGTTGGGTGGAACACAACTGGGGGAAAAAGAACAATATTCATGATCTAAACCATTTAAATAACCTAATTTTACAAAATAGGGACCAGTAGGTCTAAATATGAACTATAGGCCCTAAAGTTACAACATAATTATACTTAAACACTTTCAGTGTGTGAAATTTGAGATCAAAATAAACAAAGGCCTAGTTATCTCATGTTTGAACCTAATCTAAGAACCCGAATTCTTGTAATTTAAATTAGATTTCCTGATGGAGTTGGTGTATAACTAATTTTACAAATCGTCCCTCTGCTAGATATTATTTTTAAAGCTCACCTGTTAAATAAACAGCAGTAGGCTCTTGAAGTTAATTCTACAATTCAAAATTATAAACAATAGTCTACTTAAAACGATCAAATAATAATATTATCTATCATTATTTGTGGTAAAAGGTTAACATGTTTTTGACCGGCTCATTTTATTATTTTTTAAATGACAGCCTACATAATACATAAGGCACAGAGTGTTTTAACATTACTTTAATATGTATATATAAAAGGATAAATTTTTCAACTAGATTGTATTGTTGTATTGACAATAACCAATTGTGAGGCTGATCGCCATTGATTTAGGGGCGTGGCCATTGAGAGGCAGTAGGCCTAGAGGAAAATCAATCATTAAACCTTCTGTGTTTATCTGTTCTCCTGTTACAAAATGAATCAGTTGAAATTGCCATTGATAGATTATTGTTTATTGATTACATTGGACAATTTTGAAATAATTGTTTAATGTAACGGTTATTTTTGTTCGGTTTAGAAAATATATTTTTTTTAATTCTTGGGAAATAACTTTTAAGTAAAGTTAAAAGGCCACTCCATTGAATGCCCATGTCCACCTTATATTATTAAATAAAAGGGAACATAACACACTTTTGTGTATTGTGGTGAAGAGAGCCACGATTATTATTATTGTATTGATTTAATAAATTGAGATTCACTTTATAGTTTGATATATAAAACTAATATTGAAACTAAATAATAAAATTATATTTGTTGAAAACACAGTCATTTAAAAAAATAAAAATCAATCACTAGCTTTCATAGTGATTGACAACAAGGTCAATGGTATAAGAGTCAGTCAAGTCGGGAATTCATTAAGTACATTCATTAATATAAATTTGATATTCATCAATGCTGTCTACTACCGTGTATTACGTCATTTTTATTAAAGGTCTGTCATCTAAAACGTCTCGATTTGTATTAGGAGTATATAGAATGTGTAGGAGGTTTACCAAATATTTTTTCTCTGAGAACCACATTACTAATTTCTAATTAGGCCTACATTGTACGTTTTTAAAGAAATTTATCTATAGCTAAGTGTTATTATACGCTTCAATTGAAGGTATTAAAGTCTGTAATAAATCTAAAGTCTAAAATATTAATGTAAGGGAAGTCAATAAAATACTTTTAGGACTAAGGTAGCTATTTTCTATTATAAAATAAACTATTGTTAACTGGTAAATTAACTTTATTTAAATATGTACTTACATAAGAATAGGAGGGTTAGGCACGGGGACTTGAGACCTTCTATTAATTTATACTAAGATACATTAGCGCCAACCGTTCAAAAACTTACTAAAATTATTTTTCTTACTCCAGAAACAGATTCTATTGAGCGCTAGGTAACATCTTTTGTTTACGTCATGTAGCCAACCCTTTCTCCAAAACACTTGCAAAAGCATTTATGTACTATACTATTACATTCATTTCTAGTTTCTAATTGATGTTCGCCACGGTATTCTCTTACCAGTGACATAGTCACGATAGCTACCACAGTAACAAACGTGTTTACATTGGTACAATGTTTAACTTAAAAGAAATTGAATAATGCTAATTTTTGGTTGGTACCACACCTTGTGATAAATTACTTATTAGCTGTGTATATAATTATGCAGAATGGAAAATTTAAGTTTGTTACAGTGTTTTTACAAATTTTATTCCTATCAATCTTACCAAAAGGCAAATGAATTCATTGAAAACTTTTTAAAAATGTTGTTAACAATCATAAAGCAATCCTAAGTTTGGCGAGTACTAAGATCAAATTTGTTTATTTAAAAAATGTCATTAAATGAAGTATTTTACCTTGAGAGCCTAAGAGCACATATAGCCTACATATGTTATTGTTATGTGAAAATCCGCATAACAAAAGCACAGAGGATATGTTACATTCCCACAATATCATATAACTATATAAGGTAATTTTTCTAAATCACTACTTTTTTGCCTTGGGGGTTAAAAAATAGTCCCAGTTAAATCCGCCTTGGTATGGTTCATCTGCCTGATCGTCTTAGGGCTGGCTGCAGTTGTTGAAGTGATATTGGCATCAGGAGCATATGTAGTTCTTTGCGGATCGTTTGCCGCCATTAACGATCGCTTCCCTTTACACCATAGGTTCCCAAACTGAGGGGCGTGAAGGCACGTCAGGAGAGGCGTGAGACCAGTTGGAAAATAGTAAGATAAATTCTCATTTAGTTAAAATTTAAGTACACAATTTACATCAAAATTTAAAACTAAATTAACACCGCAGATTTTTTTTACATAGGTAATTTATTGAACACGATATTCAGAAAATTTAAATGAAATGTATGCATCTATAAAAAAAAATATATAAGTAAAGGTTGTGCAAATTTTGTAAACTTAAAATTAAAAAAACATAACAGCTTGAAAGAATAATAGTACAAAAGTATCGCGAAACGAATGTTTGCCGCTCAATGTGGCAACAGCGCCACAATGTTCAAATCATAATTTTTGATAAAACACTTAAAAGTGTATCACAGGCAGCTCTTCGATTATAGGCCTACTTGTTTTTTTCAAGCATTTACTTGTGCGAAATAAAAATTTCAGCACTTGCTGAAAAAAAAAATAATAAAGGAACAAATTTGATGTTGCTAATGACTTTACTAAAATATAACCTCAAATAGGGATGCTAGTGAAAAAAATTCAAGCTCATCCAATAAAGGATTTTCCTCTTATCAGTTAAAATTTACCTTGTGAATTAAAACTTGAAATGTTATATCATGTTTCTTGTGAAAGTATAGGCCTAAATAGATAAATAAATAAATATATATATATATATATATATATATATATATATATATATATATATATATATATATATACATATAATATTGGTTTCTTTTTAATATGCCCAAACCATATATTTATAGCGTAAAGTAGAAACGGCTTTGGGAGGCTTTCATTTCTACAGGTAGAAGAGGGGACGTGGTACCAAAAGGTTTGGGAACCCTTGCTTTGGAGCACTGTGATTTGCAGTGAATATGAGCTTTACCGACTCCGTGGCGATCTTCATCAGTGTCTCCGTGGACTGGAGCCTATCTTGCTGTGTTAAATTCTTGTATTTCAAAGTCCATTACGCTCGGTGAAACTTAATTAATCACTTTTACATTAGTTTGTGACTGTTCCCTAAACCTATTACAGATTTTAATATCCTCAATTGAGGTTGAATATACTTGAGAATAAATTTGTTTAAAAACCTATCAATAACAAATTAGTACAGTCAAATCACTTTGTGAAAAATCAGGGTGTTGGATGCACAGTGCCAAGAGGAGCCAGTGTGCATGCTCGTAAGGGCGACAGCTCTGAGCGACACTTCAGTTTGTCGTGAAAGCAGCCGGTGGTGGATATATACGTATCTTTCCAAAAACATTTGCTGGTGTTATGTTTTGATTTAGGTTTGATGTTATCTTTTGTGTTTTATAGTTCACACGTTTTTAGTTTCTTTACGAAATGGTGCAACCGGGTAGTACTCAGGTTTTTCCTCTTGACGTCCATAGTTGAATCATCTCAGCCGAAAGTATGTAGTCAGACTAGTAGCGTTTCTACTTAGAACTTTATCTTCCTCCTCCCCCACCAAACCCCACCCTCATCCCCACATGCCCGAGCGAGGCGATTTTTAACAAAGTGATTCAACTGTAATGTAGTTCTCAAAGAAAAATTACTTGTTTTCAAAGCAGATTTGGGGAACTTCCTCCACATTCTATAATTATTGCATAAGAATAATCCTACATATAAAAGCACTAAAAAACAATAACTACCAATCAAACTTCGCCGATCATCTCAACTCCACAAAACACGACTACACAGACATACCATCTAACCTACAAATTCTTCATAAACAACACAGAAATAACCAACGCTACACAACCGAACAATACGAAATATATAGGCACTTCAAACTACACCCTACACACATACTCAATACACAATTACATTACAGCTCACACACACTTTTTGACATCATAACTCCTAATACACACAAAATACACCCACACCACCAAAATATCCCACCCCCACCCTAACCTACTTAAACCTTGAGATCAGTTACGGTCTGAGTTGACAAAGGGACACATCTCCCGAAACGGCCGTCCTCAACAAGCAAAGTAAGTGCTACTATAGGCAAGTTAAAACATTTTTTAAAAAGTGTAAGTGATTACTAGTAGCTCACGCGAAGATGGAATCAACAAATGTTAATATATTTGTATTTATACTTGAATTTCTAAAGAATACTTTGGAAAAGGGAAAAATATGATCCATAGTAACCAGAAAATGGTTTGGGGGGGGGGGTGAGTTTGCCCTGTGTCCTGGAGTTCACCCGGAAAAGGTTTAAGAATTTAAGACCTGGAAACATTGTATGCTATTCTAACACTGAAATACTATGATAAAATTTAGGACATTGAAACAAAAATCTATTTTCACTTGATACAGTTTTATTTATTAATTTTAACACATTTAATTTGGTCGTTAGGTATTCTTAACGATGGGTTTTTCTTGAAACTTGGAAGATTGGTGGAGTTAAAGTTCTAATTTAAGTTTGAGTCATGCCAGATACGGTTTTATGAGTCAGAAGTGGGTTTTTGTACATTTTGGAGAGTGGTTCAATGGTTGGGTCAAGCTATGTGGGGAAAGCCTTGTTATTCTACTCAAGAATAATTGGTTTTTACCCTGGCAAGTGAGTCTGTCATGAATTATGAGAATACTTGTTTACTCTTTGTTTATAGGGCTATATTACTGTAGATGTAATACATTTGCAGAAAAATTATTTGTATCTAAAATAGTTTCTAGTTTTATATATGAAGAATGAAAAATTCAAATGATAGGGAGAATATTAACATAAAATCCATTAAAAAAATTTGAATGGTTTTTATATTAAAATTGTTTTAATTTAATGTAGCAAATGAATGAACAATATACAAAAATTAATAATTTATTCACAAATTATTATACTCTTATTTACAATATGGTTACTAAACAATCCAAAATAAATAATTATGCACTTAAAAAGTAAAAAATTAGACTTTTTTGTATTAATTTGGCAAAAAAACAACTAGTTACCAAGTTTAAAAGTGTAATTTATACAAACACCTCAAGATTTTTGTACAAAAATCTGCAACATAAAAACTGCAAACTAAAAAAATGTTAATACTTTTAAATTGTTTTAAAATTTTTCATGGATTAAACAATACACATTTGAATTTATATGTGGTAAGAAAAAAAATATTTAGGTTTTTCTCAAAAACTGGTTTAAATTACAAATTGGTACTATTTTTCAGATTTGGAATAAACACACACACATTCACACAAATTTTGATACATTCAATGTTGTTATAAACTATTCAAAATTCAACTTAAATAATTTTATAATGGTTAATTTCTAAATTCATCTGGTTTTATTTTTTACAGTGCAGGTAATTTCTTTAATTCGTTAAAAATACTGAAATTGTTGACTTTTGTTACTTCAATTTTCAAGAAATATGTTGTTTTTTACAAATCTAATATATAAATTGGTTAATGTATGAAAATTGTTTTATGTAATAATTTTCTTATTTGTACTTTATTAAAAAAATTAAAGAAACTTCAAATATTGTCTACAGTAATCTGATATTTTGAAATAAATATAGTCATATATACAAATTGAGAAATTGAATGGCAGTTATAATAGTATTTTAATAGTCATTTCTAAAATTAAACAATTTTTCTTATAAGTCTATGACTTAATAGGTAAAATAATTTTCTAAAAAAACTATTCATTTATATTAAAACTCTTGAACTGTAGTAGCATTTACTTAGTTTAATAAGGATTGTGTTTTTAAGAGATGCATCCCATTATCAAGTTAGACTGTAATTGACCTGTAGACTGTTTACTTTAGGTTGAATTGAGGATATTGTAAGATATGAAAATTAGGAGAGTTTTAGGGGTTATGGCATCAAACAGTGTATGTGAATTATAATGTATTTTTTGACATTAGAGCCCCTTAACTCTTTATACAATCACCTAATACCTCTATCCTAGCCCATCCCCAACATAACCTAAAATAATCAAGGTGTCAGTTACGGTCTAAGTTGACAATGTGATACATCCTGAAACGGCCATCCTTATTTAATCAAAGGAAGTAAGTAGTACTAAAGGCAAATGTAATGATTTAATATACTTATATATGCTCAAATGTTTTAGTATCTCAAGTTGAAGATAGAATCACACAGGGGCTTTAATTCTTTTTCACAAATCCAATCATTAGTTTTTTAAACAGTTTTAACAACAAAACTTTATATTAATTTATATTTTTATAATATTATTAAAGTTTCTTCTATATATATAAATAAAATATATAAAGTTATGTCAAAAGTATATTTGTATCTTCTTCATAATTATGTAATTTATTACCCATTTTTCTTTTTCTTTGGTAATCTGAAAATTTAAAGGTTTTGATCTCTATATTATAATATATGCACAATAATAAATATATAGACCCTATATACAATTTTTGTACAATATACAAAATAGTTCATAATTGTAGCATTCAATTTTGTTGCACCAATACACATAGATTACCATTTACACACATACTAATGATTTACATTGGAAATTTAATTAACGAAATAAATCAATTCAATTAATTACAGAATAAGTAATGGAATTTATAAAAAAAATACTCAGATTACAATAAATTAGAAGTAATCCAAACAGTACAAAAAATTAATATAAAAACATATAAATTAACATACATTAAAAAACATACATAAACACACTAAAACACTTGTAAATATCTTACAAACTTGCCTATAGTAGCACTTACTTATATTTGTTGAGGATGACCGTTTTAGGAGATTTGTCCCATTGTCAACTCAGACCGACACAACTCAGAGATTGATGTGGTCTGGATTGACAATGGGACACATTTTCCGAAACGGCCATCCTCAACAAATATAATTAAGTGCTACTATAGGTAAGTTTGTAAGATATTTACAAGTGTTTTAGTGAAAACTAGTAGCTCACGTGAAGATGGTATCAACAAATATACATAAATAGTTTAAACATCCCTACACATGCCATTAAAAACAATCACTTATTTCCCAAATGATATCATTAATATTCATAAAATTAATAATAACAACTGTACAACTTTCCATTGATAGAAAATACACAATTAGTAAAAAAAGTAAAAAATGAAAATATGAAACATTTATAAATTTATCTACATTTAATCAACAAACAAATCTAAAAATAATTCAAACATGACAAAATTATTTTATTTAATGGTTTAGGTAGTAATGGAGACTAAGAGGTTTTATCATTAAGGTGCTCCAACTTGAGGAATAATTGAAAGTTCCCTACAATCCATTTCAAAATACAGCAGGAGCGGATCTAGAAAAATATTTTGGGGAGGGCTGGTGTGAGGGGAGGAAAAGGGTTCCCCCGTCCGGAAAATATTTATGGTAGATATAGTGTAAACTCTAAGGGTCTTCTATCTTAGGGAAATAGTTATAGGCCTGCTATGTGATATTACACAGGCGTTATTTAACCTGATTTACAATGTAAACCATCTATTTATCACATTGTGGGTGGACCTATTTATTAATGATTATAGTATAGTATTATAGTGATTAATATGGGTTTGTAAATATATTCTGCTAATTATTAAGTAGATTTAAATCGGGGACGAATGCAGACATCGGAAATGGCATTTTAGTTTACATTTATAGTGTTATTTTATAGTTTAAAAATTTTCACTTTTCCATATTTTGTCAGGGGCTTGAGCCCCAAAGCCCCCCCCCTTTAAATCCGCCACTGATATACAGTTATAGCATTTAGAACACTTGAAAAGGTGAAACTACCAATCTCCAAGAACAGTTTGTAAGGAAACAATTAATTAAGAATCTTGTTAACTATACATTATTGCTATTAGTATAGTGGTAGGTAATATATATTATAGCCATATTTTGTCCAATCATATAATCTGATTTAATACAAATTGAGATTTAGTGTATCTAATTGAATTTTTTGTAAGTCATTGAAAGTGTTTTCATTGTTTCAAAAACTCAAGTTTGATTAAAAAAAGTGCTCACATGAATCTAGAGTATTATAATTAAACCAAAAGTATTAAAATTTTATAGGTCCCTTTGGGATTAATTACTTCTGTTCTTTGAAATTGAGCTACTACTAGGGCAGGTTTATATATTTTATAGTATAATTCCAGCAATGATCATGAAATTATGATGTTTTTAGATAATGCAATTAGAAAATTAATTAGCCTTTCCAAATAAGTTCTTAATTAGTATAGAGTAGCCATTCAGTCCAGTAAAATGTGTAATGTAAATTAATTAATAGTTGAGATTTTATTTTAATTGCCGTTTGTTATGGTTTATAGATATGGCTGTAAATTAAAACAGGTTTTATTTATGACATAAAAAAAATTACTAAATTCAAAGTTCGGATAGTCATAAACTATTGTTTAAGTGATTAATAAGATTCAACCGAACATAATGGACTATAAAATTCAAGAATTGTAATAGTTGATAAGAGAAGGTTAGATATTTTTGGAATTTGGAACAAACATGATCTATTTGTTACAGTTTGGTAGTTATAGCTGTAACAGAGAAAATTCTAACAGGATTTTGGTTTTAGCAGTTATTGTCTTCACTGTTTATGAATAAAATAGAAAAAATGACAATTCTTTAAATAAAGCCTTAAGTAAAAACTACAGAAAATTACAGGACTCTAGTAAATTTAAAAGGATGGTATAATATATAAAATTTGGTCAGTTTACAAACAGTTATTTTTAAAATTGAAAACCAGTTAATGATAAAGGACAGTTACAGTATAAACTTTATGGCAACAATTGGTTTAATTTTATTATGTACGGTAGTTATAACACTTGCGTTGGCTTTGTTCTTGTTAATGCATTCCATGATAACATATGTGATATTTTTTCCTATTTTGCTCTAATATTAAAATAAGTAACAAGAAGAATAAAATATTTTGTCAAAGCTCATTAAATTTTCTTCACGTTATGGAGGAGAAGCACTATCCAATCTCAACTGTTTAGTGTGCATATCATCATATGCAATTGTAAAGACACTCTTTTTCTCCATTAGATTTTGATTTTTTCTTCTCAATTTCTGACTGCCTGATAACATATGTGACATAGCTATCCCAGAATCCATATCATCTTCTAACACTTTTGTGTGAATTGCTTCTTCCTTTAACTCTTTGGATGATGTTTTATGCTTTGATACATTGTCTCTTGTTTGGGCCTGCTGTTGAAAAGAGGAAAAATGAGATAGATCTTGAAACGTTTTTGTTGTTTTGGGAATAGCACCTTTAGGTTCATCTTGTGTATTTTTAATTATAAATTCAGATTCCTTTGTAGCTGTTTTTGTTTCATTTTGCTGTTTTGAAGTAATGTTTTTTTTAGTCTTCACTACTTTCATTGTTTTTTTCCTTTCTTCTTCTTTTTCAATAGCTTTTTGTTTTTCTCTTTCCTCACGCTTAGTTTTATAGAATTCCATATACCTTGATTTCCCACTAATTTTTTTATCTTCAACTTCCTGTTTGATGTCTCTTTTGATTGTTGCACTCTGAATTGGTTTAATTAAAACTTTCTCTTTTGCACTTTCAGGTTGTGATCTTGATTTCTTTCTTTCTTGTATTCTGTATCTGGCACTGACTACATCACCAGATACTGTGTTCCTTCTCGACTTTCTTCCAGATCCTTCATCCGTATGTTTTGAACTTGCAGAAGTACTCATGCTTGATTTTGATTGCATCGAATCATAAATGTCTGCATCATTTGTTTTTTCCTTTAATTTTACATATTTTCTTCTTGTTATAGGTGTAGGCTGTAATGATTTAAAGGATCCATTCAAATCTTTTACAGCACCAATTGGGTATGAATCAAACGATAAGTTTTGCTCACTGTAACTTTTATGTTTTGAATTGATAAAACCATTATAACCTTGGGTTCTTTTTATACTTGGTACAGTTTGCTCATCTGATGTTGTTTCTTCAGGGTGAAGTTTTTTTCTTGTTGTTTGTAATCTTAAAAGACTTGACTTTGTTGCACCAAAACCACTTGGAAGTAAATTATCCCCATAATGCAATGATTCTCCTGCTGCTTCCATTGAACTTTCAGTTTCTTCCATTATAGGAGTCTTTATTTCACATCTACTTAATGATCTAGTTCTTTCCCCTATTTCTAACTTTTCTTCAATTTTTTGTTTAGTTTTTTTAATTTTATCTAGGATTTTTTCTTGTTTTCCTTCTGTATCACTTTCACCACTATCTTCTATATCACTTTTTACTTTTCTCCTCGGAGGTCTCATTGTGTACAAAGTATCTGTCTGTGTGCCTCTATTTACATCAGTTTGTGTAGCCATTGATGAAGTCATTCCAGGAAGGCTTTGTGTGTCTTCATGTCCTGTGATATGTGCAAGTGACCGTCTTTGTTCCTCTACTAAAAATCTGGTTAATAATAAATCTCTTTGAAGAGTGGTTAACCTATTTACATCACCAGTAGACAAATTCCTTTCTGGAATATTCATAATGGTTTTCATTAAATCTTCACTTTGTTGCTTTGGTTCTTCTTGTTTTTCTTCTATTTGATGTTCTAAATTACTTGTACTTATCTGTTGTTCTTGCTTTATGCTGCTTTCTTTATCAGAACTTACTTTTTGATCATCCATGAATCTTTTCATTAATATATCTTTTCCATTTTCCTCTTGTTTTTCTTCACTTACTTTATTTGTTGTAAACGAACGATCTGGTTGGTTTAGTTTTGGCCCTTCCTCTTCTACAACCCTACCTCTTGTGATTAAGCGGAGAATTTCAGCATTTCCCTCTCTGATAAACATTTGATCTCTTGGTGCATTTTCCATACCATGTTCTTCATGAGTTGTGTTTCCAACTTCTGACCCTCTTTCATATTCATGTTGTCTCATGGAATCTGTATCTGGATCTTCCTCACGCCGAACTCTCCTAGAAAGTCTGGATGGATCCAAGACCTAAAACACAAACAAATTTTAAACCAATATTGAAAATCTTTAGTAAATTATAAAAACTTTAAAATTCATTTTAATAAATACCTTATTCATTTTATCACTAATACGTACAAGGAATAACAAGAATTCATAAATAAATAATTAAAATGAATCAAAATACTAATAAAAAATCAAAATTCAAGAATAAAGCCCTTATAAATGATATTTGATTAAAAAACATATATTTAATAACACAAACATATGACAAATAATAAAATGTAATTACAGTATTAATTTTTTACATAGAACAAATAAAAATAATTACTGTCTTAAATATGTGAAAATATGAATGTTCGTTTTAGTAAAAAAAAGTGAAAAACATATTATATAAACATATAATATGTATTATACATTGTGAATTTACTTTACAATATTTTAAAATATTATTAATTTTTGTTTTAAAATAATAGTTACGAAACAATTACTTTTATTGTAAATATTAGTAAAAAAATTCTAATAGCGTCATACCAAATAGAAAATAAAAACATGTAGAATTATCAGAATTCCTTTAAAATTAAAAATATGTTTCTAAACTTGTAAAACTATAAAAAAATATATTGTGAATGATTTCACTTTTTCACAATTAAACTTGAAAGTGTGACAATTCTTGAAATGGTCCTAATCATATGCTATAATCATAAATTCTGTTATGAAAGAAGAGTTTACAAATTCAAGTACAAAAATTGAGTAAACCAAGTTCAAAATGGAAAAATCAAAAATATTTGAAGTAAATAAACATGAAATTTAATTAAATTTTTCATAATCCACTATGCATTCTGAGAATAAATATACCAATAAACTAAATTACTAAAATGGTCTTAGCAATTAACTAGATTTACTAAAGTATTTAGTATTTCCCTAGATAAGAATTTTAACTAAATCTTGTCTATTGTGTTAATTGATAAATCTCAAAATAGTTTTAATTTTTTTAAATATTGTAAAGAATCTAATTTATTTTAAGAAAATTAAAAATTTACCAATAAATTATTAAAAGTTGTTATTTTTATCTCACTACTCCCGAAACGGCTGTCATCATTAAATAGAAATGTAAGTGCTACTATAGACAAAGGTAAAACCAGCAGCGAATGGAATCAAATAATATTATTTATATCATATTACTTATTCTTAGTTGTTAACACTATATAACTTGGTCACCTATATGTTTTGATATTGGCTATAATTTTAAATCCCTGTACTACATTTTTAATCTATCTATATTTGCCCGAAATGGAATTTATTGGAAAATACCTTCATCAACCTTTCTTTTTTTGTAATGCTGTTGACAGAATTATCGATTCATACTATATTATATATATATGAAACCAACTTGATACAGTACCTTATTTTTTAATGAAGTACGGTAATTGGCTAACACTTACCCAAACCTAGAAACTAAATATCTCTGTTCAGTTTGGTTTTTTGACAAATACAAAACATCTTAAAATTTCATTTACCCTACTTTTTCTTTCATTAGAAGTGTATTAGAAAGCCATTATACTCGTATAACTTCTTAGACTTCTGAGCTGACAATGATTGTTGCTCTGTGACAAAGTGAGCAATGGCTTGTAAATGAAAGGAATTAATTCCTTCAATTTAAGAAAGTAATTATTTTATAAAGAAGTTGGAGAATTTAAATTTATTAGAAGATTTTCATTTCATAATCAAATATTGGAAATATAAAGGTGCAAAATTAGAATATTTTGAAGTTGTGGCAAGGAAATTGCAATGAAGGAAGAAAAAGGAAATTCCAAAACATCGACATTGTATGTGTTAATATTCAACTTAATATATATATATATATATATATATATATATATATATATATATATATATATATATAT
Source organism: Prosapia bicincta (assembly GCA_036971475.1). NCBI lineage: Eukaryota > Metazoa > Arthropoda > Insecta > Hemiptera > Cercopidae > Prosapia > Prosapia bicincta. The sequence goes on along the minus strand of JBAIZL010000020.1, from coordinate 362,482 downwards.
ATATATATATATTAGGGACGGGTCAATTCCGATTCTGGATTTCAGGAATGGTTAATTGTAATGGTATCGAGAAATTATGGATACTTGAATCACCATTGATTAAAGTGCTGATTCCGATTATTGATTTGTTTTTCAAATGTTAAAATACGTGTGCAGTGTAATTTATTGAAAAAATAATTATTTAAACTATATCTTATTTATGTATTAGTTGCTTCCATGAATGAAATGATTAAAGTAAATGCCGAATTGAGGTAACAAAAATATTATTTTTGTCTCCCTTTAATGTCTCACTCTCACTCTAGAGGGCTTCACACTCTCTCTCTTCCCTCTATCTCTGCCCTAAACCGCTTCTTAGACGTCAGACAAAACACAAAGAGAAAGTAGGTTCAATTTCTACAGTTATTCAAACTGAAATGGCTATTACTGAAGTTATGTTGTAATTGTAAACTAAAGTTCACATTTGTATTTTAAATAAATCATTACTTTTGAGAATTGACTTAAGAATCAAGAATTGGAAAACAAATTTTACAAAAAAAAATCTTAGGAATTAGCCCATGTTTAATATATATATATATATATATATATATATATATATATATATATATATATATATATATATATATATTAAAGCAATTTGAAATTACTTGCGACCAAACATTCTATTAAAATAAGTTGTTAAATTGTTAACTTACAACAAATTAAGTTAATTAATTTAACAACTTATGTTAATAGAATGTCCGGTCACAAGTAATTTATTTCAAAGTGTAATAAGTGATTAACAACCAGCTTGTCATGAACAACAACAAAATTTTGATATATGTATATATATATAAAAGAATCATCCAGAGCGACTGACTGAGAATCAACGTAGAGTCAAAACTGTGAAAGATAGTGTACTATGAAATTTTCAGTGTATATACCCTTCATAACATAGACGAGAAATAACACTAAGAAATGGTTTTGCAAAATGTTGATTTAAAGGCTAAACATTGCAAAATTCCATGAAAAGTATATAAGTCCATATGAAATGCACAGAGGAATTATAAGTTCAGAAACTATGCCTGTTCTAAAATTATTATAACTTCTTATGAGAAAACATGCCAGCACCAGATGTTTAAATACAATTGGGGTGGGGGTCATGGGAATTTATATATATTACTATGTACTACTGACATACAAATTTTTATTAAAAAAAAACGAATTACAAATAATTTTATGCAATATATGTGTATATTTTAAATCGGTATTAAATATCGATACTAACAAACTTTGAATTGTAAAAATCTGACAATATTTATTAAATTCTTGATACTTAGGTTTTTCTAGAGTCAGTTCTTTAAAAAATTTAGTAATACAGTATAATCTTTGACTGGGAAAAAACTAATATTGTTTACAGAGAAGTTCTAAATAGGAAATAAGCGTATTGTTAAAAACCATTACATTTATTAACTACATAATTTTGAAAATTTTTAGTCATTACCAAATTAAATGTAAATATTTACTATATAGTTTCAATTAAAATATTTATTGTAAAAATAAAATATTTTTGAAAATTTTAGAAAATTTTGCATTTAAGTAGTCAGTTATTAATAAAAACTATACATTTATATAATACTTTTCAATTTTTCTTTACATTTTACTCGAATCATGATAAGTGTGAATGATGAAAACAACAGAATGTAATATTATACATCCGTATAAATATCTGACATTATGGTATCATGAAAATAAAAGCAGCAGTTAAACATGTATTTAATAAATAATACGCTAAAAAGAAACTGGCTAAATTCTTCATTTTTTTGTCATTCTTGAATAAATAATAACAAAAGTAGAAGTATGCAATATTAATTTACATATGGAAAAAACTTTAACTTAGAAAATTAAGAATTGTGAATAATTTTCGTTTTCCAGTGATTCTATTTTAACATTTCTTAATATATTTCCTCATACACTGGAAAACGAAAATTATTCACAATTCTTAATTTTCTAAGTTAAAGTTTTTTCCATATGTAAATTAATATTGCATACTTCTACTTTTGTTATTATTTATTCAAGAATGACAAAAAAATGAAGAATTTAGCCAGTTTCTTTGAAATAGTTTTATCACACTTATTTCCTGCATTGTTGTTTCCATCTTGAAATTGAGTACCACCATACTGAACTATTAAAAATATACACTTTCCTAAAAGCAACACTTATTTTTTTGTTACATGAGAACAGCTGTTTTAGGTTTTTTCTTATTCTCAACTCGCATATTATAAGAGAATGGAGTTAAGACATAATGATTGCAGGGGTCAACTTTTGAGACTACAATTTTCATTTAACAAAATGTGCAGTTGTTTGTTAAGTTTATATTTTTAAAACCTAGCTTATTTTTAAAGGTTTGCTTATTTTTACAAATCATAGTAATAAAGTAATAGTTTGTAACTTCGATGATTGATAGTCATACGGAAGTATTCTAAAGATCTCGTAATTAATTAGTCAAAATGTTTATAAAAACTTCTACTTATAAAATTATTTTAAACTAATTCAATGTTTCGTAAATGAAACATTAAACACTTTTCACAGTGATATAATCAAATTAATAATAATTATAATAGAGTTTTAAATACTAACTTAAATATTTATAATGTAAGGGCAATGGATAAGATTATCTAATATGTATTTTATTGCGGAATGAAAAAAGCGTGTAAACTTAAAGTGACCTTCACAAATACAATGGTTACTGAACACAACATATAATTAATATTAAAGATCATATAAGAGAAAGCATGCATACAGGGTGAAAGCCTAAAGGCTGTTAAACACTTTGCAAGTTGACATGCTAGACAGAAGTTGACTGAAAGGTAATTAGATCACAGAAACACTGGGATTGCAACAGACAAGGGCATTTTACTTCAGGCTAATTGAACAGTATGAGTATTGTGGAGGTATGTTTGTGTAAATGTTTGTCTTTTTGTTCTTAGCAAAAGGTTAAAACACAGTTCATAATTTCTGTTCTACAGTAATCAACTACAGTAACTACAGCAAATTTTGTTTCCTTGACTTTGTTTTGAGAGCCCATATATATATATATATATATATATATATATATATATATATATATATATATATATATATATATATATATATATATGTATGTATATGTGTGTGTGTATGTATGTATGTATGTATGTATAATGTATGTATATATTTATAATAACTACAATAAATTATGAAATAAAACCTGAGTTTTACCATCAAGAAAATCAATTTTTCTTTAGTCAGTATTCTCAGAGATCAAAATTCATATTTTGTGTAATAGTGTTATATATATATATATATATATATATATATATATATATATATATATATATATATATATATATATACTTGTGTGTGTGTGTGTGTGTGTGTGTGTGTTTGTATACTTTGTTGGATAGATTTTGTAAGAAGACCTATAATGATTTATATATTTTAGTACATAATTATAAGATATGTTAATATCTGTATAAGTGTATTGCTATTTCCTCTTAATGACAGTGTTTTTCCATCATCTTATTATTTATAGCACTATATTTATATGTTCTATTGCTGTTTTAAAGTGAAAAATACAGTTATCATGAAAAATCAAAAAGGCTGGTTATTTACTAGTTGAATTTATAAATTCTGATTCAAAGAGGTGAATTATAATACTTGTTTATCTGATGAAGTAAACTTTAATCACATGGCATTACATTACTTTTAAGTTGAAACTTTGTAACATCACAACTTTAACATGAACATATAAAAAATAAATTATTAAAAAACTGTCATTTTTTTACTAAAATTTTTTTAGTGTAGTGGGCAATAAAATATGTTTTGTCTTAGTAGGCGTATCTCTAAAAATTTACTTTAATTATAAGTTTGAGTAAGTTGTGATATTACAAAGTTTCTATTGAAATAATTTGCCGATCATCATGGACAACAAAATCCATTATTATATATTAATAAATTGGAATATTTTTTTGAATAAATAAGAAATAAAATAATCCTCTAAGCAACACTAATTTCCACTGTGCAAGAATTAGTAAAGTAATACATGAAAGGAAATATTAGATTAATATTATTAACCTATATAAGAATAACAATGTTGGTGTACATACTGTATAAGATTTTTTTTTAACTATCTAACTGATAACAGAAAGTGAGAAAAACTATAGAAACATAAATGAAACATGTTAAAATTATATACTGAAAATGATTATCACAAAGTGTATAATTTGTATGGGTTATGGAGTTTTTGTGATGTACATCATATGTACAAACAAGTGTAATTCATATGGACTGAAAAGTGAAAATTTAAATGATTTTTTTATAAACAATGATGAAAAAAGAATGAGAGATTTGATAAATGTTTTGTTGTGACAACAAATTGCAGTAAATTTATATAAAGCCCCCTGTTAGTTATTAACACAAATGAAATAAACAGCACAAATATCTAACACTCTGTGAATAAAACAAGGACAACACTAGTATTGTGCTCCAAAAAAGTAAAATAATAATTAGCCTGCCTGAATAAACCCGTATCTGGAGTTGAAAATGTTGCTTCTGCCCACAACCTAAAACAATACAGTTAAAAAAATATTGCTAAACAAAACATTGTAAGGAAAAATAAGAATGTGCTCAGACTAAACTTTAATATTGTTAAATATAAATTACAATATGTACAATTGCTTGAAAGAATAATACGAATTGATTTTATAGTTAAAAATAAGAAAGTGCTCAGATTAAACTTGAATACTGTTGAATATAAATTATAATGTGTACAATAACTTTAAAAAATATATAGCAGTTAACTTTAAAGTCAAGATATAAAAATATTTTACCTTAATTTAAAACAAAGTGTTTGAAAAAATTAATTAATTTCCTATAACTTATTAAAATTGTTCACTAATCAGTGTCTTTAAAAGAAGACAATTTTATGTATAAAAGTTATAGCAATACCCGATATTCTGTTCCATCAAAATCTTCCAGAATTATACGATCACTCGCCCGATGAGCAACATCTCTTGTATAAATGACGTTTACAGCAGCATGTGATTCTGGAGGAACTTGGTGGGTATCCCCATTAGCAACTGTGTTTTCAGAAGGAGGAGCTGCAACTAATACTACCCTTCGTAGTTCATTTCTGTGAACATTATTGCGGCGGTTGAATTGCCAGTTTCTCTGAGTGGATGTGTCAGCACTCCAAGCTTCCTTACGAACTGAACCTGACCAGTCAGCTAAAATTAAAATTAAAAGAAAGTTTAGTAACATTTATATGTTAATTTTTTAACTAAAAAGTTTTATAAAATATTATGTTGCTACATAACGCTGTATGTTGAGAAAATAAAAATTGTAGTAAAACTCCAACTTACGGACATCTATATTTTATGGAACTTAACTTTATACAACCTGTTGGGTTAGGGGGTTGGAACACCCTGGGAAAATTTTGAAAATTTGTATTTCTAGAAATCTAATTTTATGCTATTTTGCCACTTGAAATTACACAACTGTTGGGTAATTGAAAAGCTCTTTTGATAAAAACCTAGTACTGTTTTATAGATTGATATTTTTCTGCTAAAACTATTTGGTTTGGGGGGGGCACTTGTTCATATAACACTTTTCTATAGCTTTGCTAAATGTCTGCCGCAATTGAATTTCCCGCCAAATGCAAAGTGCATGATGTAATTAGCTTTCTTACAGCAAAATAATAATCAGCAGCAGGTATTGAAAGGGAACTTCGTGCGTTTATGGGCCAAACATTATGGGTAAAGGGAATGTATATAAATGGGTTTTTATTTAAAAGTGTACAAAGAAAAATCTATAACCGTAGAGCTATTTAACAGTAGGAGTGGGAGGCATCAGTGGTGAGTGTTGAACTTGTTGATAAGACCAAGAAAACAGTTAGAAAAGATTGATATTTCACTAACTCTAAGGTTTCAGATACGTTTTCAGGATTAGTTTGTTTAGAGTACTAAAGAGCCAGAAGATTGTGTTATAATAGGTACTGTTCTCGATGGGTACTTAAAGTTCTTTCTGGAAGTCACAAAACCCAGCAAATGACACCTGCTTTAGACCTGATTATGCATTACAATAATGAGGATGATCTATTCATTCACAAAATCATGACCAGAGATAATATATGGATTGAGTATGTGAATCGTGAGACTCTATAGAAGTGTAAACTTTGGGACTATACGTATACCCTTAACAAAACACAAAAGGCTGGCAAAAGTTTTCTGGCAGGAAACTTGTACCAACAGTGTTCAGGGATGTAAGTGGGGTGTTTTAGTGGAATCTATGTAATGTGGAACAACCATCAATGCAAAAGTGTATAGTGAGACATTATAAAAACTAAGAAGACCCATTCAAAACAAGCACTGTGGGTTAATGACTCCAGTATATTGTTTTTGCAAGACAATGCTTGGCTTCACTCTTCTCGGCAAACCACAGACTATCCGCAGGAATTTAAACTAGATGTTTTCAACCCAGCCCAGACATGAGTTTTTATCATCTCTTTATGCACAAGCCTTAAAAGTGGCTTGGCTCTCAGCATTTTGATGATGACGATAAACTCAGATGCTGTCACTGCCTGGCTAAAGGTTTAATTGGCAGAGATTTTCGAGGTATATATTTCTAAGTTAGTCAAAATATAAGTATTTAAATCTTAAAGGCAATTACGTAGAAAAGGGGAAGAAACTTATAGTTTTAAAATGTATATAATGAAATATGCTTAATTGATTTTTTGTTCATCTAAAAGACTTGTACAGCTGGTCAAACATAAGCTGACGCGTAACCTCGAAAGGGTGTGCAAAGGCGGGGGAAAGGTGGAGGAAGCAAAAGACCGTTCCACAAACATTATAACATGAGGTATAGTACTTATAATAAAATAATGTAGTTTTGACCAGGCAGAAAGGTAATTTTATTTGATTTGTCATATTAAACAGATCATTTACATAAAGCTATGAACAAATTTACTTATATCAGTTATCAAAATGACCACAATGCCTGCAATTTTTTAACAATGGCCTTTGATGAAACATACACTACAAAAACCAATGTATTTGAATAGGGGTAGCTTTATTTTTTCTATTGATCGCTCGCTCGCCAGCTTATGAGTGAACAGCTATACATGTGTTACAGATGAGTTATGGTCTGAGTTGACAATGGGACACATCTCCTGACAACAAGAAGTCTATGATGAAGAACTTGATACAATAAAATACATCGTCCAACAAAATGGCTATTAACACACACTAATAACATAACTGTATGAAACAACTGTGGCGTAATGTTCAACATAAATAAATGAAATCTCTCAACCACAAATAACTTTCTTCTTTTATTAAAAATCTTATGTACATTTCGATTGCATAGCAATCATCCTCAGAGGTAATTTCAATGTAAATAGGTATTTTCACTGTAAATTACCTCTGATGATGATTGCTATGCTATCGAAATATACATAAGGTTTTAAATAAAAGAAGAAAGTTATTTGTGGTTGAGAAATTTTATTCATTTATGTTAATAGATAACATATTCAAGAAAATCAAACATAAGCAACACCATCAAACAACAGCATATAAAAGACACACAAAAATCAATAAATACATCTCCATCACTTACCACAACAAACACACACACAATTAGAAAATTTAATTTTCAAAAATCATACAATACAACAAACACTTTAAAAACACACACACAACCCTTTCAACAACAAACAGACAAATAAGATCTATTGAATACAAACAAAAATAACATGTAAAGACTACCCTAGCTTCTACACTTGCCAGACCATTCAACTCAAGATACAATGAACACATCATCGACATAAAAAACATAAATATGAAATCCAGTTATGAAACACAGATACAGACACATCCAGACTAATTTTAATATTCTACATACATTAAACCATAGTTAAAAAACCAACCACTATAGACAAATTTGAAATATACAGATATCACACAACACAAAAACAATATATCTTAAAGGACCACACACTTCGAATCTAACACTCTTTTCCATAACCCACCTACCCCACACCCATTGATATCACGACCTTGCAATCTCGAGCAATTTCTGCTAGTAGCGGATTAGCTTCATCAATAGAACAACTGTTTTGAAACGTGTCAGCAAGTAAGTTAATAGTTTTCACCATGTTACTAAAATAATTAGTTACCTATGATTAAATCAGTGAATTCAAGATGATTAACACAAAAAACTTCACAATAATGTTTTAAATTAGTACATACCCTGGACACCTTTAGACTCATGGGCTGGTTCTCCATTTTGAGTTGAATAATGTATAGTTTCTGCTGTTTGAACACGCCTCTTTCTTCTAAAGACAGTAACAAGCAAATAGTCAAATTATTTTTTTCTCTTATTTGTAGTGCAAAATTAATTACATTATTAAAATAATTGTTGTAAGTAAATACCAGATATATATTTCTGCAAGTGTATTTTACCTGCCAATCGCGTAAAGTGGACAACATGCACAAAGACAGCAAGTCAGAAGCGTTATCAGAGCAAGGGCAATAAGAATTAAGAGGATCATTAGAATCCAAAACAAAACCTTATTTTCAGCCTGAAAAAAAATTAAAGACATATTTTAAATAAATATGTTGTTGTTAAACATTGCTAAATATCTAATATCAATTCATTCAAAAGATACAAAACTATAAGAACTGCAAAAATATTAAAAACTTACTGCAGCTATTAACTCCGGTTGACTGGTTATTGTTGTCACTACAATAGTTTCAGTTCGTAGAACAGTGGCAATCACAACACTCCTATACAAAGAAAGAAATTATAACATTAATTTCAAATAAAATTTTCAAGCAAATAATATTATTAGGTTAAATTTTCAAAACAAACATAATTTTAATAAAGCTAACAAAAGTTCCAATAGGATGCCAGAAGAGAGATTAAACAGATTTTGGAGAGACACCAAATGACATCAAAAATATTTCTTAAAAAAAGTAAATTTGTATCTTTATGTAATTTCAATTATATTTATTTATATCAGGCAATAAATTATTTAATATTATTATTTTTAAGCATAATGATAAATTAATAAAAAATAATATCACATTGTGAAAATTGATTGTTTGAAATTTTGAAACTGATCTATTGCTAATAATTAAAATTTTATCACCCTTTAAATACTATCATTTATGATGTATTTATAAACAACAATAAAAAATACTAAACACTTTCAAATGTTTTAAACTTGCATATAGTAGCACTTACTTTGTTTATTGAGGACGGCCGTTTCGGGAGATGTGTCCCATTGTCAACTTCGACCGTAACTGATCTCAAGGTTTATGTAGGTTAGGGTGGGGGTGGGATATTTTGGTGGTGTGAGTGTACTTTGTGTGTATTAGGAGTTATGATGTCAAAAAGTGCGTGCGAGTTGTAATGTAATTGTTTATTGAGTATGTGTGTAGGGTGTAGTTTGAAGTGCCTGTATATTTTGTATTGTTCGGTTGTGTAGCGTTGGTTATTTCTGTGTTGTTTTATGAAGAATTTGTAGGTTAGATGCTATGTCTAGATGTTTTGTGGAGTTGAGATGATCGGCGAAGTTTGATTGGTAGTTATTGTTTTTTAGTGCTTTTATAAGTTCTTGGTAACGTCTGTAAAATGACCTCCCTGTCTGGCCTATGTAAAAACTGGGGCACGAACTGCAAGTTAGTTTGTAAACTCCAGTGGTATTGTAAATGTCATCGATTTTGTTGTTGGGTTTAAATTGTTTGTTGAGAGTGTTGTGTGTGGAGTAAGCTATTTTGTAGTTGATTTTCGTAATGTGTTGGTTAGACTGTGGGTTTTGGATGATCTGTATGGTATTGATAAGTATTTTATGGGATTGTCATCTTGTTTGTTTGTATTTGGGTTATTAGGTTTATTTTTTAGGTGGTTGTATAATTTGTCAATCATTGTTGGGTTGTATCCGTTAGTTTGTGCTATATATTTTTTGGTGTTTAACTACTGTTTGTTAAATTTCACCATTCTACTGACAGTGACCTAGCACCACTACTTTCTGCACACAGCTAACTTTCTGTCAGTATTCTTTTATGTTTCAATATCTACTTTTAAATTTTCCAACTATATTTCTTTAGTGATCTCTTTGATGGAGATTAATCAGAACATTTCAGTTTTTGTTTGATAATATATGCATCTACGTATTTTGTGTCTTAAAAATTTAGGGCCTAATTTTACATTATGTGAAAGATACATAATTTACATAAATTTACAAAGGTGTTTTTACAAATTTGGCAAGTATATTTATGTAAATTATTTAACTTCAGAAGTTTTAAATTTAAAACTTTGAGAAGAAACCAATACATTTGAAATATTGTTTAATTTAATACCCTAAATCATTACTTCAGTTTATTAAGAACACAAAAACAATATGAAGAAGGAAACAGATTAAACAATATCGACTTCAAAGCACTGTGGAATCATAAGTCACCAAGGTAATGTAGAAGTACAGTAATTGTATTTGACTATGAAATAATGATATGTTTACTAAATATTTAATCTTAAACACTAGCCAACGTTTTTAAGATCTGAATAATAACCATGAGGACAAAATACATACACAAGAAGTGTAATAAATACTTACTTGTTATTATCAGGATGTCCTGCAGCCAAATCATAAGCACCATTTTGTAAACCGCCTTTGTATGGATATATCTCTTGTAATGTTACATTGCCTCCTGTCAAAGCAGCTAACATCTCCTCCACATTTCGTTTATTAGGTTTTTCTCCAGGCACAATGAATGTTAATACACTAACACCAGATTCAAAAGGGTAGATTCTAACTTGACCGATAGACCAAAGAGATGGAATACCTAAATATATTTATATTCCTTAAAAAATATAATATAATATATATATATATATATATATATATATATATATATATATATACACAAAGTATATACAAATCTCTAAAACCAAAATTTAATAAAAAAATTGTATTAAAAATATATAATATTCCAAATATGATCTCTATTCATAATATTTAATTTTTTTAAAAATACAGTTCAAGTCCAGTAAAGAAAACCACATACTCAGTTAAAAATAATTACTCATACAACATAATATGTTAGTCATAAACTATTGTTGAAGTGATTAAAATAATAAGGTCTAAAGAAGATAAAGTAAATAAGAATATGGATAATTTGAACTTTAATTCAAAATTGCCGATAATTTGAAATTTTGAGTTGGTCCCTTGAACTGTATATGCTACCAATGTAAAATAATTATGGATAATTCGAAGTTTAACTTCTTTAATTTGATGTTATTTATTTGGATATGAGCTCGAAATCCAGGGCACTAGTGATCGCCTTCCAAGAATCCTTTGCATTTGGTTTGAGGTCACTGATGCGAAAACGATGATGAGAATTCTGCATAAAAGGTGTCGAATAAGCGATTGACAGTTATCAATCGACACTCTGCTCAGTCACCAGTTTGTTATTACAGTAGTGTGTCTCCTTTAAATGAAGATGTTCCTCCTGCACCCGTTGAATGGCAAGCCAATATAGACACCCCCTTCGAAGAGTCTGTTAATATAGATGAACAAGTAAAAGTGAGTGATCAAGACATTTTAGCAGAAGTGAAAAACAAAATAAGTGCCGGATTTAGAAGGAAATCAAGCTGTATGGAGTCCCCAACCCTTACAACGTCAGAGGCTCTTCATCATTTGCAATCGAATGACAACCTAATGTTGATGGTGTTTCCACTCCCTAAATGTACTTGTGGATTTTGCAAATGTTAAAAGAATTAATTCTGCAAGACAATTGGATATTACAAAATGTTTTGACAAACTTTAATTTTGTAACTTGAAGTTCTGTGTTGTAAATCTAGAGGCGTTTGTATAAATTATACATTTTTGTATTAACTTGGCAAAAACCCACTACTTACTGAATTATTCAGCATTTATAAGTATGTGCTGAATAAATCAGTAGGTAGTGGCTTTTTGCCAAGTTAATACAAAAAAAGTGTAATTTAATTTTGTACTATACATATCTATCCATAACTTACTGTTAATTAATAATGTTCTATTCTTGTAATTTTCTTGCTAATATTAACTGCAGTAAATTTTAAATGCTAATAATTATAACTTTTATACATTCACTATATCTAGGTCTATTCATTATTTAAATTAGAGTGTTTAATGTTTATGTGTGATCTGTTTTATAACAAAGCAAAGACCAGTGACCCAATACCGAAATGGTCGTCTTAGACACATAAAATATATATCTTAAAAATATGGTTTTTGTTTATCTTTAACTATTATTTTAGAAGTACCTGATTATTTTTACTTAATCTAAAATAATTCTCAATATGTCTTTTCCTAGTTATGTAAAACTGAGAAACTAATAGCATGGTGTATCATATGCTCCAGTTTTTTCCTTCGCTATTGATTTAGGAGTGGTATAGATAACTTCTATTCTATTTTAAACAGTTTCATTGTAAGAGTTCATACAAATAAGGCAATATCAAGGTCTTAGATTTAATAGTCACTATTATTATAAGATACTATTATGTACTTTCATCTTCATATAATGGTACTACTTGCACACCTATAAGCTCCACTTTGGCTCGACCGCTACTAGCCAGTCTGCGTACCACAACTCTCGCCCTGTCTTCAAAGTGTGCTGTCTGACTTTATGCCCAACGTTAGCAAAACATGTGCAGCTGTATATTTAGAAATTTTGTTTTATTAAGTGTTGCTCTCTATGTATGTAATTTCCACATAGAAAGAATAACTCCTATTTATTTCCTACACCAACCATACAACTTTCTCCATTTCAACAATGTCGAAGGAGTTTTAGAATTGTTTAAACAAAGAAAATTGTACTCATAATTAATTTCCCCTTTATTCTTTTATCAGCGTTAAGAACTAGTTAAAAAGTGTTGAAATCTACATAAAATAAACTCATGTTTAGGTTTGTCTCATATTCTATGTTACTGTCGTGTTAGCTAAAATTATTTTAAAAAGTTTGTTTGCAACTCAGTAGATAACTTTAATTAATATAGCTCATTTAGTACCTCCTGGAAAGCATGTATAGATTATGAACTTCTGAGGACGCTAGGAATTTCACTTATATATAGCCACAGGGCAGGTGCCGTTAGAACAGTTAGAATTCCAAAAAAAAACAATGTTTGTAGAACAGCATTGATTCTCACCCCATTCACCCCCGCGTGCAATCATTCATTCCCGTTTGACAGCCAGAGCGAAACCTATGGTGTGCCAGTTATATTAAGAGTTTAAAGCAAACAACTCTTAAATTATCACTACCACCACCATCGTGATAATCATAAACATAATATTCACGAATTTGATCCAAAAACAGGTATTCCAGCCAGTGCTGTTTTGTATACATTACCTTTTCATCATATTTTGTCTCTCAAAATTATAAAAATATTCTTTCTGAAATCATAACCATTTTGATCAAATATGTTGTTGGTTTAAGTGTAAATATTTATTTGCACTACCTTAAATCTTAGGGAGATGATAATGTTTAAATATTTTTTATGAATATCTTTTGTAGATAGTATAACTATGTGTTAATAACATAGATTAATATGATGTTTGTATCTGACAGTAAGAGATCCATATCATGTGGGATTGTTCTGAAAATATAGGAAAATAAATCATACCCAAATCATATGCTCGTACCGTCAGCTCTGTAATGGAATCAGAAGTTTGCCTTGAAACTCGTATATTGTCAATATTTCTCACTGTAAGTTCACCTGTAAATCATCAAAATTACTTTGAAAAAATCAAACCTCATATAAATAGTTATTAAAACTCAGATGGTTTGTTATACTAGCAAAGGTGAAAAACACCTTTATGAGAAATACTTGATTTGTTATATTCAATTTAAGAGAAACTTTATTCAACTATATGAATGTCAGTAGATTTAATCATATTAACCTAATGATTAAAGCTAAAGTGTATAGCAACTATTCCTTCAACTTCATTTTTAGGAGATCTTGTTTGAAAATGTGATACAAAACCATTTAATACAGTATTTCTAACAATTACATATTCATAATAAACAACTTGAACTATAAAACTGTACTTTTTGGTTTAAGGATAATTTTCAGGGATTAATACTTTTACAATTAAAATTGTAGTAACTTCATGATATAACCTAAAATTTTTTAAAAAACCTTAAATGAAAGAAAATAATAACAATGGCGAAATCAACAAATTTAACTTTGAATTGTTGGTCTAAAGTTGATGATCTTCATTTTACATAATATAGGACAGTAGTACATGTAAAAATTATCTACATCACTAAAAAAATAAACATTGAGGTTGACTAAAACAAAAATGAAACTATTAATAAAGTTATTGAGTCATTAATTTATTGATATTATTGTTGATATTATTTGGCAAAACTTTTATGTTGCAACTTAATAATTGAGGGTTTAGCTGAAAGAGATCTCATAATTGGAAATGAATGTATTTTAGGTGTAAATCCTGCACAAAGACCTTCAAATATCCCATGCAAAATTATTTTTATTAAATCAGTGAGATTTTAAACTCACAGAGTTCTCTCTGTGTGTGTGTATATGCGATCAATTTTCAGTACATTTCTATTAACATAGTTTTGCTTTTATCTGTTGAGGCCCATTTTCAATTATTAGGTAATACAAATATACAAAATTGTCCTAGAGGACAGCAGAAATCCTTAAGAACTTCACCTACAACCACTTCACAGCCCTCACAGGACATTGAAATGGTGCACCATTGAAATGTATGAAACTATTGACATTTTTATCTCAATAACTTTTTAAAACTTTAATTTAGCTATGAGTTTGTGAAAGTTCTAATATTAATAAGTTTCTATATCCATTTACACTTAGAAGGGAGCTGGAATCTACAAGTAAATGCTCAGACTACCTTAGGAGGTGAGTTAGTTAATCTCTTCTGTGTATACAATATCTTACCTGTTTCAGCATCAACAGCAAATTTATTATTATAATTACCACTAATGATTTCATAGCGGATGATATTATTTGGTGGCTCAGAATCTTTATCTATTGCCTAGAAACAAATTTAACATAGTTAATACAGTATCAAAAAATTATATTTAGAAATTTAAAAACTTCTTATTAGTTAAAAGCTAATAATACGTTTCCATTAAAAAAAAAAAACTAAATATACCTTTAAGAACACTTTTTCTGTAAAGTTTTTAGCTCCAGGTGCAAGAACAATATCCATAGGATTCCTTATGAATTCAGGAACCTGGTCATTGATGTCTGTTATTTCAAAAACTAGTGGAACTGTTCCTTTATTACCAACACCATCCATGTCTCTTGCTTCAACTACAAAATGGTATTCTAGAGAAAAAAAAATATGTCAAATGAAATTTATTTTACTTGTTTACAGGAAGAATAGTGGATTTTATTGGCCAATAATTTTCAAGAGGTAAAAAATGTTTTATAATATCTTACTTATTTAGTTACCACTAATTACCTGATTTTTCTTCCCTGTCAAATCCATGTTTGTTGGTATTAACAACAATGACTCCAGTGTTTGGATTCAAAGTGAGGGAAGAATTTAGATAGCCTAAAACTGCAGTATATCTTACAATCCCTGCTTCAGCTGAATCTAAATCTGTAGCTACAACTCTAAACACTTCTGTACCTTTTGTTACATTTTCTGACATCTTTGTTGTATACCGTGCATGAGAAAACACTGGAGGATTATCATTAACGTCTGTTATATATACAGTTACATCTACTGTTGAAGATATAATTTGTGATTTGCTGTCAGAGTTGATTTCTTTGGCTTTAATCTGGAAAAGATTTTTTTCATAAAGTAGGTTTTTTCAATATTATTGTAATTATGTTCCTATTAAAACAATTATTATGAAAGAAAGCCTTAGTAATATTAATAAGCCTATTAATATGAATATTAATTAAGGCCATATTAATATGAGAGCCATTTACAGACTCTCATAAAAGATCTCCTATTTTCTTAGTGTGAAAATGCAAACAAAAGAGGTAAAGATCATTTCAAGAGGTAAGAGGTAAAAACCCCATTTTAAAGGATAATTTATGCTTTAGAATTAAAAGCTCAGAATAAAGAGACAGTTGTATCAACCTGTCACGAATGATAATTTATTATTCTACAACTACTTTTTTGTTCTTTTTAAGTCACTATTTCACAAATAGGTAGCCTAAAGAAAGAACATAGACAATATACCTGTCAATATTAAACAACAATGACTTGTAAAGGATAACAAATTAGTTGCAGAAATAGAGTTCTAAAAAAATAGTAATTTCAAACTTTTTAAGAGTGTTGTTCTTTTTTTATTTTAAACAATTTCATACAAGTAAAAAATTGTAACTAAATTTAAAATTATTATTATTTAGTTTTGACTAAGCCATATATGACAAATTAATAAATGAACCTTATACAAAATTAAAAAAACTCAAAACTGTAATATTTAATTTAATTTCTTATGAGAACTGATTTTTTTTCTAGATTTACACTACATGCAAAATGAACAACTACGTCGTAAATTATCAAAGTAATTAAAATGATTTATTTTTGTATATAATTGTTCCATTTAATATAATGTAATATGCATTACTGTTTATTTATTATTTTATACCTACTTTAAAATAATTTGATTTTAATAAACAATAATTTTATCCAAAAAAGTATTTATGTGTTATTTGATTCAATCTTCACTTGAGCTACAATTGATTCACTAAAAGCACGTGAACATTTATTAGTATGTTACACTTGCCTATAGTAGCACTTACTTTTTTGATTATTGAGGATGGCTGTCTCAGGAGATGTATCCCATTGTCATCTCAGACCATAACTGCATAGTTACAGTCTGAGTTGTTGATGGAAATACATCTTCCGAAATAGTTGTCCTCAATAATGAAAAAATCAAGTAGTACTATAGGCAAGTGTAATATACTTAAATGTTTGAATGATTTTAGTATTTCTGTAATTCTTATTAAATTGTGTGTTTATTTACTTTGAAAAGTATGAGTTGAATGACATTAATATTAATAAGATTTACGAAAATTACTTACTCTGAACAAAAGAGATTTGTTAATTTCATAATCCAGTAAACTGTTATCTCTGACTCTAATTATAAAATTAACCAACTGGTTCCCAATTGATGGTGAAATTTCAAATGTACCATTGTTGTTTTCAAGCTCTAAGGCAAACACACCATGTTTTCCCTATAACAGAAAAACATACACATAGATATATTTTCATTAGAAAAACATATTATTGGTTCATTTGGATTTATTATAATTATGCAACCAAGGTGGATGTAATAGATAAACTTTTATGGTGAAACGACATACATGGTGAAAAAGCAAACATGAAAGCAATTATTATCACTATCCGAACTTTAAATTTTGTAAATTTGTGAAAACTTACTGAGATAGAACGTTTTTGATCGCTATGTGGTGATCTTCATCAGCATCTTCTTGGAAATGTCAGGTCAAGCGGTAACGATTTTAAAGGCAGGTTTTTTATAGTATCAAAGAGTATGGGTGATTTGTATTGTGTTTGTTCATTTAATATGTTTGTACTTTGTGTATCTGTAAATTTCATATTGTTTTAGTGTGTTGAGATGTGGTCCTTTTTTCTTGATGTGTAGGATTTCTAGCTTGTGCTAAATCTCTGTGTATTTGTGTCCTGTTTCTTTTATGTGATTGTAAAATGTTGAGTTGGTGTTTACCGAGTAAGATTCATCGAACGTAATGGACTACAAAATTCAAGAACTATTACTAAGTATAAGAAATTCAATAATTTATCATTAAATTAATATATTTCTATTTGTCGATTCCATCGTGGGTGAACTACTAGTTTCCACTAACACTTCAGAAATCAGTTATTAAAAACAGTTAACCTACACAATGCGACTCACCTCCCGAAATGGCTGTCCTCAACAATTATAGTAAATGCTACTATAGGCAAGTGTAACACATTTACAGGTGTTTCTAATTATACACTATTTGTTGTAACAAATTAAATTTATTTCGTATAAAATCATATACAAAAAGAAGTATATTGATTTTCATATTTAATACTATCAGTATTTTATCATGTGTTTATCTGATACTCATCAATATTTTAACTAGGGGTCACATGCATTTGGGTGGCTGACTGTCAGAGACTCATTGAACATAAACTGGATATCAGTAGTTTGTTATCTTTAAAAAACCAGTTCCATACCTTTCACTAGATATTTACTGCATATATATTTGAAGTAAATTTATTTATATTTTAAAGTTGGATTTATATAACTGTAATACTATAGTATGAAGTTAAACAAGATAACCACTACAATCAAAATCAAAGAATTTAATATTTAATTTTTTATATGTTTACTAATAACAATGCTAATAATAATAAATAGTAATAATAATAATAATAATATATACTTCTCTATGGCCTGCAAACTATTTTTTAATAAATTTTGGCCCTCCTTACAAAAACGTTTGAGCAACCCCGCCCCAAAGAATGTACGACCTTGATAGCAACTCTATGATAAATTTTACTACCATTTCTAATTCTTGTCCTATGTTTTAGTTGAGATATAATTACCCATATTTTAATTACCCAAATTAAATATCAATAATTTTATTTTTTGAACAAATACTAGAATACAACCAAGCTTATATGTACTCTAATACTCACCAAATCTACTTGAGTTTTGTATTGATTTTCAAACTTTAAAATATTTCCTTGATTAGTATTTTCTTCTATGAAGGCAATATATCTGTAAAAAAATGTTCATAATTAAACTTATGTCATCAAAAATTGATGTGATGAATTAAATTATGAATAGGAGCTATAAATAGTTTTTAAAATATAAAGAAGCTCTTTAAAATTTAAATTAGAAGAATTTTTATTTTTTATTTATTGTATAATATATATATATATATATATATATATATATATATATATATATATATATATATATATATATATATATATATATGTGCAACTTGTCTTAACGACAAGATTCTGCAACACGTCAGAACTGTGATATCATCCACTACAAAATGAATGGATGTAGAGTGCATACCAGGTAATCATGCACTTGGCCTTGCATGCACTACCACTTCTGAAAACATGATACATTGAACAACAGCTTCTGCCGATATGTCTACTGCGATCTCTCAAGGCCAAGTGCAAGATTACGGGGTCCACGCTATACTCCGGATATTAACTATTTATCATATTCTATACTATATTATGTATATATATAAAGAACTAAGTCAAAATACAAATACAAGAATTATAATTGAATTTACAATTCAAAGCTTTTCGTTGGCTAACAGTACCAACATCATCAGGAATATTAAATAATATTAAACAATATTCCTGATGATGTTGGTACTGTTAGCCAACAAAAAGCTTTGAATTGTAAATGCAATTATAATTCTTGTATTTGTATTTTGACTTAGTTCTTTATTAATACACAAGAATACATATATATATATATATATATATATATATATATATATATATATATATATATATATATATATATATATATATATATTTAGGTTAGTTTTGGTTGGTAAAGATTATTTACATTTTTTGTACTAGGAGACTGACAGACTTACCTTGGTGAGAGTCCACACTGTTTTTACATTTTTTGGACTAGGAGACTGACATCTAGGAGACATAATAGCCTCAGACGTCTCCATTCTCTTTTCTCCTGACAGACTTATATAAACTATAATTACTTATATGCTCATGGAAACAATATATATATCTTTAATCTGTGCATTTGTGACATCTGATTTCTACTCTACACAATCTGTGATTACAATTTATATTTATTTTATTTCTCCCATATTTCTTTTTGTGTTTTCTCTTTGATTGACAAAGACCTCTATGTGGTTGAAATATATCATTTTTTAAGTTCTTTTATGTGTTTCTATCTCAAGACTACAGTGTGGACTCTTACCAAGGTAAGTCTGTCAGTCTCCTAGTCCAAAAAATGTAAATATATATATATATATATATATATATATATATATATATATATATATATATATATATATGTGTGTGTGTGTGTGTAACTTAACAATTTAACGAGGTTTCAAACTATACATAAATACTGAAAGTCATTTATATATTACATACAAGCATATTACATTCAAGCATATTACATTCAAGCATATTACATTAAAGCATATTACATTCAAGCATATTACATTCAAGCATATTACATTCAAGCATATTACATTCAAGCATATTACATTCAAGCATATTACATTCAGGCATATTACATTCAGGCATATTACATTCAAGCATATTACATTCAGGCATATTACATTCAAGCATATTACATTAAAGCATATTACATTCAAGCATATTACATTCAAGCATATTACATTCAGGCATATTACATTCAAGCATATTACATTCAAGCATATTACATTCAAGCATATTACATTCAGTCATATTACATTCAAGCATATTACATTCAGGCATATTACATTCAAGCATATTACATTCAAGCATATTACATTCAAGCATATTACATTCAGGCATATTACATTCAAGCATATTACATTCAGGCATATTACATTCAAGCATATTACATTCAGGCATATTACATTCAAGCATATTACATTCAGGCATATTACATTCAAGCATATTACATTCAAGCATATTACATTCAGGCATATTACATTCAAGCATATTACATTCAGGCATATTACATTCAAGCATATTACATTCAAGCATATTACATTCAAGCATATTACATTCAAGCATATTACATTCAAGCATATTACATTAAAGCATATTACATTCAGGCATATTACATTCAAGCATATTACATTCAGGCATATTACATTCAAGCATATTACATTCAAGCATATTACATTCAGGCATATTACATTCAAGCATATTACATTCAGGCATATTACATTCAAGCATATTACATTCAAGCATATTACATTCAAGCATATTACATTCAAGCATATTACATTCAAGCATATTACATTAAAGCATATTACATTCAAGCATATTACATTCAAGCATATTACATTCAAGCATATTACATTCAAGCATATTACATTCAGGCATATTACATTCAAGCATATTACATTCAGGCATATTACATTCAAGCATATTACATTCAAGCATATTACATTCAAGCATATTACATTAAGGCATATTACATTCAGGCATATTACATTCAAGCATATTACATTCAGGCATATTACATTCAGGCATATTACATTCAAGCATATTACATTCAAGCATATTACATTCAAGCATATTACATTCAAGCATATTACATTCAAGCATATTACATTAAAGCATATTACATTCAAGCATATTACATTAAAGCATATTACATTAAAGCATATTACATTCAAGCATATTACATTCAAGCATATTACATTCAAGCATATTACATTCAAGCATATTACATTCAAGCATATTACATTCAGGCATATTACATTCAGGCATATTACATTCAAGCATATTACATTCAAGCATATTACATTCAGGCATATTACATTCAAGCATATTACATTCAGGCATATTACATTCAAGCATATTACATTCAAGCATATTACATTCAAGCATATTACATTCAGGCATATTACATTCAAGCATATTACATTCAGGCATATTACATTCAAGCATATTACATTCAAGCATATTACATTCAAGCATATTACATTCAAGCATATTACATTCAAGCATATTACATTAAAGCATATTACATTCAAGCATATTACATTCAAGCATATTACATTCAAGCATATTACATTAAAGCATATTACATTAAAGCATATTACATTCAAGCATATTACATTCAAGCATATTACATTCAAGCATATTACATTCAAGCATATTACATTATTGTGATAACTCCTCTTTTACCTCGGACTCAGGAAAGAAGGTGCAGATGTCTGTAATTCATCCACTAGAAATGCCACTGTGGCTGTACTCGAAGCCAGGTCAGGATTTTGAATATCATGAACTAACTCCTCAGCAACTACAGTAAGAAGTATTGGTTGGTGAGCTCTGGAGATAGACCTCAACTCTTTAATTGGTCTTACCAGTCGAATCTCTCCTAATGTGGCAAAATGTTTTATTAAAACATTTTGTTAATTATAACAAACCTACATTTGTTTTTATCAGGATCAACAATGTATACATGAAATAAAGTTTAATTATTTTAATAATTTTTTCTAAAAGCATTATTTTTTTTGAAATATAATTTTTTTTTATAGTATTAGAATTTTAATGTCTTGTAAAACAACATCAAATCATCAGGACTCAACAAGACAACCAATCTTTGTGACTAATAAGCTTCAATAAGTGCATAGTTAAAATTGCAAATGATGGTCAGCAACACATCCATCCATGATGATCTCCTGAGTAATCAGTAAGTTTACAAAAAACTATTTAAATTATAAATTTTACAAATAATTAGTTAATTTAATAATAATGCAGCTTAAATAACTAGATATAATTTTTTTTTGTTTTGCAATTTATCAGTCTTGATGATATGTTATTTTTTAGTTACATCAAACCTTATCTAATACAAATTATTTTCCTAAAACACTTGTAAAAGTTTTTACAACTTGCCTATAGTAGCACTTACTTATATTTGTTGAGGATGGCCGTTTCATGAGATGTGTCACATTGTCCAATGGGAGATGTGACAATAGGACACATCTTCCGAAACGGCCGTCCTCAACAAATATAAGTAAGTGCTATTATAGGCAAGTTATAAAAAATTTGACAAGTGTTTTAGTAAAAACTAGTAGCTCATGTGAAGATGGAACCAATAAATACAAATTATCTAAGTAAACTTAAAAAGGTAAAGATATTATAGCAGTTTATATAGTTTTTAGTCATAAAATAATTAATTACCTGTGTCTCTATCAATGCTGAAGAAAGTTGTAAAGGGATTACCTTCAGGAACAAGGCCATACTTCACTGGTCTGGGGGCTCCTTTATCTCCATCCCTTGCAGTTACTTTCATTACTACAACACCCTGTTAAAAAAGGTGTATTTTAATGCTTCTAATTATACATGTTTAATTTGTAATTTCTTCTCCTATGGTAAAAATAAAGTAAATTCCCTTAGTATATATTAATTTTGGGCATTTTGTGTATGTGTGTGATAATTTTTGTAATACCTTTGTGAAAGTGCAATGGTGAAACTCAAGCAATTTCATTTTATATATTTTTAAATAAAAACAATTTTCATTGACTTACAGAAATCAATTGAAATATCACCTGTTTTTTCCTTCAGGGAAAGAAAAACAAGGAAAATGTTTTTAATTAATAAATAATAATCTTAAAGCTAAAATCCATTGATAGAACGTTTTACCTTTGTAATGATAAGATAGTATTTTTGTAAAAAGTTTTAATAAAGTTAGTATATTACAGGTTGACAATTATTTAAACTAATTCACTTTCTTCTGCTTTATTATTATTGATGTTTCCTTTAGGTAAAAGTGGTAACTTTTAGGATTTAAGTTGCCAGTCAGAAAAAAAGTAACTGAAATTTTATTGCAGTGACATAGAATTTGAGAAACATACGAGGTGTGGCTATAAAAAAACCGAACTGAGCTATACAAAAATTTTATTTTCCATTATTTACAATTTGATGTTATCTCCTTCAATGTACTCTCCTCCTTAGTCTATACACCGCTCCATACGAATTTTCCACTGTTCATAGCAATGCTTCAGATCATTTTCGGTAAGTCCATTACTTCCGTCGCTTTTTCTTTTACTGCTTCAACACTCTCAAATCTAGTTCCTTTCAAAACTGACTTGACTTTAGGGAAAAGAAAAAAATCACAGGGGCCCAAATCAGGTGAGTAGGGTGGATGGTCTAAGATGGGAATGTTGTGATTGGCTAAAAACGTCTTCACTGACAACGCATTGTGAGCTGGGGCATTGTCTTGGTGCAGGATCCATGTCTTTTTTTTCCACAAATCGTTTCGTTTTCTCCGTACTCGCTCACATAGGGTAGTCATTACGCTAATGTAGTAATGCTGATTCACTGTTTGTCCCTCTGGTACCCAATCAATGTGTACAATCCCTTTGACATAAAAAAAAACAATCATCATTGCCTTGAATTTCGATTTTGACATTCGTGCTTTTTTTTGTCGTGGAGAATCAGGAGATTTCCAATGCATCGATTGGCGTTTGGTTTCGGGATCGTAAGTAAAAAACCACGATTCATCACAAGTAATAACATTTTGTAAAAAGGTGGGATCACTTTCAATGTTTTCTAGGATGTCAGAACAAATCATTCTTTGGCGTTCCTTCTGTTCAATTGTGAGACACTTTGGAACCATTTTTGCACACACTTTGTTCATGTTGAAACTTTCATGAAGAATCTGCCTAACACTTTCCTTGTCAATTCCTGTCAACTCAGACATTGCTCTGATTGTTAAACGGCGATCTTCTCGAACAAGTTTACCGATTTTTTCAATGTTTGCATCAGTTTTTGCTGACAATGGTCTGCCAGTGCGAGCGTCATCACTTGTGTCTTCGCGGCCATCTTTAAATCGTTTAAACCACTCAAACACTTGTGTTCGCGATAAACAATCATCGCAGTACACTTGTTACAACATTACAAACGTTTCACTTGCAGATTTTCCAAGTTTGAAAAGAAATTTGATGTTAACACGCTGTTCTTTCTGTGCACTCAACATTTTTCCGACGCACAGACAAAACGTCAACTACTTAGAACAGACGCCACGAACAGACTGAGTGCAGGAGGCAGATGAAACTTGAGCAGTAGGCGAAGCAAGAGTCACGTGACAGGCCAGGCAACTTTCAGCCTTATTGCATTCGTTTTATTCTTTCACCTGTACTAGTTCGGTTTTTTTCTTGCCTCACCTCGTATTTCAATGCATTTCAAATAAATTGTGAAAGTTAAAACAAAAAACAATTTTACCATGTAAAAAAATATAATTTGATTCAATATGTACAACCTAATAAATTATGACATGAGTTCAAATACCTTCAGTTTTTTTCATATCTATGAGCAATCATTTTCTTTTACATTTTATTTTTCTGGTTTAGAAAACTAGTATGAGTCATAGTGTATAAATATTTAATTTAAATTTATGAAGTAGGTTTTTAAAGCATTAGATTTTTTAAAGATATGCTATGTTTGATTGTCAGTTTTTAATTTTATTATTTTTCAGTTTTGAGGACACAAAATAATCCAGTATTTGTAGGAATTTTCTGATTTAATAGAAAATAAAGATCAAGAGAAAATAATAATTACAATTAAAAAATCATAATAATAAAAATTTCTAACTCTAGAGAGAGATAACATAAAATTTCCGAATAACAATATAGAATAAATTCAATGGGTTACATAAAAGACAAACAGGTGACTTATATTACCAAATATCTATGAATGTTCCAAATACATACTGTAACATGGAAAGAACAAATACACTATTAGAACCCTTTAAATTGAAGGTAATAAGAACGTTAAAGGGAAAATCATAATGAATGGGGAACAAAATGAAAAATGAGACTAGTCTGCAATATAAGCAACATAGTTGATTGTCTAAACAAGAGAAATAAAGGTTGAAATAAATAGGAGGAAATATATTGGTACAAATAGTTCTAAGTCTCCATACACCAAAAATAAAATTAGAAGTATCAAAAGATGGAATAATGATTTAATAATATCAAGGCTTGAAAATAAGGATGAAGAAGGAAATAAAAAAAAGTAATAAAAATAAAAACAAAAGAAATCATACACATTTTTAACACCATTACACAACAGAACTACTCCACTCACAACAACAAATATTACACACAGAAACAAGGCCTACCAATGGGTTATCCGACTTCAAGCATTTTCGCAGAAGTATTCCTACAACACATAGAACAGAATAAAATCATAAATAACAACAAACACGCAGATAAAATAATATATTGGCATAGATATGTAGATGACGTTATAATACTATACTGAGGAAACATAAGACAATGCAAACAACTCCAAACACATATAAACAAAATACACAAAAATATCCAGTTCACTGCAGAATTTGAAAACAACAAAACATTGAATTTCTTAGACATCACCATAACAAAAAATCAAAACAAACATGAATTTAACATATACCGCAAGCCAACCATGACAGACACATTAATACACAATTCATCGAACCACCCAATACAACATGCACACGCATCATTCAAACATTTACTACACAGACTAAATAAAATACCTATGTCCACAACTAACTACACAGAGGAACTAAACACAATCAAATATTTAGCTCACAAAAATGGATATGACAATTATTTAATAGACAGACTGCACAAAAAAATACTCAACAAGAACAGTGACAACAAAAACAAGAACACAAACAAATTCATCACCTCACATACATAAACAAACTCACAAATAAGATAGCGCACCAATTCAAAAATGCAGGATATAATGTAGCTTACAGAACAACAAATAAAAGTCAAACAGCTATCAGACACAGCATTAATAACAATACCAACACATCAATAACCCAGGAGTATACAAACTAAAATATAACAACTGCAATAAGTTCTATATTGGACAAACAGGCAGATCTTTCGCCGAAAGATATAAAGAACACAAAAGGGCACTGCACACTACTATTGAATCCACCTTCGCAAATCACCTCATGGACACTAAACACTCATGCAAAAGTATGGAAAATAACATGAGCATCCTCCACACATGCAACAAAGGCCATAAATTAAACATACTAGAACAGTTTGAAATATATAGACATAGCAACACACATAAAAATGACATCTTAAATGAACATACACGGCACAGATACTCTTCGATCACATCACTTCTAACTTTCAAAAAAATGGTACCGAGGAAGCACAACAGCAGCATTCCTAGCGGCAAAAATACGAGGCTGAAGAAGTCGTAAGACGAAAACGTTTCTTCCAAGTGTAAGTTAACAATTTAACAACCTTTAGTTAGCAAAAAGTCTGGTCGTAAGTAATAGCAAAAGTGTAATTTGTAATTTACAACCAGCTCGTCATGAACAGCAACAAGATTTCGATATTTAAACAAAAGTGTATGACTACAATCAATTGGAGTAATATTTATAATATTATAGATTTATAGAAAACTTCAATTCATATCATAATTTACACCATTTTTCAATCTCTAAAAGTGTTAAATCATAGTTTTACTGGTTGCCACGTAAGTGTTTTACTTACTATATATAAAAACTGACTTTACCTCAGAAATATTAGCTGGTAACTTTGTTATTGGATCAATGTGATCCCAAATTGGAGGTGTGTCTTGAATATCTTCAACTACTACTACAAGGTCAAACCCAGCAATGTTTCTTGAGTCCTCCCCTGGTACTGCATACATATCCTACAAAATTAAATTGATTTCAAAGCCAAAATACTGACGATTGGTAGTTATTCAGCAGTTACTGATATAAGAGTAAAGAATATACAGCTTGAATACTATTCTATATAAATAAAATAATTCTTATTGAAGATTATGAAAGAATAAATTAAATACACCTAAATGTTATTAACCCAGCCAATAACAGAAATAACTATTAGGCTAATTTAGTTTATACTTCTTTGATTGCGTTTCTTCCTTTCTGGGTGCTTTCCATGTCAGCTTTTACATTTTCTAGCTGATATATGCTAATCTTTTCTCCTTAACTCCGTATCTAAATTTTTCTAGTCTTTGATTCAATTTCCTTTTTATATTTGTTGATTCCATCTTCACATGAGCTACTAGTTATCACTAAACACTTTTAAATGTTTATAAACTTGCCTATAGTAGCACTTACTTATGTTTGTTGAGGACGGCTGTTTCGGGAGATGTGTCCCTTTGTCAACTCAGACCGTTCCTTTTTATACTCCTTTTATTGATTTATCCTATACACATGTATTTAAAATTTACCCTCTGCTCTCCTTTCTATTCGTATTTTTTCTATTTGTTTGATATGTCATTTTTGTCCAAGGGAAATCAACCTGTTCCTATGAAACTATTTTAAAGTCAGTTTCTCACTTTGCATCCCATTTAACATTTTTAATTTTTCATAGTTTCCATTTTTACTAATGAATTATTGTATGTTCTGAGACCTAGTTTAATTTATATTTCGTTTTTGCTTTTTATTTCCTTAGAAGATAATTTATATAACCACTTCAAAAATGTTGTTCCACGTTTTGTATATGGACAGACATTTTATGCTGTAGGTTTTTTGAAAACTGTTAAAAAAATATATGTATTTGTTTTTATTTATAGTAAAACACCTTTGAAGAAATATCATAATGTAAAAAATTTTTGCATTTAGAATATAAACAAACTACACCAAACAAATTTAAAAATTTTGTTTACCAAAGCATAAACTGAGAGTTTGTACATAGTTTTTAGTTCAAAGTCAAGAGGCCTGTCCAACACAATGTACCCAGTTGTTGAATCTTTCTTTGACTGCTGTGTTAATTTAAATTCAAATGGTTTCTCTAAAAAACTTCCATTTTCTTCTTTCTGGAAAAGAATAAAAATAAAAATTAATGTACTTTTTTAATAATTATAATATTTAAAAAAATTGTAATATATGTGATATATAAAATTAAATGATAACAGCAAAATTAGACAAAAGGAATAAAAAGAAAAGTGCAAGATATATTATCATTTAGAAATAAATATGAATTTAAAGAAATTATATTTATTTTATGAATTAATGTAATCAATTATTTATTTGTAGGCTATTCCATATATATAGGCTATTAGTGTCAGTTTTATAATATTCATTTCACACATTGAAAATAGAAACACTATTAAAAACAACACTAGCTGTTTATTAAAATCTTTAAAAACTCATTTAGGTATATTCAGATTATTATTTTTTAAATTTAAAAAACTTTTGAAATATTGCTATTTCATTATTTTGAATTAAAATTAGTTTTCAGGTAAGAATTCAAGAGATTACGCTTATTCTAAACATTGGTGGGATATTATATATCTAAATATTATATTTAAAACAAAATTGTTTATTTTATGAATGTCTTTATAAAAATAACTTTTAGTGACTATTGCAGTTGAATTTGTTCAATATATATATATTATTATTTAAAAGTAATTATCGCCTATTGATCAATGTTATTCAATTGTAACTTATTTATTTAATGAAATTTGTTGAAATTTAACTTTGAAGCAGTATTTGTTGAAAATATTATTTTTATTTCATATATTATAAGAAATAGATAGAAATATTTTTTACAATATGTTTTTTTCTTGATTGAGTGAATGGAAATGTTAACGTCTTCATAACTCGATCCATTCTCTGTACTTGTGCATGTTCAATCTAGTATTTTTTTGTGTGGATCAAAATTTTATAGGCCGACACTTTCATGGCTTTTCTAGATGGTTGAAATACCATTACAGACTTTTTTAGAAAATTTTTAAAAAATTATCAGTGGTTTTACGATTCTAGATAAGATCATCGACTAGTTGTTTATGACTTTCCTTGAGTGATGATTTCATACCATCAAATTAATATTACATTTATTTAAATTATTTCGTTTATATTAACTATACCTCATTCCCTTTTGCATATAATATGTTTTATTTACTGTTTACAGTAATTTTCTTTTACAATAAAAATTAGTTTACCCTCTATTGGTTATAAAAATTGTTTCATAATTATATGGTAAATACATATCTGCCTCCTCTCTCGCTCATTTACAACCCCTTCACTTACTATTTCATACTAAAAATAAAGTAAACCTAGTTCATTTATATTTTCATATAATAGTAGGTGTTTTTCACCTTTATAAATACAAGGAAAAGCAATTAATATTCCACTTTAGAATAGCTTACCCAAAGCTCTAACGATGCTGATCGTGAAAGTCTTGGATTTTTCCTAACTGTAACATGCTCCAGCTCTTGACCTACTGTAAAATTCTTGAGAAAAAAAATCATTAAAATATATTAATTCATTTTGTAACCAAATAATTTATAGGCCACGTTTTTGAATGGCCTATAAGTTTAAATATAAGCTCATGTAAGTTGAAAGTACATCTAGCTTACCATTTACTGAAAGTTTAAATAAATAACAAAAATAAGAATAAAACATCATTCCTGAACTATTTTAAAGTTAAAGTAAAAAAAAAACATATTTTATCAAGAAAGGATGGTCCAACATATATGAAACAAGATAGATAAATATATCATTGAACTCTACGTAAAATAGACTATGTCCA
The DNA here is from genome assembly GCA_036971475.1 of Prosapia bicincta. Classification (NCBI taxonomy): domain Eukaryota; kingdom Metazoa; phylum Arthropoda; class Insecta; order Hemiptera; family Cercopidae; genus Prosapia; species Prosapia bicincta. The sequence goes on along the minus strand of JBAIZL010000020.1, from coordinate 332,206 downwards.
ATAAGTTGAAAGTTAAAAATTGTTTAGTCTGGTTGCAATTTGTTCTTCAAATCTTTTTTTTGTCTAATCGGGATTTCTTACATATTTGTACCATTTATTCAATATCTACTAATATAAAATTATTGTTTGAGAAATTATAAATCAGTATAATTTAAAAAATGAGTAACGTTTAACTTACAGACTGAAATTTTTTTAAATACAATAAACATTAAAAAAGTACCTGCAATCACCAGTGTTTCAGAATGTTTCTGTTTAAATAATTGCCAGGATTTTCTCTTGTTGAGCCAATTCTATACTAAATGGTACACATTTTTTTAAAAAAGTAATTCTGAAAATACAATAAAAAAAAATAACAAAAGCTACAAGTTTAAAAAACGGCTGTTGTATGAAACCATACATTATCGCATAATTTAATTAATATCTATGTGATATTTCCAAATATATAGGAAATTGGGACAAATTGTTCATCTTACCAAAATCTGAAGTCATATTTCTACAGTTTTACTCTTGTTGGAAAAAAGTGCTAAGGTTAGCATAAGTTTAAACGTTCATGACAAAACCTTAATTACAATTATTAACTGATGGTAGCATATTCTGCACAGTTACTTGCCTCAGGAACCCTTATTATCCCAGGTATGTAGGGGAAGACAAATTTAATGTCAGCTGTACCATCAGTGACTTCTAGAGTTACTTGTTTTGTAGCTGTGTCACCACTAGCATCTGTAACGGTCATACGAAAGGTATACTTTTGCTTCGGTGATACACTTCTCGTCAAATACATGTTGGCAGCACAATAGAAATTCTTTTGATCACAAGGTAATGATTGGAGTCGAATCACATAACTGCCAAAATCTGAAATAAGGCAATTAAAAGTTTAGGCATTTTTAAAGTTTTTAAGGTCTTCAAATTATATATATAGCCAGATGAATTACATAAGAATTCATTTAAACAAAGATAAAAGAACAAACGTATCTCTATTACATATAGGCCTACTGTGTAAAACTTCAGATCTTTTGACAGTAATATTTTACTTAAATAAAAAGCAGTACTGGAGAAACGGCCAACTTGTAAGTCACGCATATATCTTGGCTTTTTACATACTGCCTTACATATGTATGATATGACGATTGTTCATGTATTTTAAGATCGCAAATTTTTACATCTCTCTGCATTCAAAGAGTGATTAGTCAGGAGTGACTATAAGAGTTTCTATTCAAAAAGACATTCCTTGAACTATTCTTAGTTTATGAAGTTAATTAGGGGCTAGCTAGTGAGAACAATTCACAATGGTAAAACTAATATTAACCAAGCATTGATGAAGGCGACATCGTTGTCGAAACTAGTCTGTTTTTTTTAATAAACTAGTGTGTTTATTCTCATAAATTAATGTGTTGTGAGATAGAGAGTTGCCTCTTTTAATTTTTACCGCTATTTTTACTTTATTAATGATTATATATCTACCATATCAAGACTTATATCATTAGTAAAATATTTCATCTAAATAATCAACAGTTTGGAAAATTTTAATTATTTTTAATTAAATAGTAACAATGTCAACTGGCAAATTATAATTTATTTTCTTATATACATTTCAATAACAAGTTATCATTCATGAGTGTAAATACACAAATTCTAAATTATTAACAGAAAATCGTATAAATAATGTATCTATTCTTCTGTCGTGTATATTAGTACATGCTCTTGGATTGCAATTGATATTTGGCACTTGCAATTGAAATTTTTTTTGAAAGATTGTAATTAATAGCATTGATTTAACTTTTGCAAAATTTACATTGAAGACTTCTGCTAAAATTATCATGTTTTAGTATTTCATGATTATTGTTTTTAAAAGTCATTGAATCTCTTAAAATATATGGAAATAATCTTTCGCGTGAAAAGGTGCTCTTTATTATTATGTGAAATCACATTAACATTTTTCTGTTAAATTTCACGTTTCCCCTATATATTTAACGATTCACCAAAATTATAATCAAAGTAAAATTATGAAAAACCTAAGAATCTGACATGCTTTTTTATATTTTCATCAGTCTCTAGGTGGCCTGATGGCTAGAGTTGTTGAGATTGGCGGCAGAGGTTTTAAATACAAATTTTAAACAACTTATTAAGAATGCTTAATTGAATAAAAAATCTTGGTTATTCGGTTTTTCACTAATTTCATATATTATAGGTTTAAGTAAAAAACAAGAGTTTTGTCAAATGCCTGGACAACAAAATGCACAAGATAAAATTGATATTAAACAAATTGATTAATGACAAACTTACGGTTAATATAATCCAAAAGTTTTATACCTGATTTACGTATTCGAATTTTGTGCTATTAGTGAAATCATTGGATCACATTTTCTCATTAACCATTTCAATCACTCTTTTAGCTACATATTAATCCTCATTTCTATTTAAGCCATTGAAAAAAGTTGTTAATAAAAAATATTACGAATTGAATGATATAATATGTCTCCATTTTCAAACTTATTTGTAAATTCTTCATTGGTACTTATAATGTTTACCTGTTAAAGTTATATTAATCCATTTGGGCCGAAGAATTTGTATGTGAGAATTGTTTGGATTTTACTGCTGATATTAGATAAATTATGCTAAATAATGTAAACAAAAAATTTTTACCATTGAATATAAATTACCTCATAGATCAAAAATGACCTACTAGCCTTACATCCTAATAGTAATTCTTATAAATGATTGCCTGCAGTATTTTCTTTTTAGTTTATTTATTTAATTTGTTTTTTAGAGTATTTATGATAATAAAGAAAACAAATTAGATATATTTTTATAAAAAGTTAACAAATAATATGCCACAGAAGTAAGTACTAAGTTAAGGACTTGTTTATCAAATAGACCACAAAATATTGCCGTCACAAAGGAGTAGATTATTAACAAAAATACAATAGAATGAATATATTTAGAAATGATGTATGTTACATCAAAACTTGGTCTTAACAAAAAAAATATATCATAAGTAATTATATTAATAACTAAGTGAAAACTTTCTGCTATCACATTTCAAAACCGCCATTTTATTGACAAAGTTAAACCACTACTACAACTTATTCAACACCTACTTATTCAAAAAGTTATTTATAATTTAGCCAGTGAATTCAAAATGATTAGAAAAAGTCACTTTTAAAATATATACAACAAAAGCCTTGATTCTTTTTGCTATTACTAAAACTAAAGGAATATTAAGGTAAAATTTAAAACATATCATCCTTTATAAATAGAGTCTAATAATTAATACTTGCATATACTAATAATTAGTGTTCGAACTTTGAGACTTTCAGATGAGATTCCAAATCAGTCTCATCAGTAACCTTTAAATGCCTTAAACATAAACAACACAGTAAATTGTTTTTGGAAGTATAGTGTATTTTCAACTTTCCATTGAGCAAACTCTGCCCAAACAACCCGAAAACTCGGAAACCCAAAAAAATTAAATTTTTTCCCAAACTCAATCATTTTATTTTTTAAATCTGGCATCACATCCTGAATCGATTCTCAACTAAAAGAGAACCACATTGGCTCTCCCATATGACTTCACTCATCAGTAAATGAGTGGTAATCACTAAATGTTTTTGATATTGTTTCAAAAAACTTATTTAAATGTTTCTCAGAAAACGATGAGTCATGAATAAAAAGACAAATATTGTTCTTTGGATGTATATTGAATGTAAATGTATTGTTTTTTGTGGTTAGCGGGGTTAGCTAGCCACCCACTGGGCTTAAATGGGTTAGAACAGATATTTCTGTTGGCCTATTTTGAGTTACGGTCTGAGTTGACAAAGGGACACCTGAAACGACCGTCCTCAACAAGCAAAGTAAGTGCTACTATAGGCAAGTTAAAACATTTTTTAAAAAGTGTAAGAGATATTTCTATAGTTAACAGTGGCACACCCAAGGGAGGGGCCAAGGGGACCCTGGCCCCCTTGCATGAAAAAAAAAAAAAAATTTATAAATAAATTAAAAATTACAAGAAAAATATCATATGTTTAACTGCAATTTAGGTCTAGGGTATAACGAACGACAATAGAAAATAATATTTAGCCTACTTGAATATTGAATTCACTGTTTTGGTATTTCCTCTAGTAAACAGACTGCTATAGCCTATATTTATTCTAAACGTGCCATCCACGCATTGGATAAAACACATGCTTTATTACTTTTATTTGTGGCTGAAGAATCCTGTTTTAAGAGCCTTATTAGGCTTTAAGTAACATTCAAATGTTAGCAATTTTTAAATATATAATTAATTTTTAAAAATCTTAACAATTCGCTTTGCGCTTAAATACGCAGTTTTGAGTTGGGGCCCTAAGATATAATAACATAAGCCAATGCTTCGAAGTAACTTCAATAGTTACTTAATAACTGATAATAATGGGGAAATATTCAATTAGGGGATTTAATTATTTAACAGTTATTTAACTTCCGTTTGTACAATCATAACAATAGACCTTGTCTTCTATGGCCATTTCGGCGCCTGTTAACATCTCTCTGCAATCGTCACAGGGCATCGCTAAAGTAGGAACGTTAGTTAAAGAATAACTCCTTAATCACAAAAGCTAGTCCAGTTTGTATCACTAAGCATTCAGTAATAGGTTGAATTAATGGGAAAAGGATCTGCCAAGAAATATCAGTAAAGCAGTGCTTTAAATCAAGTTTTAATTATAAAAATTGTGAACATAAATAAACCTGGAGATAAACAATAAAATGGTAAATAATTTCATTTATATCATGTTGTAGTACCTGTGGCACCAAATACCAGTGGGTAGTCTTTGTCTTGATCCGTTGCTTGGATTCTGTAGATGATATTTCCTGGCTTAGTGTTTGCAGGCAGGAAAATGTGCAAAGTGCTGGAAGTGATGTCAAACGTGGGATAGTTACTTTCTGTCGCAGTCGCAAGAAGTGATAATATTGCCACCATTGACCACATTACTGAAACAAACACTGTTTAGTTAATAACTCTTTAAAAAAATAAAAAGTGTATAACTTTACATTTCCATCAAACAACACCTTCAGCTCTTAACAACTAGGTTCGGTAAGCAGCCCCACGCACATACAACAATGACGCTCATATCCTCACTGGGTACATACGACTCCACACATTCATGACAAACACAAATGACTGCTGCTCTGTCAGACTAGTTCTCTCCCAAATATTGGTAACACAATGTACCTATATACTACTAATAACCTGTGTCACAGTTCTGTCTCAGGTGATGCATAAGAACATCCTGATGATTGCAGCAGCTACAGGAAGCACTAGTTTTTTGCTTTGCATGACAATTCTACTCATAGCTGCATCAACAAAATATTAGTAAATTAATGCCCCTCCTTATAACCCTTAACATAAGAATGTCCTGTCTTCCAGGACTCTTCCGTGATCTATTGTGAGGTTTTCCTAATAGGGATTTTAACTTGTCAGGTATTTTCCCCTTTAGCTCTTTTATTGTATTGTTTTGTTTCACTAAATTCCGTTTTTCTATGGAAAGAACTCCTTAGCTTGGTACTTGGACAATAAATCCTAAACCCTTCTTAGAAAGTAGGGATAAAAATAGTATGAGCATGTTAGACGGAGATAGCTTTAGAGGTGGGCAGGTTTTGGGGGCCCAGATTTAATTGGGTAAAAAAATACTGGAATGTTGTAGAAAGATAATACCTTGTAACTGAATTTTCTTTCAAGTGATAATGTGGGTATAAATTACTGAAGAATTTAGAACTTGAATGAAAACTGTATTTATTAGTTTCATATTGATATTTGTTGATTCCATCTTCACGTGAGCTACTAGTTATCACTAAAACACTTTTGAATGTTTATAAACTTGCCTATAGTAGCACTTACTTATATTTGTTGAGGACGGCCGTTTCGGGAGATGTGTCCCATTGTCAACTCAGACCGTAACTGATCTCAAGGTTTACGTAGGTTCATTAATATTAATATTAATAACATTAATATGTTAATATTAATTAATTAATATTAATATTACAAAGTAATATTGAGTAACTCAATACACAATTACATTACAACTCACACACACTTTTTGACATCATAAGCCCTAAAACACACAAAATACACCCACACCACCATAATATCCTACCCCCACCCTAACACCCTAACCTACGTAAACCTTGAGATCAGTTACGGTCTGAGTTGACAATGGGACACATCTCCCGAAACGGCCGTCCTCAACAAATATAAGTAAGTGCTACTATAGGCAAGTTTATAAACATTCAAAAGTGTTTTAGTGTTCATATTGATGTTAAAAACTTCACTGATTTGAATAAAAATTTAAAAAAACAGAACTGACTTCAAGAAAAGAACCTGAAATATAATTTTTAGTTACTAAAAAGCAAAAATTACTTTCTGATAATGAAAACATAATTTATTTTAAGTTTATTACCCATAAAATTTTGAAGTCGCCGAATTTCATACTTAGACTCATATTTAACATACTGAACATAACAAATAAAGGGATTTTACATCATGTTGGAGCTCCTTGGCATGAAGGTTAACAAATTATGATATACACACAGGCTATTCAATCATTTCTTCCATACACTTATTTTATAGATACAGTATAAGAAATTTATTAAAATTTATGATACAAAAGGAATTAGAAGATATGACCTCTTACTTCTATAAGCATCTACAGTAATCACATTCCGCTTAAATCATTCAACAAAGGTTGAATTGTCCGCAACCTGTAGATCTGAACAAAAAATATGCAATCAGATATTGTATGATCTTTGCTGAGAACAAAGATCAATTATCGTCCCACATACTATCTTAATAGTGAATACATGGAATTTTTTTTAGTGAAAAGACTCCATGGTTTGCTATAATTAGTCATAGGAAATCAAGAAATCTGAAAGGTAACTGTATCGGAAATGTTTGGAAAAGATTTGAAGGATTAGCAAATAGAAGACATGATTGCGGCGCCGATTTCAAAGTTTTGTGGGTAATAAGCTTAAGATTAATTATGTTTTCGTTATCAGAAAATTATTATTTTACTTTTTAGTAAGTAAAAATTATATTCAGGACGGTTTTTAAGACGGTTTTAAGGAGGTTTTTTAAGACGGTTCTGTTTTTTTTTTTTTTAATTTTATTACTTCATTTGTAGAGGTATGATCTTTAAGTTCTATTTACAATATAATCGAATTTCGTTTCATGCTGTTGATTATGCTGGCAAGTTCCCAATATTTATCCACATAAATTTCTGATGTGTATTCCCTCTAACCATATTGCCTAATCGTGGAGCAAATAACTGACAAGCCCTTGAAGAATAGGGTAAACATATCAGTTTGTCAGACGAATACATAGAATAATTTATGTTTGAAATTGCCTTGATGAGTTTCCTATTATTTCTTATCTTGCAACCATTCTGTTTCATTTCAGTTTAAAAACTTGTTAATAATCACATAATGCAATATCTCAGGCAAATATTCAATAATGCTGTTTCTAATAATTATTAGGAAAAACATTTTGTATTAATAAAAAAGTAAAGTGAAAATTGATAGTAAAGTTATATTTATTGAATTTATCTTTTGATATTTAGTGAAGTAGTGAGGTTTCACCTGAAGATTATTGAATATCTTGATTATGGTAAATGAACTATATAAGATTTTCAGTGTATTTATTTTGGCTTATCTTATTCGAGTTATATCAAGATATATATCAATATGGGTAGATCATCAAAGAAGGGGCTTTATAATGAGGAACAAATTTTTCATTAGTATCCGATGTTGCTCACTCTAAGCAGCTTTATCAAGCAAGTAATAAAAAAAAACCTATTCGTTTTATACTTGTTTTTTCTGTGTTATTTTTAAATGTTGTAGAATACTACATAAAATAAATTGCTGTAAAAATGTAAAGTAAATTGTTACATAAATAATGCTGCGATTGTTTATTTTGCTTACTAATTATCTTATAATTCATATTCATTATTAAAAAAAAATTTTTTTAATATTCCCTCCAAAAATTTTGTTTTGAAATTTAAAATAGTGTATTGTTGTCTCCAAATGAGTCGGATTGGGATGTAACTATAATGGGACCACTGGGAAGGTTTCCTCTTTCATTTACAAAAAAAAATCACTCTGATCAGTTTAATACTTCCAAAGTTATGGTGGAACAAACAGAAAAAAAACATAAAGAACCTCCTCCTTATTTGAAGTCAGTTAAAAATTGATATAACAAATTCGATTCAACTTGGTCCTTAAGTGCACTTTAAAGACTTTTAAGTGAAAAACTTGAATAAAAAATTCAAGTTCATTACGATATTATCTAAGTAATTATTCTGATTTATTGCAATTTATTAACTATAGAAAAATTTATAATACATATCTATTATATATGTAATGATAGATGTAATTATAAAATTTCAAAAAATTATAAAAATCTGTTTATACTTAATGCTTTTACTTTTATGTAGTAGTAGTACCCAATGCTGATTACTAGGAGAATATAAGTTGAGACTAATGTGTTAAAAGAACTACAATATTAATCAGTTTCAGGCATTTATTCATTTCATGTCAAGTGTATATAACTACAGCTTTATAGGCTTTAAAGTGCAAGTACAATGTGATATATAAACAAAATATTTTTTTAAAAATAATTTTAATTTTTATAATATGAGTTTTCAAAATGCCAATTATCTCTAATTTTCTGTAAACAATAAGAAACCTAATACAAAAAAACAGTAGGCCCCTAAGTAGTTTGTCATTTAGAAATCCTTTGTTTCATTCAAATTTATTTGTATGACCAAAAAGAGTGATTAACTTTGTGCAATAAATCTCAAAATAAATTATTTATACAACATAAATAATTAAGCTTGCAACATAAATGTTTATGATGAGCGGAAAATAACAATTCTACTTTAATTTTGAATTACATACACATCTTCATGTTCAAGTGGAGCCATTCATTTCTTCATTGTAAGATTATACATATCAGGAGATCAGCAATACTTCAGGAGTTCAGAACTGTGTTGGCTTATATGCTTTTTTAAACATAAAATAATCCACAATACTGTATTTGTATTAAAAATGTGTTTAGTTTTAGTTTTGCACAACGGTATGACAGTTTTCCACAACAGTTTTTAATAATTTAAAAACTGCTTACTATTATTTATCATTCTTTTAAAACGATAAATTTCATTTAATTATAAAAGATATTAATTTGAATTAACAGAGAAAAGGGTTCTATCACTTTCCATCCCCACTAAACCAATATCAGTCACTCACATATTTTTTGGTTGCAATTAAAAAAATGTTTGTCAATAACTTTGTCACGCAAAGTTCTTCAACGTCATGTTTGGTTTAGAATCTACTTTTATTAAAAACATTTGTTTGTTCAAATTAGTAGGCCTACTATTTTTGTCCGTTATATAGGATTAGTAAGTAGGCTAATCAAAGTATTGCGCAATATCTATACAAAACAATAAAACAAGATATTTTCGTCTTAAATTTTTTTTATTTATAGTTAATTTTATTTCATTTCGTAATATGATAGTTTAATTAGTTTTATTCATTTGTTATAAGTTCCGTTATAAGGAATCTTTTTAAAGGATGGCGGAAAATACAAAGGCGAATGATGAGCCGATTTAAAACGTTTAGATAAGTAAATATAGTTTAAGTTTATTTTAATTGGAACACGAAAATTCTTGTTTTATTATAATTCAAGATGATTACAACAAGCAACTTTCTTGTAACGATTCTCTATAGAATTTGTTGTAATCGTTTCACAATTGAAATTTGTATTAGGCTTACTTGTTTTGTTTGTAGCTTTGGTTTCATTAAGTAAGTTCTAGTGGGTTTAATGAATGCGTTAAACGCAACTTTTGGGACAAGGGCAAGCTGCTATTACTGACCAGTCCGACTTTGCGTGTTTCCAGTCTACTTAACCACGTGCTGTCATGCTGATAAGGTTAGGTGACTCAACTATCGTGTTCCAAGACGTTGAGGCCGCTAATGTCGATAGTTCCGAGAATTAGATATCTTGTAATGCCATTTAAGACTCCTGTTAGCAGAGTATTTACGAAACTTAATTTCTTCTGGCCCAAAGAGAATGTTAGTAAAAGGTAATCGTACCAGAAAATGTATTAAGTTCATAAAAGTAGTTTTTAACAATTATTTTTAATTTAAAACTATTGAAACTACGGACGAATTTTAGCAATATAAAGTGTTATTTGTAACTAAAACTTGAAATTGCAGTACAATTGCAATAAAATCAATAACAGTGATACTTCAATTTAAATGAACTAAACTGTAATGAAACTAAAACTTGCATGTATACTTGAAACGTAATTTTTCAGGTTATAGGGTTATGGAAACGTAGGGACCATCGAACCTAACTGGTTTAAAATGGAACAGGAGTATCCGACCTTTTTTACTCAAGGGCCACATTGAAAACTTTTGGAGGAAAGGTGGGCAATATTTCAGGGTAGAAAATCGACCCCCCCCCCATACACCTACGACGTTTTTTTCTAATCAAGACCTAAGTGGATTTTTTTGAGATTTTTTTGCTTAATCTTTTAAGTTGCTATATTCTCTTACATAACTTTGTTGTTAGCTAACTAAAATTCTTTACGTGATTGTAAAAATAACTGTGACCAAAGAAATAATTATACTTACTATTTTACTCGTACTTTTGATATCACTTGCTACCAGACTTTTTGTTAACTAACGGTTCTTAAATTGTTAACTTACACTTGGAGGAAATTTCAAGTTACACTAAGTAACCTTACACTCTTACACTAAGAGGTTTCCTCCAAGTGTAAGTTAACAATTTAATAACCTTTTGTTAACAAAAAGTCTGGTCGTAAGTAATATCAAAAGTGTAATAAGTAGGCCTACTTAACAACCAGCTCGTCATGACAAGATTTTCGATAATTATATTTGCTATAAAAGAATAGTTGTTCTGTAGGAGTTTTCAAGTAGACCTAATGAAAACACAGGATACAAAACCAAATCTTTTCAATTTACTGCAAAATGTACTTTATTGAATTTTAAAGAAAACTTGACAATGCATGAGTTTACAACATGTGTAAAGCTTAAAAAAAACAATTATTTTTTAGTGAGACGATTGTATTTGTTTGCCTCTTAAAATTTCAGCCCATTTAGCATCAAATTATGTAGTTACGATCATTAGGATTGATTTCAAATGCTCGTCTGACAAGGAAGATCTGTATTTACCTTAAGATCTGAATTGTTAACTTGTTCACAAGAACTTTTATTCGGCAAAGTTTCCTATTGGTTTCTGATGAGCAGATGATTTCAGAACAGACTTTATGAAGCAGTTGTTTCCTCCAATAACTTTCTGTTTAATTCCTGTTTTATGACAGAAAAGTAATTCGTCTCTCCGGCCGTGAAAATAAAAATATTTTCGGTGAGAAATCCAAACATGACAAAAACCGGTTGACTTTGACAAAATACGAAAATTAAGTTTTTGTAAAGGGAAGTACATGTAACGGGCGAATTTCCTAAAAATATTAAGTTAGCGAAAAGATTTTGAATAATTTGGATTTAGGTTAAACTAGCCAAAGCTAAACCACTATTTATAGCCTACTTATTTATGACGAGAAAAAGCGATAATTTTTCTTTTCGGGTTATGGGCTAGGACTGTCTAAGAATGGTAATACATTTTAATATTACTACAAAAATACAATATCATAATTATTTTTTTAATACATTTTCACAATAATTAGAATATATATAATATTTATATTTTATTATATATATATATATATATATATATATATATATATATATACACCTATATATTTTTAACTTTGCAACACTGTTTTCTTGTAATCACTTATCACTTATACTGAAATTTGGCCTATACTTCAACAAGAAGAATCTGTACTTAATATTCGTTTAAACAGACCGTGGTAAAATTTCAAACAATTTGACAATTCTTGAATTTTACGCAAACAGCCCTCATCCCTTGATGATTTTCCCAATCGAACACCATCAGAATCTTTCATTTATGCAAAGAACGAAAAGTAGGCTTACATTAATACTCAATTGATTTAAGGTCTTATCTTGGGACATTATTTAAAACCGTGAAATATAGGCCTATTTAAAGAATTTCAGAAACAATTTCTAAATTAAAGTTACAACATTTACTACACTTCTTTTCAGCCCTTATTCGTTACACCCTAGGTGTATAAAATAAGTTCTGCTTTACAGTTTTGAAGTTCGTATTTCCTTGACATAAACGACAAAAAAAAACGTTTCCAGAACATACAACATTTTTCAGCGTATATTTCAAATATTTTGAGTCTTGAATTTAAACATAATTCATAATATGTAATTAAAAAAACATTTTAAGAAATGTAAGAAAACAATTTAAGAATAATAGAGAAAGAATTTTTCAGAAATCGCCGCTAGTCTTATGTATGCAGTGGCTGAAGTGGAGGGGCGCCATCGCGGTTTCCGTTCAAAGCTATCAAGCCACTGCTGAGTTAGGTTAAAGTATTAGGAGTACAGAAACACGAAGAGGCTAGACAGACGACCGTTTCTCTTGATTAAATGTAGAGTAATTTAACAGTTTATTTAACTTTTTTTAACTCTAAAAGTTTTATTTCTTTACTACAACGTAGGAGCACAGTAAGGGAAACCCGGAATGATTATAAAGTTTTGTTTTAATCTTTTATACTCTAAAAATATCTATAAGTCATCCGTTTTGTAATAACTCTAATTTCAAAAAAACTGAAAACTGTGGAAATTCAAAGTTTATAACTCCAGAATAATTTCCCTATAAAACGAGTTGACAGTAATTTTAGAACTATTAGTAAATAAGTGGGTACAATGTTCGAAAAACTTCAATATAGGCCTAAGTAGTTTCGTTTGGCGATGGCTACTTTTTAAGATACTTTCAATTAAGTTTTAAAGACCCAATATCTTTTTATAAAATTGTAATCTGTGAAAAGGTAAAAACTTAGTTTAGTTATTTCTTTCAAGCACTTAACCTTGACTGATTTTCTAACTAAATACTGCCCTATACGGCACCTACTTAATGTAAATTTTTTGAGTAGCCCACTCTATAATTTAAATTAAAAACATATTTAATTCACCCTTTTTACCAACTTTATCTAATTTTAGCCGTTAAAATTGTGTAAAATGGCATTTAATTTACATTGGGATATATATTAGTCCTCAGGGCCCCTGAAATGTGAATGACCTCCAGGGATTTATGGCTGGTGCAAAGGATATTTTGTAGGTAGTAATTTTAAAGTAGCTCCACAAGTGTAACTCTTCACAATTTCCTCTTTTGATTTGATGAAATTGTTGTACAAATACTATATACATTTAATATGGCTCAGTTATTTATACGTATTTGTAACGTTTTTGGTAAAGCACATTTGCGTAAAATCAAAATTACAAAATAAATGTTTGGATATAATATACTAAATAGAGTAAGTGCAAACTAAGAGCTCATCGTGAAATGTAATAGTGAGTGTTATCTATCTTCTTTATTTCACTCTCTGCATTACTAGTACTACACTGTATAATGAATAAACCAGTGATCACAGAGAAAGCATTGCACTGTTTTTTCTGTCCTCTTTGGAATAAACATTACACGCGGAAAATATGTGAACAGCTGCTTACTCTGCTGATTGTATTTCCTTTTCGCCCGCAATATAACTCGGTGGAGCAGTTCAGCATATATTAAGAAAAACTTGTAAAATTAAAAATTATTATTGCTATGCAAGCGTTGGTAAATATTAAAAATATAGTTACATTTGATATTTGAACATGCTTTAAATGGAATAAACAATCTTGGCTTTCTTTCTTCTTGGGAAAATTTTCATCTTGTACTCCTCAATAAACCTATATACAACTGTTATACTAACGCTCTCTATTAATTTTCCTATTTTCCTCAAAGCCCCCAGAAATATCCCACACATTATCCTCAGCTTTCCATAACGATTCCTTAGATTCAGAACTATTAGGTCAAGTAAACAATTCACTATACGTCCAGCTATAGTTTTGGCTTTGTTAATATTAAGATTGTTAGCAGCGAAATTTAATTTAACAAACATTATGATTTGACGTATTTTAAAGTAAGTAGGCCTATATAGTAAATAATATTCAAGAACAATGTAATAAACGTTGTTTTAATAATTTTAGCGAAAATTTGTTCAATTTTGTTTTGTTCATTCAAACATGTTCCTCAATGAGGTTATGTCTTAATTCGAACATGAATTTGTTAACGTTCTTAAGGTTTTATTCATTTTCAGGTTTTTTATCATTATTTGCATAATGTTAATTCGTGACTAAACTATTGACTGTAGTTCCATATCTAAAGGGAAGAGTCTATGCTAAACGCCCTCGGACTTTAGACGATCTGATGGACAATATTACTCGTGAAATCAACAGTATTGACAACGCATCGCTCCATATCTAAAGGGAAGAGTCTATGCTAAACGCCCTCGGACTTTAAGACGATCTGATGGACAATATTACTTGCGAAATCAACAGTATTGACAACGCATCGCTCCATATCTAAAGGGAAGAGTCTATGCTAAACGCCCTCGGACTTTAGACGATCTGATGGACAATATTACTCGTGAAATCAACAGTATTGACAACGCATCGCTCCATATCTAAAGGGAAGAGTCTATGCTAAACGCCCTCGGACTTTAAGACGATCTGATGGACAATATTACTTGCGAAATCAACAGTATTGACAACGCAACGCTCCATATCTAAAGGAAAGAGTCTATGCTAAACGCCCTCGGACTTTAGACGATTTGATGGACAATATTACTCGCGAAATCAACAGTATTGACAACGCAACGCTCCATATCTAAAGGAAAGAGTCTATGCTAAACGCCCTCGGACTTTAGACGATTTGATGGACAATATTACTCGTGAAATCAACAGTATTGACAACGCAACGCTCCATATCTAAAGGGAAGAGTCTATGCTAAACGCCCTCGGACTTTAGACGATTTGATGGACAATATTACTCGTGAAATCAACAGTATTGACAACGCATCGCTCCATATCTAAAGGGAAGAGTCTATGCTAAACGCCCTCGGACTTTAGACGACTTGATGGACAATATTACTCGTGAAATCAACAGTATTGACAACGCATCGCTCCATATCTAAAGGGAAGAGTCTATGCTAAACGCCCTCGGACTTTAGACGATCTGATGGACAATATTACTCGTGAAATCAACAGTATTGACAACGCATCGCTCCATATCTAAAGGGAAGAGTCTATGCTAAACGCCCTCGGACTTTAAAACGATCTGATGGACAATATTACTTGCGAAATCAACAGTATTGACAACGCAACGCTCCATATCTAAAGGAAAGAGTCTATGCTAAACGCCCTCGGACTTTAGACGATTTGATGGACAATATTACTCGCGAAATCAACAGTATTGACAACGCAACGCTCCATATCTAAAGGAAAGAGTCTATGCTAAACGCCCTCGGACTTTAGACGATTTGATGGACAATATTACTCGTGAAATCAACAGTATTGACAACGCAACGCTCCATATCTAAAGGGAAGAGTCTATGCTAAACGCCCTCGGACTTTAGACGATTTGATGGACAATATTACTCGTGAAATCAACAGTATTGACAACGCATCGCTCCATATCTAAAGGGAAGAGTCTATGCTAAACGCCCTCGGACTTTAGACGACTTGATGGACAATATTACTCGCGAAATCAACAGTATTGACAACGCATCGCTCCATATCTAAAGGGAAGAGTCTATGCTAAACGCCCTCGGACTTTAGACGACTTGATGGACAATATTACTCGCGAAATCAACAGTATTGACAACGCATCGCTCCATATCTAAAGGGTAGAGTCTATGCTAAACGTCCTCGGACTTTAGACGATCTGATGGACAGTATTATTTGCGAAATCAACAGTATTGACAACGCATCGCTCCATATCTGAAGGAAAGAGTCTATGCTAAACGCCCTCGGACTTTAGACGATTTGATGGACAATATTACTCGTGAAATCAACAGTATTGACAACGCAACGCTCCATATCTAAAGGGAAGAGTCTATGCTAAACGCCCTCGGACTTTAGACGATTTGATGGACAATATTACTCGTGAAATCAACAGTATTGACAACGCAACGCTCCATATCTAAAGGGAAGAGTCTATGCTAAACGCCTTCGGACTTTAGACGATCTGATGGACAATATTACTTGCGAAATCAACAGTATTGACAACGCAACGCTCCATATCTAAAGGAAAGAGTCTATGCTAAACGCCCTCGGACTTTAGACGATTTGATGGACAATATTACTCGCGAAATCAACAGTATTGACAACGCAACGCTCCATATCTAAAGGAAAGAGTCTATGCTAAACGCCCTCGGACTTTAGACGATTTGATGGACAATATTACTCGTGAAATCAACAGTATTGACAACGCAACGCTCCATATCTAAAGGGAAGAGTCTATGCTAAACGCCCTCGGACTTTAGACGATTTGATGGACAATATTACTCGTGAAATCAACAGTATTGACAACGCATCGCTCCATATCTAAAGGGAAGAGTCTATGCTAAACGCCCTCGGACTTTAGACGACTTGATGGACAATATTACTCGCGAAATCAACAGTATTGACAACGCATCGCTCCATATCTAAAGGGAAGAGTCTATGCTAAACGCCCTCGGACTTTAGACGACTTGATGGACAATATTACTCGCGAAATCAACAGTATTGACAACGCATCGCTCCATATCTAAAGGGTAGAGTCTATGCTAAACGTCCTCGGACTTTAGACGATCTGATGGACAGTATTATTTGCGAAATCAACAGTATTGACAACGCATCGCTCCATATCTGAAGGAAAGAGTCTATGCTAAACGCCCTCAGGCTTTAGACGATCTGATGGACAATATTACTTGCGAAATCAACAGTATTGACAACGCATCGCTCCATATCTAAAGGGAAGAGTCTATGCTAAACGCCTTCGGACTTTAGACGATTTGATGGACAATATTACTCGTGAAATCTACAGTATTGACAACGCAACGCTCCATATCTAAAGGGAAGAGTCTATGCTAAACGCCCTCTGACTTTAGACGATTTGATGGACAATATTACTCGCGAAATCAACAGTATTGACAACGCATCGCTCCATATCTAAAGGGTAGAGTCTATGCTAAACGCCCTCGGACTTTAGACGATTTGATGGACAATATTACTCGCGAAATCAACAGTATTGACAACGCAACGCTCCATATCTAAAGGGAAGAGTCTATGCTAAACGCCTTCGGACTTTAGACGATCTGATGGACAATATTACTTGCGAAATCAACAGTATTGACAACGCATCGCTCCATATCTGAAGGAAAGAGTCTATGCTAAACGCCCTCAGGCTTTAGACGATCTGATGGACAATATTACTTGCGAAATCAACAGTATTGACAACGCATCGCTCCATATCTAAAGGGAAGAGTCTATGCTAAACGCCTTCGGACTTTAGACGATTTGATGGACAATATTACTCGTGAAATCTACAGTATTGACAACGCAACGCTCCATATCTAAAGGGAAGAGTCTATGCTAAACGCCCTCTGACTTTAGACGATTTGATGGACAATATTACTCGCGAAATCAACAGTATTGACAACGCATCGCTCCATATCTAAAGGGAAGAGTCTATGCTAAACGCCCTCGGACTTTAGACGATCTGATGGACAATATTACTCGCGAAATCAACAGTATTGACAACGCAACGCTCCATATCTAAAGGGAAGAGTCTATGCTAAACGCCCTCGGACTTTAGACGACTTGATGGACAATATTACTCGCGAAATCAACAGTATTGACAACGCAACGCTCCATATCTAAAGGGAAGAGTCTATGCTAAACGCCCTCTGACTTTAGACGATTTGATGGACAATATTACTCGCGAAATCAACAGTATTGACAACGCAACGCTCCATATCTAAAGGGAAGAGTCTATGCTAAACGCCTTCGGACTTTAGACGATTTGATGGACAATATTACTCGCGAAATCAACAGTATTGACAACGCATCGCTCCATATCTAAAGGGAAGAGTCTATGCTAAACGCCTTCGGACTTTAGACGATTTGATGGACAATATTACTCGTGAAATCAACAGTATTGACAACGCAACGCTCCATATCTAAAGGGAAGAGTCTATGCTAAACGCCCTCTGACTTTAGACGATTTGATGGACAATATTACTCGCGAAATCAACAGTATTGACAACGCAACGCTCCATATCTAAAGGGAAGAGTCTATGCTAAACGCCCTCTGACTTTAGACGATTTGATGGACAATATTACTCGTGAAATCAACAGTATTGACAACGCATCGCTCCATATCTAAAGGGAAGAGTCTATGCTAAACGCCCTCGGACTTTAGACGATTTGATGGACAATATTACTCGCGAAATCAACAGTATTGACAACGCATCGCTCCATATCTAAAGGGTAGAGTCTATGCTAAACGTCCTCGGACTTTAGACGATCTGATGGACAATATTACTCGCGAAATCAACAGTATTGACAACGCATCGCTCCATATCTAAAGGGAAGAGTCTATGCTAAACGTCCTCGGACTTTAGACGATCTGATGGACAATATTACTCGCGAAATCAACAGTATTGACAACGCAACGCTCCATATCTAAAGGGAAGAGTCTATGCTAAACGCCCTCTGACTTTAGACGATTTGATGGACAATATTACTCGCGAAATCAACAGTATTGACAACGCAACGCTCCATATCTAAAGGGAAGAGTCTATGCTAAACGCCCTCGGACTTTAGACGATCTGATGGACAATATTACTCGCGAAATCAACAGTATTGACAACGCATCGCTCCATATCTAAAGGGAAGAGTCTATGCTAAACGCCCTCTGACTTTAGACGATCTGATGGACAATATTACTCGCGAAATCAACAGTATTGACAACGCAACGCTCCATATCTAAAGGAAAGAGTCTATGCTAAACGCCCTCGGACTTTAGACGATCTGATGGACAATATTACTCGCGAAATCAACAGTATTGACAACGCAACGCTCCATATCTAAAGGGAAGAGTCTATGCTAAACGCCCTCTGACTTTAGACGATCTGATGGACAATATTACTCGCGAAATCAACAGTATTGACAACGCAACGCTCCATATCTAAAGGAAAGAGTCTATGCTAAACGCCCTCGGACTTTAGACGATCTGATGGACAATATTACTCGCGAAATCAACAGTATTGACAACGCATCGCTCCATATCTAAAGGGAAGAGTCTATGCTAAACGCCCTCGGACTTTAGACGATCTGATGGACAATATTACTCGTGAAATCAACAGTATTGACAACGCAACGCTCCATATCTAAAGGGAAGAGTCTATGCTAAACGCCCTCTGACTTTAGACGATCTGATGGACAATATTACTCGCGAAATCAACAGTATTGACAACGCAACGCTCCATATCTAAAGGGAAGAGTCTATGCTAAACGCCCTCTGACTTTAGACGATCTGATGGACAATATTACTCGCGAAATCAACAGTATTGACAACGCAACGCTCCATATCTAAAGGGAAGAGTCTATGCTAAACGTCCTCGGACTTTAGACGATTTGATGGACAATATTACTCGCGAAATCAACAGTATTGACAACGCAACGCTCCATATCTAAAGGGAAGAGTCTATGCTAAACGCCCTCTGACTTTAGACGATTTGATGGACAATATTACTCGTGAAATCAACAGTATTGACAACGCATCGCTCCATATCTAAAGGGAAGAGTCTATGCTAAACGCCCTCGGACTTTAGACGATTTGATGGACAATATTACTCGCGAAATCAACAGTATTGACAACGCATCGCTCCATATCTAAAGGGTAGAGTCTATGCTAAACGTCCTCGGACTTTAGACGATCTGATGGACAATATTACTCGCGAAATCAACAGTATTGACAACGCATCGCTCCATATCTAAAGGGAAGAGTCTATGCTAAACGTCCTCGGACTTTAGACGATCTGATGGACAATATTACTCGCGATATGAACATTATTGACAACGCAACACTCCAGCGAACTGCCAAAAACATGAAACGACGTGTTCAGCTGTGTTTGGAGGCGGAGGGAGGACATTTTCAATACAATCTTTAACCACCTTTTAATCTTTTAGATATTCTGTACATGTAACACATGAGTTTTATATGAATCACGCTATATTATATAGTACTATAACTCTCTCTCTCTCTCTCTCTTTCTCTCTCTCTCTCTCTCTTTCTCTCTCTCTCTCTCTCTCTCTCTCTCTCTATATATATATATATATATATATATATATATATATATATACACACATATATATATATATATATATATATATATATATATATATATATATAGAGAGAGAGAGAGAGAGAGAGAGAGAGAGAGAGAGAGTCACAATTAAATGTCACTTTCATAAACAAGAATTTTTATTTTATTTTTTTTCATACAGTGTAGCTTTTCGTGGATTAGCAGTGTCGACATTACGAAAATTTTCAAAGTACCTTTTAGTTCTATTACTACATCTGGACTGTTCATATAATCGTACGTAGAATTAAGATTTCATTGAAGTAGTATTATGTTTAGACTTTATTTGTACTTGCTCCTCAATAAGTGTATGTTTATTATTATTTTTATATATTTCTAAATTCTCAATGATATCCATTCTTAAACCTTTTTGATCATGTTTTACTAACTTCATATTATGTATCTCTGGGAAATCATGTTTATTAATTATACAATGTGTTGCTAAATTGATTTATATATATATATATATATATATATATATATATATCTAATAAATTAAAAATATTTCAAAAACAAGAATACTTTTATTGCATATACTATTCAAAGCTTATCGCCGATAAAGTAGTACCAGCATCTTCAGGAAAATAATTATCTAACAAAATATTTTTACAAAAATTGAAATTGTATAATTTGTACAAAAATTTTAATTTTTGAAAAAAATATTTTGTTAGATAATTATTTTCCTGAAGATGCTGGTACTATTTTACCAGCGAAAAGCTTTGAATAATATATGAAATAAAAGTATTCTTGTTTTTGAAATATTTTTAATTTATTAAATATATTACAAGAAAACATATCACCATATTTAATATATATATATATATATATATATATATATATATATATATATATATATATATATATTAGGGTTTCATATGCATTTAAATGTTCTTTATACCTTTCTTTAATTTTTTTTTTAGTTTGTCCTTCATAGTATTTTTGACACATTGTACATTTTATACTATAAATATCGCTTACACCCAACTTTAATTTAATATTTGTATTTATTATATTGCGTATTTTATTGTTTGTATAATAAACTAGTTTAATATTAGTGTATTTAAATAATTTTATAATCGGTTTAAATTCTTGTTTATAAAAGTGTCATTTAATTGTACATAAGTATATATATATATATATATATATATATATATATATATATATATATATATATATATATATATATATATATATTAAAATACATTATATTACTAAAAATATATATATATTATATGTTATTTAGTGCAATGTAGTATAATATAGTCTTGTGTTTTATTAAGAACCATTGGGTTTGTTCAGTTTTATGATTAGAATCGCTTTACAACCAAATGCGAAACTGTGAATAAAATATTTTGAAATAGGATCTAACAAAAACTGTTTAACCACATGTTTGTCATTTAAAATAAGTTTTTAAATAACATATGAAAAACGGAAAAAATTACGTTGATTCAGAATTTAAAGACGGCCATTGAAGGGACGTTTTTTCGCAAGAAAATTATGAACAAATTAATAAAGGACTATTTTATAGACGTAATTACTGTATTATAACAGAGAAATTGTTGGGAATAGTTTTAATGCCATAAAAATATCCTTTTCATTATAAATTAAAGTAAAGGATACTACTTCATCAAAGGATAGGTCTACTACATCTTGAAGCAAAGCAGTTGGGATGATCAAAGCTCCAGTTTTGTGAAAAATATATTTATTCCATTTGACTAAAAATTTTAAAAGTAACAATATTTTGTTCTTTTGAAATGGAAAATAGTGTTGAAGTCAAACAAAAATAATAGCAAGCAAGCCTAAATATCTCCAATATAACGGAGCTTGTAACAGAGACGGCTATCGCTTACAGGTGTTTTCTTATTCACGCAGAGGTTATTTGGAGGTTATATTGAAAACATTTTCAATTGCAATTTCATACATATTCAAAAATATTGTATATTTGATTTTAAATTAAATTATAGCATATGATAACAACTAGTTTTAAAGTTTATCAAAAGTATAAATTAAATATATTCTCTTAAGAATATAAATTTAAGGAAAGTTATATTATATGCTGATATTTATTTCATTGCGTAGATTTTAATTACTTGTATATAAACATTTAATATACAAATCATAAACGTATTGATTTATTTATCGATTTATGATGACAAATATTTTAATTTTGTTTCGGTACGTTTTTTAACATCTCATATAAACATATAAACTACTTTTTTCATTTAACTCATCATTTCTGTCGGTCACGATTGTCTCACCAGATTTTTTTGTTTTCGTTTCTTTGGACTATGATTTAAGTAGACTATTTTTTTATGATAAGTATGAAAAAAATATGAATGAAACGATAACTAAGGCAAAAACCTGATTTACCTCTATCTGGGATAGTAGAAGTTGTCCCAGTAAGGTGAAGGAAGCTGAAGGGAAATAAACCCTGTTTCTTATGCAATAGCCCCTTGCATTAGGGCAAAATGGCAGTTCGACTGACATTAGAAGTGTTGCTTCTAGGAGGGGGGTCAAAGAAAGGTGTCTGCCACCATAAGAGTACATGTGAGTGAGATAAGTGCATTTAATGTGTTAAAGCGGGCGGGCCTTTTTGCTGTGATTGTTGTTTGATTAGGTTAGGCCAATTTACCAAACTCTTCACAATAAGTGTGTTCCTCGCGGCGTGTAGGCCAACCCGTATCGACGTTGCCAAAGTCGAAACAGATTCGTCAACAATTACGTTCTTTCTCATTTAAATAAAGTAGAATAAACTATCTTTTTTTAAATTCTTTCTATTAGCTCACACTATCTTGATATATAACTTGTACAAATTTTCAATAATTAAAAAATACATTTTTATTCATCCAATCAAGTTCAAAACCATTATTAGTGGATCGCAATTGATATTAATACAGTTTTTTCCAAATATTTATTCACTAATTAAATTATAAAAATTTTGGGGAGTTCAGGATGGATTCGAACTGAGTATCTTCGTATTCGACGTCTTTTGGCACTGCGCCAACTTACCCATAGATAGTTACGTACTTCTTAAAGATGAATTTTTCTTTTGCCCCCATATGGTTGTCATAGAAACCTCCATTGAGTAATCTTAAATTGTTACCATGGTTACCACAGAATATCATAAATAATGCTCTAGGATTAAAAATAATGAAAAGAATAAAATAAACAAACAAACTGAATTAACGTTATCGAACCTTGCTTCACAAACGGACAATGCGAAAGGAAAGCGAAAAGAAACTACAACACAATGAAAGTTACAAAAAAATCGTAAAAATAGTAACAAATAAAAATATTAGTTCAGCACCATTGATAGAAAGGAAAATGGAAAATTGCAAGAAAATTCGCTTTTTATTTTGCCGCTAAATATTGTTATTCTGACATATGTATATACATATTTATATTAATTGCAATTATATAATAAAAAGATAATAAAATAAAACTTTTCTTTGTTGATTTAAGTAGGAAATGACTTTAAATAGAAAGTTTTATACTACTTGTTTCGCTCTTCGTTGTCCTGATTATCTCAATATATCTGCGTCAATACATTTGATCTGCCTTTTTATTGCTAACATAGCAGTCGCGTAAATACTTCAGCAGCTGTCTGGAATCTTAGCGGTGCGGAACCTGAATCATTCAGTAAACACCTGTCTTTTTCTATTCACCCCTTTTATACATTGTTATTTTCCGAACGCGTTTGACAAGCTGCGTTACAAATGGTGAAGTAATAGAAGTTGGCAATTACTTATGTATAAAATACAAGGTTTTATGAGTAAACTCGGAAGTGGTCCCAGAGTCTTAGGCAACGCGTCGCCCACATACCAACTCACACTGTCCTCTTCAATAAGACATAACAATTGCCGACCAGACCTGGTTGCCTACCTGCCCGGCAGCCTGCCACAGCTTAGTCATCTACTATTTCTTGGTCTACAAAACTGAAATTTTTAAAACAATAATGTTTAGGTAGTTTCTATTGGCCATATTAGACTCTACATATCATTATTTCGAAATAGAGACCTTACACGACTTAAATTGCGTCACTCCTAAAGGTAATAGGAAAGATAACAGTGATTAAATATAGATTTCCGATATTTATAAAATTGCATTTAATATTGACATAATTAAGTTGTGTTTAGTCTCTATTTCCAAGGAATAATATGCAGAATCCAGAACGGTCAGTAAAAATTACGTAAATTTAACAGTTTGGCAAATTTTAGTTTTGTTGACCTAGTATGTGACTCATGTATAACAATCAGCGCGTGTGAGTGTATGCGTCCGTGGAAGTGCTAGGGTCGGTTAACTCTAGAGCGTTTCCGAGTCTGGACGGCCTCTTAATATTCTTATTCAATAGCTGTTGACGGTTTCAAAAAGAAATTATCAACTTAAACATAAGTGAAATGTTATCCGAATTAAATAACTAGATGGCATGGCAATATTCTAATTTATCAATATTGACTTGCGTGACATCATACGGACATCGAACTCCCCTCTAAATTATTTCGGTAGAATTTTCCTACGTCATATTTAACCAAGGGAACAAGCAATATTTTTTTAGTGAAAAATTGTTCCTTACATTTATTCATCCCAGAAATTGTCATCGAACAAGGAGAGGTAAAATGGGCAGTTCCCAAATTCTTTTAAAATGTGTTAAGGCATGTTTTATTTTAATTTATCAAAACGTCACCAAATTTTTTTCCATTAAAAGTTATGAATTAGTTATGAAATAAATAAATATTTACTGTAAAATTAGTGGCAGAAAATTTTTGAGTTTTAATTTATATAAAAATTTTAATTTCATTTTAAAAAAACGATGCACAAGATAATATTGTACAAGATTTATTTTTGTCTTCTGTACAATAAATCTTTTTAAAGCCAACATTTTTTTTAAAACAATCATCGAAACAATTTTACTACGTTTTGAATTGAAACAACTTTTAAAGGTTCTCCATAAAATGACTTTCCACAAAAGAACAACCCATAAAATGACTTTCCACGAAAAGGACAACCCATGAAATGACTTTCCACAAAAGGACAACACATAAAATAACTTTCCACAAAAAACAACCCATAAAATGACTTTCCACAAAAGGACAACCCATAAAATGACTTTCCACAAAAGGACAGCCCATGAAATGACTTTTCACAAAATGGCAACCCATAAAATGACTTTCCACAAAACGACATCCCATAAAATGACTTTCCACAAAGAACATAACAGAAGAAGTGAAAACAGTTTCAGGCGAATGAAA
The DNA here is from genome assembly GCA_036971475.1 of Prosapia bicincta. Classification (NCBI taxonomy): domain Eukaryota; kingdom Metazoa; phylum Arthropoda; class Insecta; order Hemiptera; family Cercopidae; genus Prosapia; species Prosapia bicincta. The sequence goes on along the minus strand of JBAIZL010000020.1, from coordinate 306,594 downwards.
CCTAACCTAAACTCAAGCCATTAGGAAACATTGTTGGGCTAAGCAGGCCAAACCTGTCCTAATCGAAGCCACTAAGAAATATTGTTGGGCTAGGTACACCAAACCTGTCCTAAACGAAGCCACTAGGAAACATTGTTGGGCTAGGCAGACCAAACCTGTCCTAAACGGAGCCACTAAGAAATATTGTTGGGCTAGGCAGACCAAACCTGTCCTAATCGAAGCCACTAAGAAACATTGTTGGGCTAGGCAGACCAAACCTGTCCTAAACTCAAGCCACTAGAAAACATTAGGGAGCTAGGCAGACCAAACTTAACCTAAATTGATACCACAAAGATACACTGTTGAGCTACAGGGATTAAATCTATCCTGAACGGAAAATTTAAATCTGTAGTCTACAGTAAAATAAGAAAGTGCTCTGATTTTGAGAAGGTACGATGAAACTAGACTTCCCTCCCCTTTTTTTGCGCCAACTTACATCGTACTAGATTGGGAAATAATAATGATTTTCACGGTCATATTTTGTGGTTCGTGCGTTGATTTCCTCTATAATTTAGTTTGTCTCACTTTCTCAAGAAAATTGTTTTAATTTATATCGGAAATAAACAAAAGGAAATTTTAAGTTTATAGGCTTTTGGTGATTGCAAGGTGAGATTATTTTGTTACTTTTTTCAACATTTTATTTCGGGATATCATCGCAAATGTTTTTAATTTTTAATGTGTGTCTAGAAATTTCTTGATCACCTGAAAAAGTTTTATTGGAATATCACTGACGTCTGGCTAATCCATAAATACAATTTTATATTTTGTAACCAGTTTACTTAGCGGCTTCCTTCAATCCGGTCAAGAGAAGATTTACTTCGGGAAAAACCTCTGCCCACGCGATGTCATTTTCCCTTTGTAGTGGAAATCGGTGGAAGAAACAGAAGTAAAATGTTGTATGTAAACAAACGGCACAATAAACAGTAGTGTACGTCGGTTCTACAGGTCAAGAGCTGGTTGCAATCTATTGTTAACAAAATCTGTACGTGCTTGTCGAAAATTACGTCTTCTGTTCTTCCACAATGTAAATGTTTTGCGAACTCGCTTTGGGTCAGGAGCTTCTTAAAGCTTGAAGTGTGTAAAATTTGTCTTTAACAATGCCTGTAAAGGGCATCACAAAGTATACAAATTTGAGAATTTCAGCCTAAAGGAAACAAATATTATGTGTCTTGATGGTTTTAAAACACACGAAGAAAGATACAAGGATAAAGAGACGCAAATTGTTTACTCTTTAAAAACAAATGTGCCAAAATATGTGCATAAGTATAGTCTATACTGCAAACAATTTTATATCACTTATAAATAATAATATTTTATCTTTATAATTGTATGACTAACTAGCATTTTCAAGCATATCATAATGTATATTAGAAGTAAACAAATTTGATTTTATCTGACGTAAACTATGACGCTATAGTTACAATCATATATAAGCATAAAAAGCACGTCAAAATAGATAATGCCATTTTTATAGAAAGTGTTAGAAGTTTTACAAAACCTTAACATGTTTACACATTTATTATTCTGCAAGACAAAACACTACATTACATATGCATTTAGGGATCAATGTTCACAAGTAAACAGCAATTTGTTAAGGGAAAAAAACACGGAAATTGTCTGAAAATGAAATACATCAAAGGTTAGATTAGTGACCTGTGGAAGAAAGGCCAATTTGTGGTCAAGCTACGGCTGTTGACCTCCAGTGTGTGGTCGATATTGTTGGTGCTGGACGATTACAGTCGATAAATCGTAAAGGCCTAGACTGGACGTGTTATTACTTCCTTCCGACTTTAGGGGCTGGAAATCAAGTGTATTGTTCTTTATTACAACACGAAACTAAGTTTCCATGACTCATAAAATATAGTAACGATGTAAAAATATATTTCTTGATTTCAGGCTAATATTTATTAATATTTTAGTTTTAATATTTGAGATATACACCTTAACTATACTGTACTCCGTCTGCAAATGTTAACAATGTACACAAACACGCACGCACGTCTTTGACCTGTTTTGTGGAAGACAATATGCATGGAATATTTTCTACATACATTGCTTGAATCTGAGCTACAACAAACACTTACACACATATATTTCTAATATATTATTATACTACTATATATTACAATAAAGAATATATATAATACAGTTTAGTATATTTTATTTTTAAGTACATATACATATAGGCTACATATAACCAACACAAACCAAAAACTAAATGGCTAATCAATCGAATCGCCTAGTACAACACAAAATGTCTGCTTAAAAATCATATTTATATGTAATAAAATACCGCTAACAAATAAAGAGACAGAGAAAGAAAAACACATCATATAGCTACAAAACAACCCAAAAATAAATACAGTAAAATGGATCCATAGGTAAATTAGAAAATAAAAAACTACCTAAAATACTTCATCTAAAACTTGTACAAAAAATTACAATCGAAAATGAGTTTGATTAAGGTCGCCTGAAATAAAATAAAAAGTATTACTAAAATTCTAAAAAATAACAATAATATTGTAACATAAAAAATATTTAAAATCTAAAAATAAAAATAATAAACGCATCCTAGAAATTTGTCACACACTTTGTGACGCAACTTACAAAATTCATTCTATTTATAATGAATTTTTTAAGTATTTTAATAAAGGTTTTAATGTAATCCATTGATATATATATATATATATATATATATATATATATATATATATATATATAGTATATATTATTAAACAGATTAATGGCTTTATAAAGAACACTTGGGGTAAGTGCTTTCATTGAACCAACACATATCACCCAAACCAAACCAACAAGCAATTAAAAATAATCATGGATGTCCCACTACATAAAATATACAAATAATAAAGAACAATAAAAAAATGGCGTAAAAACGTAAACAGTTAAATGATTGGAAACAGTTACCGATTTATAATCTTAAAAATAATATAATCAACGATCAAACAAAACCAAATAAAATCGTTATTATAAAAAACAAATGATTTTCAATAATAGACAAAGGATTAAAAATTGCAGTAAAAATAAAAATATAAGATTCGCCTTTAGAACACACAACATTAATTTACATTTCTCTCATTTCTTGCCTCATAAAGAATATTTCAGTGTTACGATTAAAAAAGAAATGACCTTACTAAGAAAACCTGTTCGCAAAGATTCAAGTAATATTCTTGCTTAAGTGTACAATTAAAGTATAGGTGGTGTGTGTGCGGGCGGGCGCGCGTGTGGTTTTTTTAAAAAAAAGCTATTTATAAGTATAAAGAAATATTTTGCATGTACATCTTAAAGAATATTTCACACCTATTGTGTACTAACTTTTGGTTGTTTCATTGTTTCTTTATTACTCAAGTGTTAACACCTCTACTAGGCCCTACGTCAGGGAAGCGGCTCGGACCACGCGAACTACGAGCATTTCCTTTTTTCAGTTATAGAGATTCATTTCTTTAGCAAATTAATCATGCCCCTCTGTCCACTAAGCGATATTATTCCGCTGTGCAAACCTATCAGTTACAACAGGGTAACGCCCTTTAGGAGTACGTGAAACGTTTAATACTGCGACTGTTATTTTGTATTTTGCAGTAAGTTTAGTCAAATATAAATGTCTAAATAAGAGCAATAATGAATGTCGTATGAAAGTCACTAGACGATTTTAATTGAGTTAAAAAATATACTTACTTACTTACTAGCCAACGCCCACTCTTGGCTGTCGGGCCATTTGGTGGCGCGCTGACCAGTAGAGGCGAGAAATCTCTTCTTCCTTCGTGTCGTTCAGGGGTCTATGGTCCAGAGTTGTACATGACTGGAGGTGCTCAGCTGTCATGTCCTCCCCGCTGTCACAAAGGTTGCACCTGGGAGACGAGGAGACGTATATTTTGTTTAGGTGTGCAGCTAGGTAGTCGTGTCCAGTTGTGAGTCTAAAAAGTGCAACCCCGTCCCGTCGGGGTAACATGTTGTTAATTGGCCCATTTTCAACAAGATTAGCCCAACGCTAGTGTTACCAACTGCTAGCGATCCTTCGAAAAGATTACAGTGATAACCAGCTCCAGTCTGTCCTTTGTCTGGGAGGCACGATCCATCGGTATATACATGTAGCCACTGTGTGTCTGGATAGACTGTGTTGATGGTTCTGAGGTCTGCAGCCTTTAGTTCTAGTGGGTTACAATCTTTCTTTGGGATATTGTGGTCAAGAAGATTTAGGATTCTCTTGGGCAGTGAATTGAACAATTCATGTGTCCCGATATCTGTTGTATGAGTGCCAATGTTGATGTTGTATTTCTTAATCAACTCTTTATATGTGGTTATCGGATTTTTTTGTGTTTTTAGCCTCATTGTGGCTTCTTTAAAGTTTGCCCATCGGTGGCTGTACGTCCTTTTGTTTCTCTCCCAAAACCCGAGGCTGAGTTTGTCTATTCTAAACTGCATTGGCTCTGTTTCCAACTGTGCCTCCATTGCTGCTATCGGGGTCGATTTTGGTGCACCAGTGATGACTCGGAGAGTTAAAAAATATGTTAAAAGTATTTTGAAGATTTATTAATTCCATTTGTAATAAATTGATTATTTTATTGGTATTATTATTATTATTTATTATTTAATTTACTACTTAAAATAATAAATTTATTGATAAATATTTTACAGGTTATCCAAAACGGTCAGTCACTACGGCTTGTCGATAGTTCTGAGAAAGTTTGCCACAGTGATAGACTCGCATCATCATTAAAAATAAAACCAATTTCCGTCTATTTTTGCTTTAGCCGAGCTTTTCCCTAGCCTATATTATTCATCGTACCATTGACATTGAATGACTTAGCGTTATTATCGATGTTTTTTACAATGACAGAGGGAGTTGTAATTTAATGCTATATTATGTGTTCCAGACATTTGTTATTGCCAACTGAACGGCCAGCTGATCTCAAGGTTGATTGGTCATAGCATGTTGCAACCCAGTAATGTCCAGAGGCTAGCTAATGTAGGCCGCTCGATAGTAATGAACTCAATCACAGGTACACATCTAAATGTCACCACTTTCCTGGAAAATTGGCAGACCTTGAAAACTCAGAATTATATAAGCAATATATGTACATTGCATTCGTACGTTCATTTTATGAATGAATTGTATAAGTGTAATTATACAAATCCGTAACGAATCCAAACATTGCAATTACTAAAAATAAATTTTGGCAGAATTTCCTATAAAATCTTGTTCTGGAGGTTTCCCTATTAATTAATTTTACTAAAGTTACTTAATTTTTAAAATAAATCAAGATTTATGTTTTTTATCGACTGAAAAAAAAAAGAATCCAAACCTCGATGTATGTATATAGTTATGTCCCCCGTAACTTCCTAATCCCTCAACCAATTTGTCCGTTTAATTATTTTTATTAGTTTTGGAAAAAAACATTTTTTACTAAAAAGGTTTTAGAGATAGGTATTTAGTGGCAATGACTTTTTTTAAAGTCCATAATTTTTTTTAGTTTAAAAACATTTTTTGTTTATTCTATCTTTTATACGTTAGGGGGCAACGACACGTTTTTACAACCACCCAAGTGCCCAGAACAATAATCTGAAATAAAATTGCGTTAAGCTTTCAGTGCATGTTCAACCCCCTTTAGATATCTAGACTAATACGACAATGCGTATGATATTTTCTTGCTTCTGTCCAGCAGCAATATTGCTTCTACAATAGTTTAAACAGTTGTTATATAGTATTTTCATTATATAAATATGTATTTCCAATTTGTAGACCTTATAGAGCGTAATTATTGAAACAACTAGTTATTACTAAAATAAAACTATAGTAACACGCCAAAGTTTTGGGGAAAACATTTTTAACTAAAGAGGTATTACAGATATGTATTTAGTGGCAATGACCATTTTTAAAGCACACAACTTTGTGAGTTTAAAAACATTTTTTGGTTGTTCTATCTTTTATAGCTAAAAAGATACAACGGTTCCAGTACAACGCGTCCCCAGCGACCATATACGTTTTTACAATCACCCAAGTGCCCTGAACAATAATCTGAAATAAAGTTGCATTAGGCTTTCAGTGCATGCTCAAACCCCTTTAGATCCTGGACTACGTGGTTCATTGGATTCCTCTCTTCATTAGAAAAGTCATACTCTGATAAAACCAAAGATTTATTTCCGATTGTGAAACAAATACTTCTAAATATTAAATGGTTTAACAGTATTGAATATATTTAATAATAAATTGTTAAATATTATAATACAAAAATTAATTTAATAAATATTGTTGTTTTAATTTCTAAGTAGAGGTAAATGTATATCCTACTTACAATGTTTGTTGCTTAATAAAATTCTTTAATTAATAAAAATATTAATAATTTTTAAAAAATAAAAAATATCAACTAAACATGAAACGGTTTCAAAAAGGAAAAAAATCATCATTAAATACTCAGCGTCTTTATCAAGTATTTGACAAACTAATGTACGAAGTAATACGATTAAATAATGTTTCACACATTAATCTGTTATACAAGGACTAGTGCTGTCTCCTAACATGGCTGATTGACTTTCTGACCTTTGTTCTTTAGACTTAACTATGTTTGGTGAGCTAAATGATGCCTAGAACTTACCTTTTGGTACATTTTGCGTTGTTCTTTCTCACTATAAAAGTGGCAAATATGTGATTATTTTAGAGCACAGTGTTTTTCTAGGCAGCAACTGTGGTGTAATTTTTAATTATAAATAAATAGAACCACAAAAACCTTTTATTTACGTCCTGATGTACATTTCGATTGCAAAGCAACTACCTTCGAAGGAAAATACTACAAGAAGGAGTAATTTTCTCTGGAGATGATTGCTTTGCAATCGAAATGTACATCAGGACGTAAATAAAGAGTTCACGTAGTTTAAGAGGTTCTATTTACTCTTAAATAAGTCTAAAACCAGATAATATTTTAGTTAAGGGATGTTTAATATCTATCCTGCTGTACACTCCGATATCAATTATATAGCTTTCTATATATACCAAAAATATAAATAAACTAACTATAATTTGAATCAATTATAAGTATAATAAGTTTAAGTCAATCCTCTGAAGATGGTACCATTATCACCGAAACGCAGCAGAGATATTACAATTGTTTAATCCTAAACACATTATGTTTATGGAAATAGGTTCATGATTATTTTGTTCGACACTTGAGATTTGTGAACTTTAAAGTACTGTATGTTCAAAGTTTAAACTTACAAAATAAATGAAAGAAAGACAAAGCTTTTACAAAATGACGTTATTTTTCCTTAATCATATATTTATTTCCTCGCGTGTACTACTAAGGTCATTTAACACTGACCAGACATGTAAACATAGTTAAACGAACTATTTATTAAAACAACATTAATCAATGGGTGTTGAACCTCTAAACTAATCAGTCAGTTACTCCTAATGATTAACTATAACAACGTGTAAATAATAAAATTACTTAATATTTATTAATCATTTCCTTGATTGATTCAGTTTTAGTTATTGAATAGTAACAATTAGTGAACATCTAATATAATTAGAAAAATAGAAAATTCCTACTTAAATCAACAAAGAAAAATTTTATTTTAGTTTTTTTTTATAAATCAGTTTATTTATTTATATATATATATATATATATATATATATATATATATATATATATATATCAGAATAACAATATCAGGTGGCAGTATAGAAAGTGAATTTCCATGCAATTTTCCATTTTCCTTTCTATGTATAGTTTCGGACTATTATTTTTCTTTGTTACTATTTATAAGCTTTCTTTTTTCGTCCCTTGCATTGCGTTGTTGTTTATTTTCGCCTTCCATTCGCATTTTCCATTTGTGAAGCAAGGTTCGATACTGTTAATCCAATTTGTTTGTTTATTTTATTCTTTTCATTCATTTTTAATCCTAGAGCATTATTTATGATATTGTTTGGTAACCATGGGAACAATTTAAGTTAGTACAATGGTGGTTTCAACGACAACCAGATGGTGGCAGAAAAAAATTCGTATAAATTTTTGATTGATGCATTTCTAGCTATTGGAAAGTTGGCTCAGTGCCTAAGCTGTAGACATTGAACATGAAAATACTCAGTTCGAATACCTAACCCACCCCCAAATTTTTAAAATTTAATTATTATATAAATATTTAAAAAACTTTATTATCATAAATTTTCATCCACAATAGGTTAAAAGAAATGTATTTGAACTTGACTGGATGAATAAAAACGTATTTTATTAACGACTGCAACTTTGTACAAGATATATATATCAAGAGAGTGTGAGGTAATTGTAGGAATTTAAAAAATATTATTTTTCTCGTTTTATCAAAACGATATAATGGAGAGGACGATGAGCTCTCCAAGTGATTGGGGCAACGAGGGACACAAGTGTCTCCAAGTGTAGTCCACATTAGTTTCTTCGTACATTTGCGACCCACGAACTGAGAAATTTCATGTCCGAAGTCTAGAGCTTTGGCAATGTGCCAACTTTCCCATAGCTAGAAATCTATTTCTCAAAGATGTATATGAGAATTATTCTTTCGGCCACCATCTGGTTGTCGTCGAAACCTCCATTGCACAACCTTAAATTGTTGTTATGGTTACCACACAATATCATAAATAATGTTCTAGGACTAAAAATGAATGAAAAGAATAAAATAACAAACTGGATTAACGGTATCGAACCTTGATTCACAAACAGACAGTGAAAAAGGAAGGCGAAAAGATACTACAACACAATCTAAGCTACGAACAAAAGAAAGTGTAGAAAAGGAAGTATAAAAACAGAAACTCAAACATAATAGTCCAACACCGAATACAAAAAGGAAAATGGAAAATTGCAAGGAATATCGCTTTCTATTTTGCCACTTAATATTTTTATTCAGACATATGTATATACATATTTATATTAATTGTAATTATATCATAAAAAGAAACTAAGATAAAATTTGTCTTTGTTTATTTAAGTAGGAACTGACTTTAAATTATTTTGCTTACATTACATGTTTTATACTGCATTACAATATAGGCTAGCATTATTACAAATAGCTACAAAGTATCCGGTTGGGAAAGGTAACTAACCTATTGCTGAAGGGTAGGTGTGGCTCCATTTTCCTAAATCGCGCAACAAAAAGCATGATGTTAAAGTCAGACACACACACACACACACAAACACACACACACACACACACACACACACACACACACACACACACACACACAAACACACACACACACACACACAATCACACAAACACACACACACACACACACACACACACACACAGTTATATTTTGTTATATCATTGTTTTTACTGAAGAACCTAATACTTTTTTTGTTGGCGAAGTCTTCGAAAAATATATAAATTATAACAATCCCTATATTTGAAATATTGTATTCATTACATATATCTAGAGATGAATAACCCTATCTATGCTTATACTGTAACAATACATGTTGTAATATAGAACTCGTTTCATAAGGTGGTAAATAAACAGTAAAGGTTCAATGCCTCAAATATCTTATAAAATATGTAAAGGTCTACCCATGATTTAAAAATGTCCTATTTTGCAAAAACATGTTCTATTTGCTCAAATAAAATACTCTATCCTTCAAACTTGAAAAGTAATTTACGTGTAATGGATTATATAAAAAATTTGTAAAAAAATACGTGTTGCATATTAATTTAAGTAAATAAATTTAATTTAAGGCATTTAAAGCAATACAATGACGATATAAAGAGATAATCCTAACCTTAGCCATCTTTGATGTATTATAGTTGTCAATGGGGTTTGTTAAAATGTAAATATGTAAAAGGTTTATAATTTTACAGATTAATTAATAAGAACAAAATATTAAACTGTTTCAAAAAAAGATTGCGTAAAATATAAGAATTATTAACATGGTTAATTAATACATGATATTATTAATTACATTTCCAAAAATTTTAAAACCTTTTAGGCCTATATTTATGATTTATGAAACACTCCATTAAAATGTTTATTTAATTCCTTAATCTCTTAGTTTAATAGCCTGTATTTAAAATCGAGAGGCGTTTAATTTTGAAATATTTCAAGTTTAAATTATCAATTATGGAATAAAATATCTATACTGCACGATCTAAAAGTTTTAGTTGTGAATATAGGTTAGGAATCGACAATTATACACCGCTTATTTATTGCACTCATTCCTGGCGCACTTCCCTAGGTAAATGACTGTACTTCAGCTGTTGAACTTGAGTGATTGAAGGGTGATGGATGATAGGGTTCGTCCTGAGAAAGACACTATTGTCATCATGAGACCTTGACACTCTTGAAATAAACTCGTTGCAAATAAAGTCAGAGAGTTTTTTAAAGTTGGTTCCGAAATTAAACAAGTTATTTTTTTAAGGTGTTTATTTAAACTGATTCAACTCTCACGTACGCTAAATAAAATTACATTTATAATCTTACACCAACTCCTATACGTATTATTATGTCTATTGAATTTTTTATATCATTCTAATATTATTTTATACTTATCCAACTATTTAAATTAACCATTATAATTATATTAATTACAATTAGTGATATTAGTTCCATGATGGAGCATGACATTTAATTTACGAATTTTCTCTCTTTATACAAGACCTCCTAGTGCTGTGTATCTCAGGTTAACACTAATGGCCTATGTATTATATTATATAATATGATGTCTTAATGTATAAATTTCTCATATTTTAAATGACATTAGCATAATTCTCTGTATTACGTATTTAAAAAAAAAAATGAATCAGGCTACATAAGTAACCTAAAGTAAATACGTAGATAATTGCTCAATGTGTATCATTTCCGATGGACTTTTCTATTAACTTAAAGATGTCATTAGTTATTTTCCTTGTAACACGTAGCCTAGAACATTCTAGAACATTTAATGTAATCACTGACCAATGTACAAGTAAACTGAATAAGTTATACTGTATATAGACTCTAGTGTGAGTGGTAAGCTAGCTCTTGCCATTTCTCGTTGGTTTTCTCTTGTAATCTTTGCTTCAGTTTCGATTAATTGTACAACTTTCTTTATCTTCAAATTCCGACTGCTATTTCTCGTAAAAAACTAATTCCAATACTTATTCTAATTTTTTTGATGGCGACTCTTACGTGTCATTCTTACTATTTCTATCAATCACATTTTTATCACTTCTTAGTATTTAATTGTTTATCTTACGAGACTTGCGTTATTACTTACTATATCCTGTACTTGTCCCACTATTTCTATATCATAAACCTCAAGGGATTTATATTATGCTCATTCTAAAGTCAAATCGTATAGATAAGTCAATTCAATAACCCTTCAGTTTACTTATTGCAACATCCTTTTATATTTGCTTTGTCGAATCAACTTCATAGGCCAACTTCAAACAAGTGTTGTTTTGTTTTACAAGTGAGACTATTTCAGTTTATGAAACTATTAAACAAATCTAATTGAAAAACTTTCATTTTACCTAGTTTCAGTAGGGATTTAATGTTTGTCTTATAATAAGATGACTTGCTTCTTTAAAAGCAAGACGTAACTATAATAAAATGTAAAAATACTGTGATATATTTAGTGATTCAGTTTACATTCATTCTTTAGCAATTCTACTTTTAAGTAATTTTAAGCCAAAATGACGCCTCCAACTGCAACAACAACACACATAGGCTATCAGATACAATAAAATTAAACAATTTAATTAACATGATAACAAAGTTCGATGGTAATCGATTATTTTTACGATTTTCTTGACAACTGCGACTTTGCACAATCATTGACACAAGACAACAATAAAAACAATTCACTTACATTTATCAAAAGTAAAATTTCAAAACATGCTAGAGCTCATATTCGCAATAGGGAATTTGACTCGTGGGGAGATTTACGACTACACCTAGTTAAATCTATTCTGATAAGAGATCTCATACACAGTGGCAACTATAACTAAGTTTATGTAAACAATTACATAATGAACCCGTTTCATTTTATGCTCACAAAATAGAAAACTGTTTAGTTAGATTGGGTAACCGCCTTGATACTTCTTTAACGACTTGTCGCCAATTGAGCGACAAGTTAACGTCAAACTGTTGCGAACACAAGCACTTAATATTTTTCTTGTTGGTTTGACTAAAGACCTAATTTGTAAAAGCTAGAAACCACAATCTCTTGAAGATGCCATCAGTTTAGCACAAGCAGAAGAACGCGAACAAAAACCTAGACGTGATATTGTTAGCCCTTACAGGTAATAGGTATGTACGGGTTAGTTGTAAATTGTGTAATCTTTTTACATAAAATTAAAACGCAATTAAACTATTAGAAAAGCTATTATCTAGCCTTATCAATAAAAAAAAGTTCTAAGATAAAGCCATCGAGAATGTTCTAGGGTGATAACTAAGATGATAAAGCCAAAATTAAACCTTATCAAACAGAAGGTTCCAGAAGGAATTAAAAGATGTATAAAAGCCTGTGAACAACACACCTCCCACCAATCTCAGTAGATTGCATATCCGAGCGTAAGCTCTGTCGGAGGTTAAGTGTTACTTTGTAGTAAAGTGTGTAAAGTGTGTGTATTAAAGGAAATAATAAAGTGATAATAAAAGTTTGAAGGAGAAGTTATTTATTTTACGAATCAACCTACAGGAATCGCATCTCCAAAACCGTCGGGCTCTCTCAACCACTCGGCCGCCGAACCGCTGGGCTCTCTCAGCCACTCGGCCGCCCAACAATATTAATTCTCATTTTCCTCGATAAGTTAATCATAATCAAGACAACTAAAAAACTACCTAAAGGAAACCTTGGCACTATTCAAATACTTCTAATTTATTTTAAGATCAACTAAAGCCTAACAAGTACTGTATTTTGAAAAATGCTTTTTAAAGAAACACAACATATATGGCCACACCTTCTATAAATGGTTCAATGCGCAAACAGTGCAAATATTGCAAAAACTTGGGACATACCATAGAATAAAGTCGAACATGAATTTTTAGTGATCAACAACGTTAAAACAAATTTTCAAAAAAGATTGCTACATCCTTCGAAACATTTACAAAAACCATCTCCTTCCTTTAACAAACAACAAGTAAAAAAACGTGTGAGTTTTCCTAGTTACTGTCGGACCCAAGAAACACAAGATAAAATGGACAGATATAGTTATCATAAAAATAATTTTACTCAATACTCTCAATAAATAAATATTTCAAAGTGTGTATCTTCCATATAGTAATAAAGTTAGAAATGCATCAACTTTATTTTACTGTCATTTTACCAATCGAACAAATAGATGTTATAAAATATTTTCATTTCTTGTAGACACATCGCGACAGTAAAAAAATCAAAACGTCATTATCAAGACCTCATAGATTTCAATAATACATTATAGTATATGGTACACCTCGTGATCCAATACAAACAATATGAACTTGTGATTCAAATATTTTAATAAGTAACGAAACAACGTATCGAACATTTAGAATCTTTGATATGATACAATTTCACTCTCTACAGATGGAGTAATAGGAAGTGACTTTTTACAAACAAAAGCTGAATTTTTACCATTTTTTAAATGTCTGGAACAGAAACAGTTATTGACGTAGTTATAAGTAACTCTGAAATTAAACAAGGATTGATTTCGAAAACAATGCTTCACAAAGGAATATATATATATATATTCATCTATAGTCAAAGTAGATGATAATTCAAAAGCCTTAACTACAGTTCTCACTACTGCATATGACATATATTATTTATCAAACTTGTCCATGACTCACAACATTGAACAATGCACTGACCTAGTGCAAAACGCGTCTGCTGAAAAATATCAGTAAGTAGTGGTTATTTGCCAAGTGTAATTTACAAGAAAAAACTCAAGTTTTACAACACAAAAACTGCAAGTTTTCAGAGATTTTTATTTATATTCTATATCAAACAAGTGTTTTTTGTTTGTTTATAGTTTACAAGTGTAACAATAATTTACGTATTTACTTCAAGTTACTTATTTAGCCTGATTCATTTTTATGAAAATACGTAACACAGAGAATTATCCTAATGTTGTTTGAGATATAAGAAAGTGCTACAATAACATATTATCCTATTACATAATATAATACACAGGGCATTAGTGTTAACATTATATACATAACAATCCTCTCTTTTTAAGAATAACAAATCGTCCATGACTTGTCTAGATACATGTAATCTGTTACATCCTGTCTCGCAGGCGAGCACTTCGTCTTCGAGGACTTGAAGATGATACAGGAGGCTGGTTAGATGTAGAAGCTATGAAACCAGGTAAAGCATGTGATACGAGGATATCAGGTAAACAACGTTGTTGAATGAGTTCTAATCATATATAAGCATTAGCTTCAGTGATATGGGGTAACATCAATTGTGGAAGTAAAGGAGCTTGTGGTACATTCAGCCCCCTGGTATCTACAGCCCTGGCCCTCTACATACAAAATTGTATATACATTTGTTAATGAGATATAAAACTATACAAATGCTTATAATAATAATACAAATCATTAGTGCATCATCAGTTTGTAGTTTGTACATTACATTTGATCTATGTTCTCTTCGATTTAATTTTGCAATTTGATCTAATTTATAGTTTGTAACTTTTAATTTTTCTAGGTTTGTCACTGGGATACGTTTAGGATGTAAACCAATGGAAGGAATATTCGGATTGTTACAATCATTATCCATTGCTTTTAAATCAAGATCATGTATGAAATAATTTATTGAACTACTTTGTAATAAAGTTACAGATTTAGTATAAACTTTACAACGGGATTTGAGAGTTAAAAATCCTGTTTTGCCTTTTAGATTATCATATAATCCATCTTTGTTACAATCTATTGTAATGTGACTTACATGACTGATAATATATAACCATTGATACAAAATTTATACAAAATACTACATTTATACAAAATTTCAGCTTCTATAATTTAACTCTCATAATGTTTTTGAGCATATATGTTAAACAGAGGTGTTATTCGTAAACGTATATAAGCCTTATTAAAATTCTTGTACATTTTTCAGTTGAATTTTATAGAAGAATAATTAAATTTATTGCTGTCAAACATTCTGAGCTACGTTTAATGAACATATGCGTATTGACCTTTACAATTGGTAAAGATATTACATATTATAAAGATAATACTCCATTATCTGTTACTGGAACATAAATAACAAATATTAATTTTGAATCCATATAATATATAGTTAATGATAACAAATCTATAAATTCATAATAATATTGCTTATTTAGTGGTAAAGTATATGATGTACTTCTAGGTAAATAAAGTTTTGTGTGGAGTAATTCATACATTAATTTTTGACTGTCAATATAAAAGGATGAAGTATTTGTTGTTTTGCAAATAATTATATAAGATTTGAGTATTCTCTATTTATTTCAGTAAATATTAGCAAGAGTAAAGTTATGTGATCTTCAACTTTTTGTTGTAAATATTGCGTTTTTAGTGTGACATTTGTTGCTTTCATTAGTGGTTATATTATTTTTATGTTGCCATTCAATATTGTTTCTGTTTGGTGTAAGCTCGTGAAGGTATTATTGGAATTTGAATTAGTTGAATGTACTATATGAGATTGTGCCTTAAATAGTTCACTGATATCATGTTCATCTGTAGGTTTTTTAATACGTCATTTTAGAATCCTGAATCATCTCAATCTAATTTTCTCATCATACCTTAAATAATTTTCCTACTGCGTTGAATAATCCTTGTTTTGCTCTATAACCAGTCGTATGTTCTACTATATCTTTGAAAGTACCATCTTGTTTTATTATTTTTTATTGTAATTGTAGTAAAGTAATAAATGATGTACTAGTTTGTTGGCGTAATAAAGGTTTTTGATAAAGTTGTCATATTTGTTGAAGGTTATGTTCAAAACTGTGAAGTTTATTTTCTAACGATGTTACGTTGAGTTAAGATAACAATTTCCACGTGTATGATTGAAGTTTTCTTTTACCTATGTTTTTCTAGTATATACCTGATGTTTGTCCAAAGGAGTAACGGTACAACATCCATTGCAGTCATTGTTGATATCTACTTTTATGAAGCCGTGCATCCTGGACATTAGCAAGTTTAATTCTATTTTTGTATACTTTTAAATATCGTATTTTATATTTTAATATGTTTTATATTAGGTCAATAATAATATTGATTACGTTTTTTATAAATTGTGTGCACTTCAAAATGAGCATTATGAGGCGATGAATGGTATTCTTCTAATTACTTTAATATATATTCTGATTTTGGAATTATTTAGTTACTATAACATATGTAAACTTTGATATCACATTTTTGAAAACTGTATCGTAACAGCACACGTACTTTGGGCAAAAATAAATTATCTTATTGTCCAAGTTGTGATAAAGTAATAGAAGAAATCCTTTTAATTAAAACATTTTTAATGTAAGTTACGTATAAAATAAATCTAAATACTGTGTTTTATCTTTAACGGTTTGTTTTGTCATGAGATAACAGATAAGCTGTTTGTTGTGTACAAAAGTA